>BTPI01000011.1:1800000-2246572 GCA_036584455.1 Tetratostichococcus sp. P1
TGTTCTCGTTGATCAGTTGACTAAATCAGGATGCCCTGGTGCAGGTGTCGCCGGCGCTGGGGGACCTGCTGCGGCGGATGCTGAAGATTGATCCCGCGACGAGGATCACCACAGCAGAGATCCTGCGGCACCCCTGGGTGTGCGAGGACCTGCCGCCCCGGCTGACATTCCTGAACGACCGGCTGGAGGCGGCAGCCAGGAGCCAAGCAGCGGTGACGGCCTGCGCTTCGGCGATCAGCAAGATGTGCGGCGGCGCCAGCAGCGATACTTGCTGCAGCGGCGGCGGCAGCGGCAGCGGCGCCAGCTGCAGAAGTAGGAGCTTCACCTCCAGCGGGACCACCTCTGACGCCAGCACCGCCAGCTGCTGCGGCAGCCCCACTCACACCGGCGCCGCCAGCCGCTGCGGCCGCGTACCCAACCCGAGTGCGCCGCTTGCCCTGGCGCGGGCCGGCATGCGGCAGAGCGCGAATGACCTGCGGGCTCTGGTGAGAGAGGCCGCCGGCAGCCCCAGCGGCAGCCCCTGTGGCAGCGCGCCCATCAGCTCGCAGGCTGCTTGCGACGCGCCGGCCCGGCTCAGCCCCCTGGCTGCATACGGCGGCTGCGGCCCCCTTGCGGGTGCCACCGCTGCAAGGCTGCCGTCCGGCTGCAGGCTCACGCCCTCGGGCGCTGTGCACGCTTGAGGTGGACTGACATTGTGCCGTCACCTCGCTCAATGGCGGCCGGGCCTGCGGGCTGAGCGATGCTCCATTGACAGAAGGCTGTGCGTCGATCCCAAGGTGCATGGTCGATCGCGGGCCTACAACTAGACGACATGATGGCGTATTGACTCGCCATTCAACACAAGTGCCGAGAGCTGGTATTGCACAATGTTATGGGACAGGAATTCATTAGTTCCAAGGCATATGGCACCATTTGATTGACCCGCCTACAACTAGACGACACGGTGGCGCAAACACTGGTCACGCCAAAGATGTGCCAAAGGCTGAGATCGTACCATGCTGGCTTCCGCAGCAGAATCGGTGTTGGATCACTGCAACAAGCAGTTGTACTTGTGATTGTGAAATTCTTGTTTGTCACCACTGTTGCTGAGGGATCATCACCTTGCACATGGGGCTTCATTTATTGGCGTGGCAACTCTTCTTGCAGCACGTATCTATTTGAATTGACAGTCTTTAGTATAGGTTTTGCCTGTATGCCTGATAGTTGCATGTGTTGTTGTCGCATGAAATGAGCAGAAGTTTCACTGCATTATTGCATGGTAAATGCCAATGGCTTTCGAGTAAACACAGCAGTCTGGCTCGCACCGCTCGCACATACACAGTGAGCCCCCATACGGGGGCTCATATCATATGCCAAAACAGACTAACCTGTTCAACTGTCTCGCACACAAGAGCACCCTTCATTCATGTAGCACTAGTTGCTACACCCGTCGTTCCGACGGGTTCGGTCTATAGGGAGATCGATAGGAGCCTGTGCATTTCCTATGCAACCCTACAATGTCAGCAACAGCAATAAAACTCGCCTCAAACATCAATCAGCTGAAGTCAGAATTGTACAATGAACCTTGTTCACAGCCTGATGAGCTGCTCCAGCACAACGTTCTCTGTGAACACATCGTCTGTCATGGTGGGGGGGCAATTGCCGCCCTTCATCATGACATTCAGCCTGTCGGCAACGCCGACACGGGACAGGGCAATATACAGCTGCCTGTGAGAAAACTCATTGGTGGGCAGATAAACAATCCACCATGTCCAGGGTCCGGAACTTAGTGGTCACTGCGAAAGATGGCCGAACTGGCAACTGGCGGTAGATTGATTGTCATCTGGTTTGTCAGGTCCAGCTTCTGCGGTGGCAGGCCGCTGGGATCCAGGGTGTGCAGAAACTCCTCGGGGTGGATCTGGGATTTGTCAACGCCATGCGCGGAGTCCGCGCTGCGATAGGAACGTACCTGCCCGGCAGTTCGAACAGGATCACGATCAAAATTTTACATGTCGTGGGCAGACAGCCAAGCTAGAGGGGCGTCCTTGCTCAGCCAAACCGGAGGTGCAGTCGCACATCTGTCCTGGAGAGAGCCTGACGGCGACGCGGTTGATGTTGTCCACATCCCCATATCTGGGCGCCAACACGGACCGAGGAGCCGAAGTTGGGAGGCGCAGGTCGCCATACATGGCCTCCAGCAGCTGCTTGGGATCATCTGCAGCGCATGACACTCGGGTGTCATGCCAGAAATTTACGACACGACTGGGTCGTGCGAACTCGACTGCGCAGTAAATTTCAATCATGCCAGCCAGAGTTGCTTAACATCATTCACCTCAGCAGTCGCAGCCGCTTGATGCGGGCCTCCCCAGCGTCGGTGTGCTGCAGCTCAGCGCCATCGCCGATGTGCTGTGGCCAGCTACTGAACCGTTGCTGCTGTGCGGCGTCCTGTGCAGCGAGGCATTGCATGCGCATATCAATGGTGAGCCGTAGCAAGTAGACGTGGCGTCAGAGCTGCGACTCGTGGAAGCTGACCTTGGTTGTGGCTGCGCTGCTGCTGAAACGACAGGCGCAGTCCGTCGGAAGTTGCCGCCCAGCACTGCCGCCGAAAGGCTTGAAATGCAGCCTTGTTGTGTGTCTTCATAATGTCCCGCAGCGTGCGGTCGACCGCCTCAAGGGCGTTGCGGTGCATCATGGACGCCACATTCCAGACCATCACCTTTGCAGCGGCCAGCAGGTCCATTAGCTCGCCATTCACAGGCTGTTAGCGCTACTGCGCAGCGCTCTTGGGCTGCGTCAGCTGATGGTGTCGCTGGTCCTGCAAAGAGCAGGCGTGCATGGGCGCCTGCAGAAATGTCAGGCATCAGTGCCGGGCAGTGTTTGGCAAGCAACTGGCCGATGTCTTGCAGCTCGCCCTCCACCTGCAGGAGCGCCGCATTGCGATGGTGGGGCCCAAGGGGCAGAGCAGGGTCGCCGAGGCACTGCAGTGACAACGGAAGATCATGTAAAAACTCTGCGCAGACAGGTCCTGAGATCAGTAGTGACAGGGCTGTTTTAGTCCACTGGCTGGCTTCGTTCCCACGGCCGGCCGCGCTGCGCCATTGTGCACACCCGCACCCATCATATTGAGGCCGCATGAGGCTGGTCGCGCTCCAGAGATGCTGCAAGTGGTGAAGGAGGTGATCCACTCGCAGAGCAGCGCGAGATGAGTTCCATTCAGCTGCGTCACCAAGCTGTACTTTCTAGATGCCTCACCTGACAGCAGGTGGAACGTCCGGGTTTCGCGGCGACGGTGGTGGATGACGGGTCCTGTCAGGGGCCTGCTGCATTTCAGTAGGATCACAGTGGTGAGCGGCGAGTGTCTGAGCAGCAAACGTGTGTGCGCGTGGTCATGCATGCACATTGGCATCGTCGTCACCTTCGGATCCGCGGGCTGTGAGACGTCTGGCAGGTGCTGAAGTAGCGAAAGATCCGCAATCGACGTGGTGTAGACGATTGTCGTGAGCTTCGTTGTGCGGTTGTGCGTGTTCCGGCAGCAGGCTGTTGCGAAGTTTGCGTCAAGCGTCACGTGGGATGAGGTTATCCGGCCGACAGAAAACGGCCGCTCGCGTCGCGCATGGGCAGCGGACGCGGCAGGCCGTCCACGGGCGATGGAACTCCGAATTTAGACGCAGCTTGGCAGCGAGAAACGCGGCTCTGCGGCCGTCGTCGCGGAGAAAACGCCGGAAAACCTCGAGTTTTTAGAGTCTTAGAATTTGCTGCAATTTCCTCGACCGACAGACAGACCGATTTTAGTAGTATAGTATTGATGATGCCCCCTGACACGTGGCCTCCTTGTAGGTCCGCACGGGCACACCCACAGCCTCAAACAGCATATTTGTCACAACACCTGCCACACTTTGCCCCAACTTCGCCTGACTTCGCCGGGTTCACATAAACCATAGATCGGCACCGGTAGTAGGCAGCTGCAGGGCCTACTCGTGCTGCTGTCACCAGGTTTCAACCTAGGTTGAATGCGTGCCGCTGGGTGCCTGTAAGCAGCCGCGATCGCCATGGGTGTCCGACAGGCGTCGTTCCAGACTTTTATGAGGCGCATTCGGAGTCGAAGGAGATTGGCGGATGATGGCGCAGCGTCTGAAAAGGCCACATTTGGCAACGTCACCCTTTCCCGGAACTCCTCCAGCAATAGCAGCACCTGCGCGGAGCACTGGTGCGCTGGGTCTGAAGTTCCCATGACATCACGTACGCATCTCCATGCGCTGCGTCTTGTAGAGCAACAGCCGTCAGGCGGTGTGCGCCTGCGGTTTGGACACATGACTTTTCACCTCCTTTTGTGGTGACGTCGACACGGCCAGCAGGCCGATCGGAGCGCCGAGCCGTCAATCAGCGTACTTCAGAATTTCACTGAAGTGATAATTTTGCTACGTCAGGGAACTCGGCGCCGCGTGCGTCGGCGGCCGCCCCCAGCAGCAGCCGACGTCTAGGGGGGCATCCCCGTCCAGTGACGATGTCGACATGACGGAGGCCGGGCCTCTCGAGCCATGCTGGATCCTGGGAAGCCGCTACTCCTTCGTCAGCCTCCTCAACATGTGAGTGCACCTCTGCTGACCTGCTGATGGAGCCGCACGTGCTGCTGTCGGTCAGGTTGTCGGTGAGGTGTCACTTTCGTTGTGAAATACTGCGATCAGGCCAATCACTGCGCAATCGGGCACGTTTGAAGTGCTGAGTGTGTGTACTGGACTCGATCGCACTGGGCGTGGCGGCAGAGGGAGAAAAGGCGCAACTATCCAGCAGGTGCATCTGCTGACTCGAAACATGGCTGTCCATCTTCTCGCAGGGGCACCCAGGGCAGCGTCGTCAAGGCGACGGACAGGCACACCGGCGACTTTGTGGCGGTGAAGCTAATTCCCCGGCATGCGGGGCTCAATGCAGAGGAGCTGGTCAATCACCGCACCGTCAGTGGGCACCCTCACATTGTCAGCTTGCGGGACGTTTACCTGACGCCCAGCCACCTGGCAGTCGTGACGGACTACGCAGGTCAGCCGCCTACTACATGTTCCTGTCGCCGGGCCCTGGCAAGCCACTCCGGCTGATAGCCTGTTACCGCATGCGGTCATTTCTGGACAGCGCGTGAACCTCTCACGCCTGTTACTGCAGACGGCGGCGACCTCGCAGAACACCTTTCCGTTCATGTCTACATGGCGGTGAGTGTCTTTGTAATTGCATACACTTGTAGTGGCACCAATCCATTCATATACAAGTGCAAAGCTGCATCGTTGCACCAGACGCTTTGTTTCTGCAGCGCACCGGCACCTCCTGAAGGCTGAATTTTTTGATCCGTCCACCACAGGGCGGCGGCATGCCCGAGGCATCCGCCCGACTCCTCTTCCAGCAGCTCGTGTCCGCGCTGGACTGGGTGCATCGCTGCGGCATCGCGCTGCGGGATGTCAAGTGCGACAACTGCCTGCTGGCGGGCGCCGGCGCCACGCTGAAGCTGGCGGACTTCGGCTGCTCCCGCGCGGACCGCCAGTCGGGCGGCTGCTGCGCCGACAAGATCTGCGGCACCCCAGAGTACCTCGCGCCCGAGGTGGGTCGCCTTTCAGCTGTTGTTTTGCAACCTCACTCGGGATCCAGCGAACATGTGTGGAGCAATCTCTGCATATGGCTACACTGCTGTCAGTCTGTATAGCCGCGCATGGAAATGCAGCACTTGGTCCCTGTCCACTGATCATGGTGGTGGCACTGCTCATCGCGCAGCTCGTGGTGCTGCTTCGGAAACTGACTTCACAGTTCTACACCGTGCAGGTGCTGCTGCAGCATCCAGGCACCAGTGCGCAGGCGGCAGACGTGTGGGCGGCTGGTGTGGTGCTGTGGGCGCTCATCGGCGGCAGCTTCCCTGTGAGCATCTCGACCCTTCTGATGCAGCAGCGCTGCCTCATGTAGATTCCCTGTTTCCCTGTTGAAGCTCAACGCCTGTGCTGCAGGCTGTTGTGCTGCCATTGCCGCCCACATACAGTTCCTGCCCATCTTGTACTGCTCTAGAGCTTTCCAGCAGCACACGCACGTTGCATCTGCACAGCTGCTCCAGTACTGCTTGACAGCAGCCTTGATACTCAACATTGGATCTTGCTGCAGTTTCTGGCCATCGAGGAGGAGTCTATGGACAGGGCGACCCGCATGCGCGTGATGGCCCCCCGCATCATTGCCGGAAGCCCACGCCGGCTGCCCCAGGTATGCATATGCAACTGATACTGCTGATCTGATGTATCTGCTCCGCCATTCTTATACGGCCGAGTCCTCCATGAGCTCTTGCCAGTGCTGCAGCAGTGGCAGTTGCATCATGTCAGCTTGAATGGCAGCTGCATGCCCAGACATCCACTGGCCAGCTGCACAGGCGTCCTGTATCAGAGCGCCATGCACTGCAATCAGCAGCGCTTTCTGTGGTTTGCAACATGTGAACCTGATACTTGACGTTGTCTCAATCGCAGGCGTCCCCAGCGCTGACCAACCTCCTGCAGCGGATGCTGGAAGTCGACCCCGCCCAGCGCATCACCATCGCCGAGCTGACCACCCACCCCTGGGTGCTGAAGGACATGCCGGCGGGCCTGGTGGGCCTCAACGACCGGCTGGCCGCCGCGCAAGCCGCCGCCGCCGCGATCCAGGCCTGGCCGGCCGCTCCAGGGTGCGATATCGGCGGCTGCCAGCAGGGTTCGCTCACCGCCCCCGTCGCCGCCATCGGCTGCGACCTCGTTGTCGGCACCTACGGGCTGCCGAGCTGCCTGGCGGCGGACAGCAGCCCCCGGCAGGGCATCGCCGAGCTGCGGGCGCTGGGGCAGCGGGCGGCGGTGCCGGACGGCTGGCAGCTACAGGGTGGGCCCGACCTGGCAGAATTCGGCAGGCCGGCGGCGCCGCTGGTGTCGTTCGTCCCGCGCTACGGCCCCGACGCCCGAATCGCCGCCTGAAAGACAACAGTACGCCGCCGCCTGGCTGATGATGAGCCGCGACCCGTCCCGGCATCGGCTGCCACACAGGCTTACCGCGGTGCAGCGATGCAAGATGAAGCCGCCAATGCCTGCAGCTCATAGCACGAAAAGATGACGCCAATGGAAGCGGCGCCGGCGACAAACGAGCACTCATGTGAGTCAGCGAGGGAACCTGAAGGCGGCAACCTGACTGCTACAGCAGCCCAATCAAGCCCATCAGAATGAACTGCAACACAGCGCTGACACAGGTCAGCTGGCCTCCACTCTACACGCCGGCAGAAGAACCGGAAGTGGGAAGTTTTGCTGGCTGGCATCAGCCAGAACTATTTGATTGTCATACCTATTTGATTGCCACGACTACTATTTGATTGCCCCACGTGAGCGGCGCTGCGGCTGTGCTTCCATGCACAGAGACGCAGCGGACCCGCATTTGCACTCCGTTAGCCCAGCTCCTTGTACTTGTGATAGCAGCCCTTTCATTGGTTTGCAGCTCTGCTGTTGCGCACGCAGACACTATTGGCTTGAAGGTCTCAGTTCACCAGCTTTGGGTTTAGTTCGGGGCGACACAGACTGATGGACCATGTTGTCATTTGCAACAGGGCTGCCGCTGCTCCGGCATGTCGGCAGCCCTGTTGAGACTGATGTTGCCTCTTGCTGCTGCAGAAGTGTCTCAGCAGCAAGGAGAACACCAGGGTTTTGATCGGCCGGCTCTGTCTCGGCTCATTTCGTTCGTTTTTGTAGTGCATGTGTGCTACAGGCCAACTGTGTGCGGCCTGTGCAATTACTCCGTTTTGTGCTGTGACTGCCGCAATGGATGTGTCAGAGTTTGCACACACAGCTACGTTGCTTGATGATCAAGAATGTTGAATAGTAATTCGATTTTCAAGGATCCCTGGCTGCTGCTGCTGCTGCATGTGCAGTGAGCGCCTCCCTTCGCAATTGATCCAAGTCACCAACACCAACTGCACCGCTGCTGCCCTCGCCAGCACCGCCCATTCCACCTCGTCGATGTCGCCCATCCTCAGGGGCTGCCATAGCACTGCGGAACATGCGCAAGCCGCCGCTCTCGGCATCGGCGTGCCCGCGACCCCGCTTCCTGACTTGCGGCTCTGCAGCAAGCTGGCCAGTGGCGCCGCTGACAGCAGCTCCGCCGGCCCCACGCTGCACGTGATGCATAAGAGCAGCCGGATCGCGGCTGCGCAGCTGCCGAGGGGCAACCATGGTAGCGCCGCTGGCGCCATCTACACGCTGTGGCGATCTTAAGTTGCTGCCCTGGCTCCGACTGCTAACATGCGTATCCTCTGCTGCTGCCTCGTGGTCGTGGCGGCGCCGGAGTCGGCCGCTGCCGCCGCCATCGCCGCCGTCGTGCTGGCTGCTGTCCGCAGCCCGCCGCCGCTGCCAGTGCAGTTGTTGCTCTGCAGGTATCAAGTCGCCATGTCTGAGCTCGGGACTTCTGCTGTGCCGCCTGTCATCTGAGCTGCCGTCTTTCCAGCGCTGCCTGTGCCGGTGCCGATGCCGCCTGTCCCCTCTGCCTTCCGCCTCCGCTGCTTCCTGTTTCCACAGGAAAGACGGTCACCCGACAGTTAAGCGATGCCCACCCTCTAATTCACCAGCCTGATAGGTCGGTGGGGTGCAATCTCGTGTCATTGTTCGGATACTACATGACATTATTCGGATCGTAGGCTGTGGCTGGCATCGCATGGACAAGTTTGAGGGACAAGGCAGGTTGTTGACGGGCAAGTGCATGCACAGTCCCACGCCCAGCTGCACCCACCGAGCGGCTGCAGCGCTCGCTCACCTGCTGCAGCGGGGGCTGCACCAGGCTGGGTGACTCGACAGTCGCTGGCTCTGCTGGCTTCGACTCGACTTCCACGAACGGCCGCAGCCGCCCGCGGATGCGCTTGCGGGGGCTGCTGCCGCCGCCAGTGCTGCCATTGACGTGTCTGCCTTGCGCACTAGCAATGCTGTTGGCTGCATGAGCAGCGCCGCCATGCCTACCGTCGCCGTCGCGTGCTTCGCCGCCGGCCGTTGCCTGCCTGCCGCTGGCAGCCGGCAGCGCCAACGGCAGCTGGGTGCCGAACTTCAGCGCCCGCTTCCGTCGCCGCTCGGCTTCCGCATCAGCCGCTGCGCCTGGTGCTGCCGCCCTGCCATCTGCTACATATCTTGGCGGCGCCGCGGCTGTCGCCGCCTGCTGCGGACGCAGGTCCGATCCGAGACTGCTGCCGTTGCGTCTCTCCTGATGGGCCAGCTTCGCCCGCTGGGCTGGCGGGGCTGCCTGCTGTCGGCAGCTGCCATTCACACGCTGCCGCGATCGCGCACCGTCATCGCGGGCTGCAGCACCAGATGAAGCTGCAGCCGTACCTGCTGAGCCCTCACGCTGCGGCCGGCGGCGCTGCTGGCTGCTGGCTGCTGTGTCCTGGACGGCGGCTGCCCCAGGGTGGGTGCCGGCTGCGCCGTTGCCATTGCCCTGGCCGCCGGCGCTGGCGCAGCCCAGCAGCTTCCGCCGCTGCGCCGCAGCAGACAACTGGACCAGCGGCAGGTATGCCTCGCAACCGGAGTCCCTGCAAGGACATGATTGTAATGACGCATGGATGGGATTGATGCCGTGCGTATGTGGCTCAAGGTGCCAGGATGGCCTTGTGCAAAGGACAGGCCATCGATGGGCGCCAGGACCTGTGGCAGGTATGCCTCGCTCGATTTCAAAACTCTGCACAGAGGCGCGAGAGCATCGCCAGCAGGTAAACACACCACCCTGGCAGCCAGCAGACGCCCTGGGCAGCAGCAGGCATGCCTCGCTGTCGAGAGGTGCATGAACAGCCCCAACAACAGGCAACTGCAATGTCTGATAGCTTGCCTGCTGATGAGGCAGATGCTCCTGGATGTCCATTGCCAGAAGTTGCAGAAGCATGAAAGGCCAGCAGACAGCCAGGACTGCTGGTATCGAATGTCACCAAAAACGCTTCCTCAACCTTTTTCACTACAGAGGATCTCACTCGAGGGCGCTGCCGAGCGACAGCGAGATGCAGTCGCTGCCAAGGTCCGGCGATGGGGACTTCCGCTTCCTGCTGCCTGCCTCCGCCGCTGGGCCTCCGCCCTCACCCGGATGCAGCAGCCTGCCGCCTCCGTTGCAGATTTCAGCATCTGAGGCACCGCCGGCTGCATCACCAGCAGCGCCGCCTTCGCTTGCCGCGACGTCTGAGCCTGACAGCGACGCAGATAGCTCGCCAGACTCCTTGTCGCTGTTTGCTGCTGCTGCAGCGCTGCCATTGGCGGCGCTACCATTGGCAGCGCCACCTGCAGCACACATGGCAGTACGCAGGTCAGCGCATGACTCACTCATCAGAGCAGTGCAGACCGAGTGTATTTCTGCTGCAGACATCCTGTGTGCTTGTCGGCTCATGTTCCTGGTGCTCAGACTAAGTGCAGGAGGCTGCGCATAGCATGCTTGTAAGGCTCAGGTCCCTGACGCACAAACGCTGCAGACGATCGAGAACAGCGTGCCTGCACTGCCCGTGGCCAGGTCGTAGGCTGACATGGAACGCCCCGAAGCCGCAAAGTCGAACAGCTCCGCTGCAAAGCGGGCTGCATGCTCAAACACGTACGGCTGCATGGCTGCCTCCACCGCCGACACCACCGCCTGTGCATACAACATCACAATACAAGCCTAATGATACTATTACAGGACCAAGGTCAAGTGTATCAGAGGCGAGACTCAGCATGAGCAGTACAGCATCTGATGCAGCTCTGACACACATGCCCCATGGTCAGCAGACCTTGGTCTACTGGGCAAGCTTGTGATGTCGCGATGCACTCCCTACAGGCTCGGTGAGCACATGCTCACAGTTTCATGTGTGCACATTGTTCCACGGCGGACCACAGCCTATCATCTATCACTAGAGTGTCAGGGCCCAGCCTTCGAATGCCCCTATGCCCATTGCTGCCATTTATCATAATCAGATGTTTTGATGAGAACCAGGACATCGCATCGGGTGGTGGGCACCACCAAGAGTGCCCGACCTGCGCGCTGGCACTTGGGGAGCGTGCGACAAGGTCGCACATGATCCTCAGCATGCGCTGCATGCATCAAGCAAAACTGTGTACGCTGTCAGACAGACATTGATTTGCTCACATGACGGCTGGCGGCGGCGGCGGCAGGCCCTCGCCCCGGCAACCGGCGGCATGCGCTGCGCAGCGTGCCGGCCGCGAGCGCCGCCACCACGCCCACGTCCGCCTCCAGCATGAGCGCCACCAGCTCCCGCCGTGTCCAGGCCGCGACGTCGGGTCGCGCCACGGCACTTGCGGTCAACGTCGCTGTGTTGCCGGCGCTGCCGCCCCCATCCCTGCGCAGATCGATGTGCACTGTGACAGCTGTGCCAAGGTGCATGCAACTGCTTTCTTGCTCCAGCATGAGCGCGATCAGCTTGCGCGGTGTCCAGGTTGCAACAGCCGGCAGCGTTACCGCAACTGCGGTCAGTCTGCAACTGCACCGTGCCGCCGCTGTCATGCAAGCCCTGCAAATGCAGCTGCGTTCCAGCACTTTCCTTTCTGTATCTGGCTTGCATGTGCTACTTGCAATGGGCGGTGAACAGCGAGACACTTCCAGCCCTGTGTAGCTTCTGCTTGCGAGGGCTTGTGACATGCAAGTTTCACTCTTTAAGCTCATCATCGCATGTTGTAGTGCCAGCCCTGCAGCTCAGCGAGGCCTGCAAACCCAGGGTGCATGCAAAGTATAGACTTCAGCGCAGCCTCACACACTTTCCGTGTGAAACTGTGCCTACCTGCTAGGTGTGAAGTACGAGGCACGCCTCCGCCGCTGCAGGGGGGTCAGCTCCACCGTGGCACCATCCGGCAGGGTTCCACCAGCTCCTTTCTGCTCCGTCACCCACTTGCGCCTGCATTGACATGGATAGAAGGTCTACGCCAGCGCATGAGATGTTGTTTCATGGCTGCGTAACTGCATGAGCACGCCCAGCACTGTGGTCAGGCGTCAACCAGACTTTACAATCAGAATGCTGAGGTGCACAGGGCCAGGCACACACGAGTTGCTTCGGTACGTACACGTTGACACGGTCTTACGTGTAGGAGCCGTGCCGCCAGTCGTGCAGGATGGACGCGTAGGCGGTCTTGCACAGCGGGCATACAAAGTGTGCCCCCGCCGCGGGTGGATGCCGCCGCTGGCTGTCGGTCCACCGCAGAACGCACTGCAGGCAGAACCTGTGGAAGCAACCGTCCAGGTACGCCTGCAGTAGCTTTGCAGAGGTCAGCAGGGCGTCGAGCTCGCGATATACGCATGCAAGCTCCCCATTCCCTCATTCGGCCAGCCCGGAATGCTCACCTCTTGAGGTGACTGTTCGGTCAGGCAGATGGCGCAGCTCCAGACGCCGGGTTCATGTGCGTGTACTGCCATGGACGGAGTCAGCAGGCTTTCCAGATTGTGACAAGTGAGCATAGGTGATACAACATCTGGGTGCAATATCAAGCGCTACAGGGTATGCTTGCGAGTTTTCTGTTGCGGGCAACAACTTGCAGTGGACTCCAGGTCCCCTCTTTGTCGTCGCCTTGCTGACTTGAGATCAGAGCGGGTTTGTGACTATTTCAGTTTCGAATGAAAACTTGTTGCATCTTGTGGTTACAGCATAGGCGCCGTCAGATGCTGTCCGCTGCATGTCGCTACCGCCATGCCTCACCGCAGGCAGAGTTGTTCTATGCAGCTGCTGCAAACCTTCAATCTACACTGTTCAGCATGCACAGCATGCCAACCCACAACCCACAAAACGTTGCGCATCAACATCCAGCCTCGTTCAACAACTGCAGGTGGGGCCTTGCCATGCTCCCGGCACATCCGCAGAATTGTGGTGGCAGAACACTAGTACCGGTTCAAGAGTCAGACTCTGCAGCTCACTGGGACAGGCCAATGACGCCTGCAGTGATGGCCAAATGACATGCGTGTCATTGTCAGACGCTGCAAATGGGATTTGACCGTGACACCAATACAGCATAGCAAAGCAATCGTTTGAGAGCTTGCGGAGTGCAGCAATGAACAGACTGGACTCACCCAGCAGGATGATGCTGGCGATGCCGACCACCACGGTGAGGCCAGTTGCCAGGGAGTCGGACGTGCCGCCAATCTGCTTGTTCACAGACTCAATTGGCAGCTGCTGATAGATGCATGATCAGCACAAAGGGGACACAAGCACATTGAGCACCTTCCAGGTTGCAAGCTGCTCAACACATTGCCAGCTCACCTTCTTGCCCTTCTCAGCATCATACCGCGCAAAGCGCTTCTTGGTGGCTGCATGCAGACAGAGAAGTTGAGTGCCCGAGCGCCATCTTACTGTCTGACTGTGACAGCCATGACAGAATATGCGCAACAATTACCAATGTGGCAGTCACGAGTTCTGAGCGTGAATGCGTCTGTTGTTGCTTGTACAGTGCATCAGATGGGGTGCTCACCATTGCACTGTGGGCAGCGGAAGTCCGGCTTGAGCTCCTCGAACGGCTTCCTGCAAGTACCACAGGCACAGGCCACTGCTTCAGCCAACAGTGCTTTTCGACATGATCTGCAGGCTACCCATGTTCATGTTCATAACATGAGCTCGGGCATACTGTAAGCCCTTTGCCGAGGTCAGTCGGCAGCAGATACACTGCAGAGCAGGGTGAAGTGCCCAGATGATGTCTTTAAAGGGTGACTGACATGACGGCAAGCGCACTTTGCAGTGTAGATCCAGCCGCAGTCGGCACAGATGTGCGTCGCAAACTGCTTTTGCGCCTCTGTCAACTTCCGGCCAAACCGCTTTGGCGCCTGCAACAGATGAAAGGTGGTGTCGTCTGAGATCTCGACAACAGGTCCGTGGTTGTGCACCGATGTGGCAGCAAATGGGTCTGTAGGTTCTTGTGCGATGCAGTTAGGTGCAGGCGGCGATGGTGACGTAATAGAGGAAAAGTAAGATGCATGGAAGAGAAGGAAAAGACCCACCGGCTTCTTCGGCAGCCGCTTCACGTTGATGTCATTGTTCTCGCCCTTGACCTGAAGGTCGTCAGACCACATGCTCTTAACACTCCACAAGCATGCTGCGAGTCCATACAGTTGCAGTCACACAGGCTTACATGCCAACCTCCGTGTGCCAGGAGGTTGCCTGAGATGCCTCACACCGAGCGGTCTTCTCGTCAAGACTCTGCAAACAGCATGAAAGAGCGCATACAGGGCTTATGGCACGGGGTGGTCAAGGCCGCACGTAGACGAGGGCGACGGGAGAGGGGGCCGCAGCGAGAGCCGACTGCGTGAGGCCCTTGCTGTCTGTCGGCCACAGCTCGTCGCCGAAGAAGCTGGAGGCGTAGATGATGGTGTCGCCCGCCTTGATGCCCGCTGCCGCAGCGTTGCCGCGCGACGCCTGCATGGCGATGTATTGTGGGTCGGATTGATGGTTGTCTTGAACATGAAAACGGAAGCTGGAGGCACAGATGACGATGTCGCCCGCCTTGATGCCTGCCGCCGAAGCCTTGCCATGGGCCGCCTGCATGGTAAAGTATTGCAGATCGAATCAATAGTGACCTTTAATATGAACACAAGCTGGAGGCGTAGATGGTGGTGTCGCCCACCTTGATGCCCACTGCCGCAGTGTTGCTGCACGCCGCCCACACAGTAGCATGTTGTAGGTCGGACCGATGGTCACTTTGGACACGGGTGCGCAGCTGGAGGCATAGATGATGATGTTGCCCGCCTGGATATCTACCGTTGCTGCATTGCTGCACGTTGCCTGTCATGAGATCCTGTTGCACAATCAAAATGTCGCGACGGTGGCCCTAATTAGGGATCGCCCGCATGGGCTAATGGGCTTCTGCAAGCACTACGGATTGCTGAGACAAAGGAACTGCGTTTTGACAGGGACCCGTCGGACAGTCTTCAAGCGATGGCCCACCGTGACGACCAGGCCGCCGCCCTTGGCTTTGGACTCCTTGAAGGTCAGGCCGATCGGCTTCTCCACGTCTGCGGAGATCTGCTGTGCTGCGCGCACGGTCAGCTGCGGCACACGCGCCGCCGCCACCGCTCCCCGCCGTGCCGCCGGCAGCGAAGTGCCAAAGAACGCCGCCCGCCGCACCTGCATCATACAAGGCGAGGACCATCAGTCAGCGGATTGATTTTGTTCCGTCGCACCGCCAGCAGCAAGGTGCCAACGAAGGCCGCACAGCACGCCCAGAGCACGAATGTAAACTCGGAGGAGATGCGCACAGTGTCAGCAATGTCACATTGTATGGGATTGGCTGGTGACCGTTGGTGGCCCGGCAGGTTGTGTTGATGAACAGCACCAGCATGCGGGTCACAAAGTCCCCCGTATCGGCTTCAGAACATCCGCAACATCGCCAGGCAGCTGAATATTCAAGCGCAAATTTACGTGGCAATCATGAACACTTCAGCTGTCAGTTGAGTGGCACACTCATGCAATGAGCGCTGCGATATGTGGGTTGCTGCGGCAGTGCCAATGCAGAAGGTCGGGAGGGTTGAGTTATTCCAGAATCATAAACAACGTTGTAAATCATGTCAGTAAACCGGTGTATACAATCGTGTTGGGCCAACCAGCTTTCGGTGCAGCATGCACCACGCAGTTGATTGCTGTGGCACTGGCCTGGCCACACAGACTGCAATTCCGCTCAGACCAAGCAAGCACGCTTGGCAACGCAGCGCACCGGCAGAGCAGGAGCAACTGGAGCGCTCATGCGCGCTGGCGCCGGCGCCTGGTGCTGCATGGCGCTGGCCACTGCCGTCGGACTGGTCAGCACTGCCTGTGCCATTGTCGACAACGATTCAGGCGCCCGATTGTTTGCCACCACCACACAAGTCTGACGCGCTTTCTTCGGACCGTCTTGATGAGCTCAGGATCAGAGTCTGCTGTCGCGACCTGGCGCAAAATGAGGCAAGTGTGGACGGTGACGTGGCGAGATCCTCATCTCTTACGCAAGCTTGACTCGCCGACAGGATTGTTCGGGGTAGAGGAAGGCGACCTGCATTCACACTGTTACTGTGCATACTGCTACTCCAGAGATACTAGCTGCTGACCACCGCTCGAGTGCTGCAACGCTCTCCCAGTGGCCGTGGGCTGGTCCTCTTCCTCCGGAGCTGCGGCGACTTCGCAGGCACTTTCGGGGGGTGACAAGCGGGCGCAGCGGGGGCCAGCGGTGCCAGGCGGCGACATGAAACCCTTCATGCAGACGGGCAGGGGCGCACCGAGTCCAAGGTGAGTCCCGCAAGCCGACGATGTGGTTGGAGGTTTTGCATGCTCCAGTTGTGCACAGCAGCAACCTACATGCTAGGTGCTGCGTGCATGTAACCACCAAGCACGAGAAGTGAGAAGGAGGAAGCCCCGCTGTAGGATTCTGAAGGTGCTGCAGTCGCCTACTCGGTATAGGATGAGCTCAAAGCTCTCGAGTCGGCTCATAGCCGAGTCACTGCGTCTGGCGGCTGCGAGCGTACGTCCAGCAGTGGCGCATAGCATTGAGTCCTCATGCGGCTTCTGCATGGTTGAATGCGAGCCTGCGTTGTTGCAGTGGCCGGCAGCCAAGCTGCAGTCTCGCGTCAGCCATCACGTAGCGAGAAGCATGTCGCCCCCACTGTTGCTCGTGGCGGTGCCACAGGCAGGCTGTGCTGCTACAGGACTGTGCGTTGCAGCTTCGACCTTCGGCTCTTGCAAGGCCTGGGGGCGCAGCTCGCCAGTCAAGTTGCACGTGGCTCAAAGTGGAATTTTTCGGGCCTGAGGCTTCTGGCAGCACCCGGCCAGTCGTCAGCGCTTTTGGGAGCTTGGGCACACAATACAGGACGTGGCAGTGGCCCCTGCCGCCGCCCCACAGCCGCCAAAGGCTCGCGACCAGGCAGACGGGGACCAGGCAGTGCTGACACGGCCTCTGCCCACGTGCAGGTCGGCCGCCGTGCGCAGCGGCGGCCTGTCAATGGCCTTTGGCGACGGCGGCGGCGGCAGCGGCAAGAAGCGCGGCCTGGCGTCCCTCAACGCCTTGGCGCCGGCTGACGCCTTGGCCGCCGCCCATGGTAGCGGCGGCGGCGCCGATTCCGGTGCCCAGCAGCCGCAGCATCAGCAGCTGGCGCAGCAGCGGCAATACCAACCGCAACCCCAACACCAACAGCAGCAGCAGCAGCAGCAGCACAAACCACTGCCGCCTGGTGGTTTGACCACGCAGTTTGGCAGCGGCCAGTTTTCCGTAGGCAGCTGCGCGGGCGATGAGAGCTTCGCCCACGCCGAGGCCCACTCTCGGGCGCCGTCGCCGCTGTCACCACTCAGCGAGGTCGTGCAGCAGCAGACGGTGGGCTCCCTGCAGGGCAGCCCGCTGTCAGAGACGCTCGCCATCTCAATGCGCCCCCGTCGCAAGGTGCGCTTGTTTCGCCTCAAGGATGACAGCGTCAAGCACGATTATCCTGTGCAATCCTGCCCTGTGCAATCCTGCCGTGGGCGGACGTTCATGGCAGCATTCACTGAGGCGCAAGCTTTGTCATCCCACCACCACTGGGCAGTTTACGTCACAGCAGCTACAGGCTGTCCATGACCGTAGTAGTAGCGGTGCAGCAACTGTGCAGGCTGTCCATGACAGGGGTAGTCGGCGTGCAGCAACTGTGGTACGCTCAACTGTGCTTCAGCTGTGCTGTGGATTCAGCTGTGCTGACCATAAGCATGCTGCTTCCTCAGGTGCCGCGGCGGCATCCGGCATCCGCCGCCAACTCGGCGACCGCGCTGGACCTAGCCGCCGCTGACGCAGCAGCCGCGGGGGACTCTGACGGCGACGAGTTCCCCTTGGAAGCTGGCGGCACTCGTGGCGCCGGCGGCGCCGGGGGCTGGGCCATCGCCGGCGTGCCGCCGCACCTGATGACAGGTGGCGACGCCACAATGAGCCTGCCGTACGGGCCCGCCTCGCCCCTGTATGGCGACTTCCGGCCGGTGAGCTTTTGCTCAGGCCCTGCTGTGTGGTCCTGAACTCACGAGGTGCTCATGACGATTCTGTGTCATAGCAGCACACACAGCCAACACGGTGACTGCTATACATTGTGAGGCAGCTCTGACCTATGTTTATGAGGATGTCAGCCCTGACATCACTGACGCTGTTGTCTTCTTGCTTTCGACAGGGCTCAGTGTATGAGGGCGCCGGCCGCAAGCTGCGGGGCACAGAGGCCATGCGCATGCGGAATGCGGTGCGAATGTCTTCCACTGTGGCTTGTTGTTGCGGGACCTTGTGCATCAGCTTGCATGCACGACAAGTTGATCATGGCCGCACCTTTTTCCAGTCCCTACAATTGGAATCCGACCGATGTAAACCTTAGTGCATCAACGTGTTGCAGGTCTTGCGGCAGACGGGCTTCCTGGAACCCCAGAACTGCGACAACATGTTTGCCGACCACACCGCTAGCGATGCCCCTGCGCAGCCGCAGCTGGCCACATCCGTCGGCTGAACACCTGTTTCTCGAAGGCTGTGCCGAAGACGACTGCACAGACCGCTGCAGCCGCGCCTCCAGCCGGCGACAGCTGAACGTGAGGCAGCTGATCAATGGCACCGGCAAGGCTGCAGCGGCGTGCCGCAATTTTCCCTCGAGTGGCGCAGAAGGAGTCGGACAGTGAGCGGTAGCAAAACCCGAGCAGCACAGATTCTTTCCTCGGAGCAGAGCTTCAGATGGGCGCGGTATGGTAGCCAGCTCGTATGGGCGCAACAGGCGCAGGACGGGCCACCCTGTGGCGGTGGCCCTGTGGTGGAGCCCCTGGCCTGTGGTGGATGCCCTGGCTTGAGGGTCCCAGCGGCGGGCCACAATGTCTATTTTGGATGGACCTCAGCTTCTTCGACAGCTCCACCTCTGCATCCAGTGGCACGATAACGGCAATCGTTTCATGCCAGCTGGCACCAGCTGCCCTGGCTCTGGTCGTTGGTGCACCTTGGACATGTGGGCAGGAGATATGGCGTCTGTTCTGAGCAGGCGCCCTCTCCCTACCACGTAGCAGTTTTGATACTCGACGGCATGCAGCCTCATCATTGAGTCACATGTGGCATTGTGGTTTGAGAGCATATTGGCAGCTCGAGCAGCTGTTGTGCATGCAAGGGGTCGCCCCACTCACATGCGCGGGTTGCTGATGGTGTGGAGTTTGGGCGGACTGGCAGTTTCCTACTGTCTTGCGAGGCACAGCGCTGCGTGTGGCAGCGTGCGCTGTGACCGACAATTTTGTGTCGCGGCAATTTGTTGCCATGACTTTTGCTCATGCCTGCTGCAACAACTCAGTTTGTAGGCACACAAGTATCCTGTGCAATTTCCCTGCATCTTCATCATACCGCATCCTGCATTCTCTGATCCCAATGCGGACGAACATGTGTGCATCTACATGCTTCCGGGCGTTCGTGGACCAGACCTGCCAAATTGCCACCCCCAGTGAGCTGCAAGGGGATTCGAGATTACGAGGTATTGCGCCCTCACTTTTCAGAAGACGTAGCGCCAAGGGAGTGCCAACACCGGCCACTGGCGTTATCTTGGGGTTTCAAGGGCATTCAGGAATTCAGATTCAAGACCTCACAAACAAACCGAGGCACGAGGTTCACAGTGCTGTTTTCCTTTGTCAATAATGCTCGTCTGAAAAGTACAGGGGGGTCCCAGAAGGCTCTGGGAAAGCGCGCCGCGCGGGCAATGCCCGGAAATGGTTAGCCGCGCTCTCTGAAAGTGTACAGATCCAGACTTCGCACATGGGGCATGCGGCCACAGCGCGTTCTGCCTGCTGGATACTCAGCAGTGCCGAGCCTTGCCCATGTGGCTCCAGAGCTGACTGCCAGGCGGACGCTCGCAGGGGATACTAGAGCTGGCCCTTGGCATCCCCTGACGCTCGCCTCCCGCGGTGGGCGAACTGGAATCTGTGTTCGCCGGGAGGGCTGCGCCACCGCCCGAGACTTGCTACATCGCCTTCCATCTCGTTTGCAAAGACGTGTAGTAGCCGCGGGATTTTGTTGGCCGCTCAATACCGGTAGTGCGCCGGCTGTGGGGAACATGACAACAACAGCTCAGCTTCACTACCACAGAACAGCACAGTGCACAACAAATAAAGGCATCCCATTTAAAACCCGAAGTAAATGCGCACCTTGAAGGGACCATTGATGGGCACATTGATGTAGGCGGCCTGGTCGTCGGTCAGCACCGTCAGCTTGGCGCCCAGCTTCGGCAGGTGCAGCGCTGCCACCTGCCAAACACGTAGCATTCTTCTGGGTCTGATCAAGCAGAAAATTGCTATATTCCAGAACAAATGCTGGAATGCTCAATAAATGACCAAAAATTCGAGCCAGATCGCCCGACGCACCTTCTCGTCCAGGTGCTTGGGCAACACGTAGACCTTCTTCTCATACCGACCAGAAGACCGCCTGCAGGCTCACGACAATGTATCAGGTCCAGCACAAACGTGCCGTGGGGTGCAGACAAGATGCGCGAGCCCAAAACACCGCTTTAGGGTTTAAGCGCAAAACCCGGGATGGCAGAAGGGGAGAGGGCGCACTCGTTCCAGAGCTCCAGCTGTGCGATGACCTGGTTCGTGAACGAGCACGACATGACGAAGCTGGGGTGGCCTGCGTGCAACAGAGCCTGTTGTTTGCCACACCATCATGCGCATCCATGTTGAGGCAGGTGCGGGGTCACGCGGCTATTTATCTGCATGGCAACTGAGATTGTGCACCGGCTCACCAGTGGCGCAGCCGAGGTTGAGCAGGCGGCCCTCGGCCAGCACAATCACGCCGTGGCCGTCTGGGAAGATGAAGCGGTCCACCTGCACAGACGAGGTGATGAGCACATGCTGAGAGCAGAGGGAGACACATGAGCACAGTACAGGGGCGTGCAAAACACTGCCTGTGGAAGCCTGCAGCCGCCCGCACATTCCGCATGATCGGTGCACATGTTCAATGCCAGTATCAGATTGGCTGCAGTGTTACACAGTAGTGGTGCGGGGCCTACCTGCGGCTTGATGTTCTGGCGCTTGATGCCCTGCCAGCCGATGAGGCCCGCCATGTCGATCTCGTTGTCGAAGTGACCAATGTTGCCGACGATGGCGTTGTTCTTCATCTTGGCCATGTCCTCTGCCTGTTCAACACGTGAAGGTGATGCTCAGGAAGACTCACAACACGTCAACCCTCGGCTGCAAGAGCATCTCAGGTCAGGCGCCCCTGTATAGATAATATTTGCAGGGCATTAGTCTGGCTGTCAACATCTGTGGCTGTGGAAACGTCGTCTGCAACCGCACCATGATGATGTCCTTGTTGCCAGTCGTGGTCACGAAGATGTCGACCTGGTCGAGCACATCCCGCATTGGCGCCACCTAGATTGATACAGCACGCCGCTGAGCTTTGACTTGCAAATCATCACAGCACTTGGAGCACGCAATACACTTGGCAGCACATGCTGATAGAAAACCACACGGTCTCAGCAGCCAAAATGCTGGAAGATCTCAGGCTGAAAGACTTAGATGTTCAGGAGTGTGACTGCAGGAGCACACCTGGAAGCCCTCCATGGTGGCCTGCAGTGCGCAGATGGGGTCAATCTCGCCGATGATGACGCGTGCGCCCGCAGCCTTCATCGCCGAAGCCGAGCCCTTGCCAACATCACCATAGCCCGCCACGAAGACCACCTGATTGCAACAAGGGATCGTGATAGTGAGTGCCTGATGCTTATGAAGGCATGCAGGCAGTACTACCATCTCCATGTCCAGAAGGGGTGTGCGAAACATGCATGCAGAACTGACAGAGCATTGCTTCACACACCTTGCCGGCGATCATGACATCTGTTGCACGCATGATGCCGTCAGGGAGCGAGTGGCGGCAGCCGTACACATTGTCGAATTTCGACTTCGTCACGGAGTCGTTGACGTTGATGGCGGGGAACAGCAGCGCATTGCTGGCCTGCACAAGCATGCACGCAGCATGGAATGGATATGCCATGCTATAATGTAACCTACAGATGGCGCCTGTACAATGCATGCTGTAGTGCATGCATCAACGACTAGCTTCTGTGAAGTACAGGCGACCCTGTGGACGTCCCTGTAGACGAGGTCCTTCCAGTCTGGTTGGCAAAATTACGAGCCAATCACCTGCATCTCATACAGGCGCTTGACGCCGGTGGTGGTCTCCTCGGACACGCCCTCCATGTCCTTGGCCATCTCCGTCCACTTGGTGGGGTTCTTGGGCAAACCCTCCTTGATGATGGTCAGCACAATCTGGAACTCGGGGTTGTCCGTGGACGTCGGGTCCGGCAGCGTCTTGTCCTTTGCGTATGCCGCCTCCGCCTTCACACCCTCTGTTGCAGGATGGCACACGGTATAAGCATCCAACTGCACATGCAATGTGGCATGCCGCCTCATGCATATGGACTGCCTGTGGCTGAGCGCCCTGTGAGACATGCGGAACATGGCAGGTGACCTGCAAAAGCCTGCTCCCAGCTGTGAAGCATCTGCATTGCGAAGTACATTGCAAGTCTGTTGTCATGAACTCATTGCCAGCAGACATGCATGCAGCAATACTGCTGCATGCATGCACATGGAGACTTGCAGGCAGTGGAAGGATTCCAACAGGCATGCGCACCGTGGATGAGCAGCGTGGCATCACCGCCGTCGTCGACCAGCAGGTTGGCGCCGCTGCCGTCGGGCCACGTCAGCATCTGCTCTGTGCACCACCAGTACTCCTCCAGCGTCTCGCCCTGCAGTGGTGCAGGAATGCAGCAAGGGTCAACAGCAGTGGAAAGCGGGCGGCAGATACATCAAGAGCTGCTGGGCACCTCTCTCAGACTGACTCGCAGCCTTCACAGCATCTGTCGCTGCCCAGCAGGAGAACATAGCAGCACTCAAAAAGATTTCACGGGAAGCCTGCATGCAAGCACCTTGATCTGCACCTGCAAGAGCTTCTGTGGCATGTTCTGCATCATGCAGCTCTCACCTTCCAGGCGAACACGGCGGCAGAGTCGCGCGCAATGGCGGCCGCGGCGTGGTCCTGAGTGGAGAAGATGTTGCAGGAGCACCAGCGCACGTCGGCGCCCAGCGCTGTGAGCGTCTCGATCAGCACCGCCGTCTGCACCGTCATGTGCAGGGAACCGGCGATCTTGGCGCCCTTGAATGGCTGCGAGGCCCCAAATTCGCTGCGGCAGGCCATCAGGCCGGGCATCTCTGCCTCTGCCAGGTCGATCTCCAGGCGGCCGAAGTCCGCCTGTGTGATGTCCTTCACCTTATACTGCACGCAGGATCGCACAGGAAACGTCAACAGAGAATGAGGGCTCACAGCGCAGCTTTGCATGGCCACACAGCAAGGAGCGCGCACGGCTGACAATGCCTTGCGCCAATATCGGGGTAACAGTTGCATGCCACAAGCACATATTGTAACATGGACAATGCAAATGAAAGTGTGAGCCCAAAAGGCAAAAGCTTGACGGTACTGGCAAGACAAGCTGATCAATCAGTAGCAGAATATTGCGAAAGGGTTGACGCACACACAGACATCTGGCAGCGTGCATGAAATTGAAGCATAAAATATCTGCATGCATCAGCCGTAATGTGAAGACCGGCTGCGTCATCGCGGCAGCAAGTGTGCAAGTGATTGCGTCACTAAGCAGCACAGCCGCTCATTGCTTCTGCAGCTGAGACTACCTACCGCAAGCTGCAAATAGTCTCAATGTATGCAACGCATCACAGAACTGCCCTTCTGACATGCGTGCTCGGCTTGTGACGCCAGGACAAGTCCAACTACCATCTGATGAGCGTCAAACACACCTGGAAGCCCTTAGCGGACTTGTCCACCGCGGCCTTAGGGATCTGTGCCGTCGCCATGATTGCGTCTGCGGCGTTTGCAGTGGGTGATCCAGATGCCGGCAGTGGCAGCGTGTATGTCGACAGAAGAGGGAGTGAGAATTCACTGAGCCGCCTCAGGCGGTTGAGAGAGACGGGCACGCCGGTCACCTTGATCGGAGGCCTTTCAGTGAGTGGAGAAATAGGCAAATCGCCATGGCAGTCCATGAGGCTGATATCGCAACTTTGTTGTCCACAGATGACCGGGCAGTAGGTACATGGATGAACACCAAGAGGTCATCCACAACATTTGCCACTGCCGCTGCCAGTCTGATATGTTGCCGACAAGTGCGCCGGCAGCGTGAACGTCTTCGGCTCCAGCGCCTGCTGCAACGTCAGCAGCGTGGAGCCAGTGTGGCCCCACAGCCCCGCCAGGTCGTAGTGCAGTGCCTCCGCCACAATCTCCGCAGATTGAACCACCCGCGGGCTCGACCGGTTGAAGTACGTCAGACCATCCGCCACAAATACCCTCCCTTCCCGCACGCACCGCATGCCCTCCCACTCTGCATTGCAGAAACGTGCTCAAAAATGGCAGCCGAGGGTCGGTCAGCGATTGACTGCAGCCCAATGTCACTGAATGCATGTCCGGATATGTGGAACAGATGTGTGGTGGCCTACTGATTTACAAAACTGGTCTCAATGCGTGAGCACCTAACCAACCATGCACCCAGCCGACAATGCTCTCACCTGCCGACTTATAGTACTCTGCCTCGCCCAAGTCCTTGGCGCTGCGCTTCAGGTCGAAACCTGCACGTGTGAATTAATTTGAAGCTGAGGATTGCTTCACTGCGCGCATACATTTGACACAGACACAGTGAAAATTGCGCAATCCGAGTCCATTCGCATCATCGAAGCATGCAAAAATGCGCCGGAACAAGCACTCAGCCCACCACACGGTGCAAAGATGATGCAGTCTGGGTCCGACGCTGCCAGATCTGCCAGGCTGAGGGTGGCGACATGGCCACCTGGGTCGCCCCACAAGCACTCTGCGCCAGCCGCCTCTGCCAGCTCTGGGTGCCTGGGCAGCGCCGACAGCAGGGATCATCCAAAGGCGGAGGGCTCCGCAACACAGAGATGCAGCTAGTTTCCTCGTTGCAAGGCTTCGTTTACAATGCTGACTTACAGCATCTCGCACGCATCTGGGCACATGCTGACTGTGGCGATGGCCGATTTGGGTGAAGGCAGATGCTCACCAGTGCCCTGACCCCATGATGGGATCAATCCACTCCAACAGCGCGACCCGTGGGCGTGGCCCGACGCCCGCCAACTCAGCCACCGCATCCCTGCTCGCGCAGCAGGCATCACAATGGCAACACGAACATCGACTTCGAAATATATAGACTGTGATTTGACCTGCCCAAAAGGGACAGCGATGCTGATGAGCATGCCAATAGTGGCTGTTTCTGCCACATTGCGTGCCCAGTCACCTGACGCCTTGCACGGTCTTCTGCATCCAGGCGACAACACGGCGGCCGCGCTCCGGCACGCCCAGCGCTGTGGCAATGTTCGTTACATCCCCTGCATCAGCGTTCACATGATTACATGTTTGTCGCACAGATATGTGAGAGGACTTGTGCGAAGTTGGACGGTGCGCGATCCTAAACCCAGAAGGATAGACATGATAGGCATATAGACAGGACAGACATGATAGACAACCATGTCTGCAGGGTATCACTGCCTACCGCAGATGTCGGCAATGCTGTGCGGCACCAGGGAAATGATCTTGACGGCATCGCCACCAACCACTGCCTGCCCGTCCGTCCATGCGCAGGTGGCCTGCAGCACAGTCGATCTGGAGACAGCTGTAGCCAATGCACACGCATGGGGCAGGAGTGCAGGGCCAACAGGAGCTGAGCCATTCCCTCAACACTTGTGCTGCCAACCAAATGCACAACTACTGACCCAGCAGAGATGCAGCCCCAAATCATCAAGCAATCATCCACAGGCACTGCTCAGCGACACGAATTGCAAAGGGAGGCTGCTGACCTGACAGGAGGACGCCCAGGACTCCACAGCTTCTCGCAGCTGTGGCTCCGACACCGCGCACACGCGGCACTGGTCCTGCGTGATGATGACGTTTGCCTTCAGCTGTGCGAGCCTGCGACCCCGGCAACGATGTGAGTGGTGGGTACAGCACCCAAAGGAGTGCAGGTCTGCATCGTGAGACGCTGTGGAAGGCAGACTTGGCTGACAGACAGCACCTGTCAGCGTAGATGGTGTACACGCATCGTCCAGCCTGCGAATGCACAAGTGCAAGGCGAACTCAATAGGACTTGAAGCTGCTATTGGTGCTGATGTCCATGAAAGCTGCACACTATTTGCCTACAAGGTGTGCGACGGCAGCCGGCATTGCTTACCTTGACGATGTCACGCACAGCGGTGTCGATAGCCACGCTCGAGGCATTGGGGTCCATGTTTGGTTCGCTACAGGACGGCAACTGCGCGGTGCCATGGCGCCATGTCAACACCCCATTCATTCATCCTGGTGGTGACACGATTGACAAGCTTTGTCTCGAAGAGAATGGTGCCCAAGGCTGTTGCAGAATGCTTGACATCAAACGGACCTGCATGACGCTTTGGGGGTAGTCGCACTCGTGGCTGATGCCGACGAGGCAGTGCGCCATCCCCAGGCGGGCCACAATCTCTGTCGATGCTGCAGCATGCGAGGTGGTGACAGTGGCGTCAGCACCCACTCATCGATGTCATGCAGTGGTGCTGGTTCCGCAGCAAATACGCAATTGCCACGTAGAGCACGCAATCGGAGCTACCAGACACCGGCAACAGGATGTCCTCATCCTGCCGGACCCCACATGGTTGCCGCACCTGACAGCAGGGACACCACCCGCAGCGGCCTGTCGCTTGTGGCCATTGCCGCAACAATCATGTCTTACTCCTGTGTGATATTTTGTGGCGTGCAAAGAAGCCGCAGCCCTATCACGTCCCTAGCAGAGGCAGGTAACACTTGTTCACCGCTGTTGCAGGGGCGTCAAGCTGATGCTGCCAGAGCATCAGTTGCAGCAGACTTTGTGAGGCAGACGATCCCCAAATGCACGAGCTCAGACCAGAGGTGCGTGTTTGTGTACGATTGACAGATACACAGAAACATATTTTGGCCTGATCAACAGGCAACAGGCCTGCAAGCAGGCGTGACAACTGGACGTTGACTAACAGCAGGAAGCAGAGAAAGGAGAGGGCAGCGGAACGGTTGTCTAAACCCTTTGACGTCAGTCTTGCTGTACCATCGCCGCATCGGGAGATCCGGCTACCGCGGCCAATTCGTCACCGTTTGAAGTTCCCAACAACTCGCACTTTCGCCGGCTCTCCCCAAGCTTGAGGTACAATTCGAACAGGGAGTCGCACGCCGGCGCGGCCTCACGCACAGGGACTAGTGGGCAACGGCCCGACCTGCAGCACTGGAGGTCATTTCGTACCCATCCGCGCATTGACCGGCTAAGGTGGGTTCTGTCGGACCAACAGCCCAACGTTGGGCCCAGCATAGCGTGTCATATCATGCGGTGGCCAGGCGCGGGGTTCAAGGCTCAGAGGGGAAGGCGACCACAGGCTGACAGGGGGAAGCAGCTTCACGACCGGCACGTCTTGTGTCCTGGGACCCCCAGCTGAATGGCGCTCCGCCACAAGCCCGCGCCTCAAGGCTGCTCGCTGCATCTGGTATGCCGTCTGGGTGGTGCTCGCAGCGATGTACGCATAAGTAGGACCCGCATTCCATCCTGGCTTCATCCGTCGGTGCAAGACGGGTCCCAGGCCAGGGGTGACTATGATTCAGGTACCGTCAGGTTGCCATCTATGAGGCTGCCACATGCATGAGGACGCGCCGGGTCGGATGGCACGCTGCCGTGCGCTCCGTTGTATGTTCGTAGGCGGTGTGCAGGCACCGATGCGCGTGCAGTACAAATGCCGCCCTCATACAGCCGACGCCAGCGTTCGCGGCGAGATCCTGCCTGTCGGACGCGCGTGTCTATTTGAGTGCTCACGTTGCTGTGCGCGCGCGCTTTGACAATTGCATTATCCAGCTGGAGGTGAAGGGCACGTGCAGCTCAAAATGCAGGTTGAGCTGACGCACTCAGGGGTCGTTTGCGGCACTAAGTACCGTCTGAGTCGGGGCGCATTGGTGCATTGGGCAGTTTGGACAAGCTGCGCCAGGTTGCAGTCAGTCATAGGCGGTGTTGGATGACGAACGAGCTGGCTGGAGGAGGCATTGTCACGACGCAAACCTCTAATTTCACAAGGCTGAGGAGGAAGAACGGCCTGCTGTGTGCGAAACTTGGTTCAACACGAACTCTACTGCGCCTCAACGATATCCAAAACCTCCCTGCTGAGACCAGCGCGCCCGCTGGCTGTTGCGTTGGGTGAACATCTGGCAGCCTGGTCCGTGCATATTTTGGCCGGGTGTCCAGGAGCACTCAGATGCTGTTTGCTGGCTGATCACTCGCCTCCACCGTGTTTACCGTGACGGTTTGGTTGCCGTGGAGCCTGTATGCGGCGTAATGAGTCATCCACACGAAATGGCGGACTGTGAACGACTTGTCCCATTGCGCAGGCTCCTCGCGAGTGAGCTACGGACATCGGCAGTCAACCCTGAGCAGCAGTCTCAGCGAATGACAAGCGCCGCCGCTGCTGGAACCATGCTCGGCGGTGCTTGAGCCCACAGCGGCGCCGGCGGCTGCGCCTTGCGCAGCCTGTCGATGGCAGCCTCAGCCGTGCAGCTGGCGCCAGCGTCACAGACGGCGGCCTTCGGCTACCAGCAGTGCGTTCAAAGCGCGGGCCATCGGCAAGGCAGTCTCCAGGTGAGTCACCTGGTGTACTACTTTCCCGCAGCCCTTGCAACCTGGCGCTGGAGTCCACCTTGCACTGGCTGCTGCAAAGGCTGTAGCACCACGTCGGATCGCAGCTGAGCACTTTCTGATCCCTTGCTCAGGATGGCGTCCACCCTGGCAGCTCTGCCACCCTCCAGCCCGGCGGTGCATACCGGAAGCGCAAGTGTGGCTCGCCGTCGCATGCCATCCTGCTGCCGGCGACCTCACTACTGGAGCTGGACAGCAGCGGTAGCCGCCACTCCGCCGACTCCGACAGCTTTCGCCTGGACCTGGATGCCCTTGTGCATGAGGCCAGCCCGGAATCCCAGCAGCAGCCCAGCTTCCGGCCGCACACCCCCAGCAGCGCCGCCTTTAGTGAGTCTGCTTACTCTTCTTGAAGGATTCTCATATCCTGACTGTACAACTGTCATGTGCACCACCCGATCGCTTGTGCTTGTTGATGCTGATTGTATTGGTCAGTGCATGGGTGGTGGGGTGGTACCTGGGGTGGTACAGCGCTGCGGCAACTGCCTGGTGATGTACCACTTGGTACCTCGCAGGCAAGCGCAGACGGTTGTCACTCGGCAGTGCCACCAGCGGCAACACAGCAGCCTGTGGCCCGACGCCACCACCAGATCCAGGGTTTGGTGGCGAGGCCTCGCCCGCAAGCGCGCACCTGCTGCGGGTCCCCAGCGTGCCGCCGCCAGTCCCGGTGGTGGCGCCGCTCGCCGAGCCGGCCTGCGGCAGCGCGCAGCTGTTCGACATCGGAGGCGGCGACGAGGTCGACTGCGGCGATGCCGCTGCTGATCCCTCAACAGCTCAGCCGGCTGATGCGGATGTAGTTGCGGCCATGGCAGCAGGGGCGCCAGTCCCCCAGGAACAGCCGGCGGGTCCGCAGCCGGAGCAGACGCTGCTGCAGCAGCAGGTTGCGGCGCAGCAGTCGCACCACCAGCAGCTGCTGCACCAGCAGCAGTCGCTGCTGGCTCAGCAGCAGCAGCAGCGGACGGCGGCGGCGGCCGAGGCCGCCCTGCAGTCCGGCGCCTGTCGCCTGTTTGCGGTGCAGCACCAGGCGGCCGCAGCGGCTGCGACCCGCGCGACAGCCCTCAGCCGCTGCGCCACCATGGCTCCTACCTACAGGCAGCCCCAGCTGCAGCACCAGACGCAGCCACAGCCGCAGCCACAGCCACAGCCACAGCAGCCCCAGCAGCAGCCGCATGTGCAGCCACCAGCGCAGCCGCAGCACAGCAGCCAGGCCAACCCTTTCGCCATTGCGGCCGGCAGCGCAGCCTTCGGGGGCGTCGCCCTCGGCGTGCCACTGGTTGCCCAGCAGCGGGCGGCGCAGCCGCCGCCGGCAGCGCCGCCGCAGCTGCAGGGCGGCTGGGCCTACAGCCTGCCAACGCTCACCCGGCTGCGTCGCAGCACCTCAGCTAGTGATGCCCATCCTGCAATGCAGCCGCTGTATCCGGCCCAACCGCTGCAGCAGCCGCAGCACAGCATGCAGCCCTTCAGCGAGCTGCTGGCAGCAGCAGAGCGGCGGCGGGTCACTGCCGGCGCCGCCGCTGCCGCCCCGCAAACCCTACAGCAGCAGCAGCAGCAGCAGCAGCAGCAGCAGCAGCTCACCCAGCAGCAGCACTTTCAGAATCAGATCCTGCAGCAGCAGCGCCAGCTGCGCCATAGCCTCTCGGCCAGTGCAGCCACCGGCGCCTCACGTCTGATCCGCCAGCTCGGCCCCGCGGCCCTGCCCCCGCTGCAGCCGGGCCACCTCTTCTCGGCAGCCTCAGTGCCCGCACAGCCGGCGTTCACATTTGCCGCCGCCGGCGCCGGGACGCGCAGCCTGCACACCCGCAGCGCCCACGCCACGCGCTGCCAGAACCTCGCCGCCTGTGGCACCGGCTGGCAGCCTCCTGCATCGGCGCTGCTGCCAGTCTCCCTGCGCCCGAGGTGTGCTGCCCAGCCGGCGGCTGCGCTGCCGGTGGGGCTCCAGCACCAGCCCGCGCCGCTGCCCCCTGTGCTGCGCGCAGTGCCGGCGGCGGCGCCGCAGCCGCTGCGGCCGGTGCAGCAGCAGGTCGTGCAGCAGCAGCCGGCGGCGCGGAAGTGGCCGCCGCCGGGCGCTCCAGGGGGGGCCGGCGGCGCCCCGCAGCTGCTGGCCCGCTGGGGCCGCGCGCTGCCGCTGCGGCGGGGCGAGACGCTGCTGCTGGCGCTGCACATGTGGGAGCGCCTCCAGCCCAGGGTGCGTGACCTGTTTTCCAGTCAGTGCGGTATGCAAGGCCATCTAGCAAGAGCGGTCAACTGAGCGTGAGCCATCACGACCTTCAATCGGCGCCCGCTTCTGCCTTCTTGTGTCATGCTGTGCTTGCCGCCTCTTCAGCCAGGCATCAGCGGCTCTTCTCACGCTCGATGCTTTGCGTCTGCTGCAGGTGCAGCCGGCGAAGCTGCTGGCTGCGGGGGCGCCACAGCCGTGGCAGGCGGCGCTGCTGGGCTGCCTGTGGGTGGCCGCCAAGCTGGAGGAGCGCCGCCGCGGGCTGCCCTCCGCCTCCAAGGTGTGGCTCTCCTCGAGTCCCTGAACCCTTGGTGCAGCATTGAGCGGATGTGTCGTACGCATGTTGATGTCTCTCACCTGACCCTGAGCGAGTGACTTTGCTTCTGCACTCTGCTGCGCTCATGTGGGCGATCGTCTTCAGGTGTTCACAATCGAGGCAGCATGCAGATGTTGACGCTGTACTGATGTTGACAAGCAACGAACAGCATGCAGTTTCAGAAACAAATTGAGAATGCACATCAACCGTGGGCATTCTCTGAAGTGCATCGATTTCCTGACGGCAGGTGGGGGAACTGCTGGGGCTGGACCGTCAAGTGGTGGCGGCGGTGGAGATCCACGTCATGGAGGCCCTGGAGTGGGCACCCACTGCCGGCTGGCAGTCCCGCCGCCGCGACTTCCGCGCCTGAGGCAGTCGCGATCGGCCTGCCTTTGGCAACACATGGATCCAGTAGACAGCACCATATCAGGCCAAAGGGCTTGAGGTGGCGGCGAACAATGGCGAGCGCCATACACATCCCATCACAGCGCCCATGCTGTACAAGAGGGAATGACATCGGGTCGGGTGTGTTTGATTGAAGAGCGGACGGCTCCTGCGACATCTCTGGAGGCGCTGCTCGCCTGACAGATTGGTCATGGGATAGAGGTTTGACAGCAGCGGCAGTGCAGCAGCGTCAGGGCAGACTAGACACATCACACTGACATTAGTGGGTGTGGGCTTCGTTGTGGAGCGAGAGCGACTCTGTACGGGCAGACATTTGACCACCTGCGGTGTCTTGGCGGCTTGCGCCCCTTTGCAGTGGCATGCTTTTGCTGTGTTTTCATATTTCCCGCGCCATGCCGCACGGCGGGATTGATCTGCTTGACAGTGTCGCATGCGATTTGATGTGTCATTTTTACCTTGTTTTGAATGGCGTTTGACTGGGACTGGGCTGGATCTGTGTTCTCTTCGTTTGTCCTTTGCATCTGCCTCAGTTGGGGGGCCGGCATGGGCAGGTTTGGCAGTGGGCCGGTTCTTTCAGTGGAAGGACGGTACGTCGGCAGGCAGGCTTGTGTCGCAACACCTTTCATTTGACTGGAGCCATACAATGTAAGACGTCTCCAACCACCACCGTGTGACCACGTCCTTCAACCTACCTGGCCAGCTGCCAACGGCAGCTTCCGACTGCCAGCTTCCAACGGCACACGCTTGACACAGCTGTACTGATCCTTACCTAAATCCAGAGGCTCACCTCATGGACGGAAGCCACATCCACTTGCCCCTCCTCACGGCTTCTGCACTTCCATTTCGCTAATTTCCGTCGTCCTGTTGATTCCTGGACACACGCGGCACCGCAAGGAGTGGTACAGTCGTCCTTCAAGCAGGTGAAGGCGTCCTGCCCTTGCGGATATTCCCACGGATGGTCCTGCGGAAAAGTGCGACTGTCGGCGGAAGTAGTCCACACTATTTCATCCTTATGCGACCACGAAGAAACAGCTGCACAGACTCTGTCGTTTATCGTCGCGTCCCGTGCTTTTGCGCTTGGAACCCGCGTTCGCTCTTTGGGAGGCGGCCTTGCATTCGCGGCAGACCGGCCTGGCTCTTTACCATCAACCCCAAACATAAAGAGCTTCTAGGAGGATGACTTCGGACTGCAGGAGAGTCGTTGGTGGGTTCAGCAGCAAGCGACACAACTTAAAAATGCGCCGCTACTCATCTTGCTGTCTATGACTAACCTTGCATGAGAATCCTGCTCGGGGTTGTCTGCCTCAAACGTCCGTTGCTCGTTTCCGCAGGGGCATGCATGGCAAGGAGCTCGATGTGAGCGCAAACGTGCCGCCGGACGGCGCGGCGCCGCCGCCCGCCCCTGATCCTGACTCTGTCCCGGCGCCGCATGCGGCTCCAAATGCAGCCTCCAGTGATGCCAACATCGATGCTGTACCGGCGGCAGCCGACAAAGACGGCAAGGCGTCGTCCGCTGAAGGCGCCCAGACCGAGGCTCAGGCCCCAGATGCTGGGGACTGGCCCGAGGGAGCGGATCCTGCAAACGCCGAGCATGGCCTTACCTCAGCGCAGGTGACACCAATTTGGCATACTTGCACAATGCTGCGCACCTGTCAACTCGCCTCAGCTGTCGTGACATCGATGCAAGTTTTGAAGGCCATGCGGCCGTGAGAGGTGGTGCACAAGATGCTTTTGCGGCATGCGCGGCTGCAAAGCGAGCTCTGCGCGCACAGAATGTGCAGCCGCGGGTGTCCACCTTCAGCGACCCAACGCGAGCTGCGCACATGCAGGTGGAGGAGCTGCGCGCGCGCTTTGGGCCCAACGAAGTCACCACCAAGCAGACGCCGGAGTGGAAGAAGATCCTGCGGCGCTTCACCGACTGGATCTGCATCCTGATCGTGAGTGCCAAAAGTTTGCTCACCTCCTCCGCGCCTGAAGTCGGCGCACTGCAGGACCTTGAGGAATTCAATATCAACTGCCATACAAGACAGCCACAGGCATTTGCCCATCTTGTGCTGCAAACTCACACCCATCAACGACAACAGTGGCTGGCTTGATATGCCAGCCAATGGCCATGTCCTCTATCCTGGAGCGGTAGTAGCAGACGAGGCTGATCTGGACCTGTCTGTTGCAATGCAGATCATAGCAGCCATCGTGAGCGCCGCAGTGCCCGTCGATGGCGGCCGGGGATGGACGTCCTTTGCACTGCTGCTCTTCGAGCTGAACCTCATTGTGTGGGCAGGTACGAGACCAGCACATGTTGTGCATCACGGCCAGCAAAGTCTGGCATCGGCTGATTGCATAACGAGGCATGCTGGGAGCAAATTGATCGCAGACCCAGGGTTATTTATTGAACCAGTCGAATCAACATATGTTGTGGGATTGCATTACAGGTTACTACTCCGACAGGAATGCTGGAAATGCCATCAAGGAGCTGGAGGTGCTGTTGTTGTTGCAGCCTGTTCAACCATGCTTCGATGCCTCCGCATCCGCTGTCGCTGACTGACCCAGGTTTCCAGGTCTTGCAAGGTTGTCCCTTTGAGCTGAGCTAGCAATGCTGGCACATTCATGCGCCACACATGCTGGCACCTCAAAACCCAAAGGATGCTGTGATACTGCGCACAGGAGCTGTCGGCGCCGACGGCGGTCGTCAAGCGCGATGGCAAGTGGATCGAGCTGCCGGTCAAGGAGCTGGTCATGGGCGACATCGTGGGCCTCAAGGGCGGCGACGTCATCCCCGCCGATTGCCGGGTGAGCCCTCCTGCACATGAGTGCTGCCAAACAGTACTGGATTGGCCAGCTCTTCAGGCGGTACACCTGTATTTGATGTTGCCCTTCTGTTGTCCTTGATAGGGGTGTTTTTAATTGCGAATCTGGCCGCTGTGCCACTGCATTGTCTGCAAGGCCATGTTGTTACATGAACATGAGCCCACAATGGCGTCTGTCTATGCTGCTGCAGCTCATTGGCAAGGGCGAGGCGATGAAGATCGACGAGTCCTCGCTGACCGGGGAGTCGCTGCCCGTCACACGCAAGCCCGGTGACACGGTGCGATCACCCTCCTTCATGTTGGTCATCACCTCCCTGCGTTTTCTTCCCTCTTTTTCCCCTCCTTGCCACTGAAGTACCGGTGCTTCTTCACTATGCTGCCTTCCCCACACCGCTCCTGTAGAGCAGCCCGAGCTGAAACCTTCATATGTCACATCTGCAGGTGCTGTCGGGCGCGTGCGTGACGCAGGGCGAGCTGGAGGCGGTGGTCACCGCCGTCGGCCGCAACACCTTCTTCGGCAAGACCATCGCGCTGCTGGGCGCCCCCGAGGAGCGCGGCCACCTGCAGAAGGCAGTCCTTTCCAACATGCTCCATGTTTTGCAAACCATACCTAGATGGCTGCTGTAGGCTCCCTGGGAATACTGTGCAGTCTTCTTCCTTCTATATCCTCAAACAGGCATCCAATTATTTGGTGGAGCTAGAGCATCATACATTGTCAACTACTCATGGTCGGAACCTCATGGACGTGCACTGTGGAGCGCAGGTGCTGGGCAAGGTCACTATTGCATTCGGCGTGTTCGCCTTCATCGGGGTGCTGGTCATCCTCATCGTACTGCTGGCTCGCGGCGAGCCTGTGGGCTATGCCTTCGTGGTGAGTGTAGTGCTCTTATATCTGCCAACAGACGAACATGGCTGCTCAACCAAGGGTTGCTGGACATACAATAGCAGATTGATTGCAGAATGGCTGAGCACAAAAAGAGTGAAAGGCTGTGATGGGCGCTGACAAGGTGTGCCTTGTGTCACGCAGGTGTTCTTCGTCATCTATGTGTCCGTGGTCCCAATTGGTGGGTCTCGCATGACCCACAACCAGCTCTGCGAATCCATCTTGTACTGTGCACGCATTGCGGAGTTCAGCCATGTGCAGTGTCTAACAATACGACCAGTCCACTCCAGGCGCAGCCACTGACCCAAGGCTCACTGCTTCCCACAGGCATGCCTGTCGTCACAACGACCGTCCTGGCCATCGGCGCCCAGGAGATGGTCAAAGAGAAGGCCATCGTGAGCCGGTGCGTCATGGAGTTTTGCATGCAGCAGACAGTCGTCTCTCGGCAGCACCGACTTGAATGCTGATGAAATCATCAGGTCATGCACTGCACACTGATTAGGCCAGCCATGTGCGGCCATCTGATTGACAGCTTGCCAATTTTGCCCAACGCTTTTGCGGTCTCTGTCTCGTTGCTGCAGGCTGTCGGCGCTGGAGGAGCTGTCAGGAGTGGAGGTGCTGGCCTCCGACAAGACGGGCACGCTCACCCTCAACCAGTGCGCCCTTCCTATGTGCTCTCATAGAAACATGCTTTTTGAGAGCATGTTTCCCCTGCCCTGGGCCCTGCTGCGAGATGCAGAGGAAGGTTCTATCTGCTGTCTTCAAATCATCTTACCCTCAATACAAAGATATGAAAGACGCAAACCCTAAAGGTATCCCTTGTGAACATCGACAGGCTGAGCCTGGACAAGGACGACATCGAGGCTGCGGGCGGCCGCTCCGCCGAGGACGTGCTGCTGGCGGCCAGCCTGTCCGCCAAGTGGGAGAACGGCGACGCCATCGACCGCGCCATGGCCGCCGCCGTGGGGGGCGACAAGAAGGTGAATGATTCATAATCGATCTGCCTTTGATACAATGCTCAGCTGCCCACGCCATGGCGGCTGTCGTTGGTGGCAATGGATAGGTGGATATGCTTTTGGGCAATCCAGCGACTCCATTGACCTGACCCTCTGGTTACTTGGTGTTTGGATGAAGGCAACACAATCGGATTGTAGTTTACATCCTATCAGTCCTGCTATATCAGTCCTGCTTCTTAGGCAGTTTGTTCGTGAGATGTTATGAGCTGCTAATGGCTCATCTGTCATGCGCAGGCCATCGCGGGCTACAAGATCAAGAAGCTGATTCCGTTCAACCCAGTGGACAAGAAGACGACGGCCGAGGTGGTCACCCCCGATGGCAAGGACCTCATTGTGACTAAGGGCGCCCCTCAGGTGCAAAGCTCATCAGGATGACTGTCCCGATGGCAGTCTGTGCTGAAACAACAGATGCGTAAATGCATCATGATAGCAAAATTTTGCTGCATGATCTGTTGCGATTTATTCTGAAGGCCTGGTGTTGCCGGAGGCTCTGAGATCATGCTCGTATCATCAACATGCATCATGCGTGCAGATCATCGGCGACATGCTGGCGGACAAGATGGAGCAGCAGACGGTGGAGACGTACATCGCGGAGCGCGCCTCCCGGGGGCTGCGCTCGCTGGGCGTCGCGCAGTCGGCCGATGGCGGTGCCAGCTGGCAGCTGGTGGGCCTCATCAGCCTGCTGGACCCCCCGCGCCCCGACTCCGCCGCCACCATCCAGCGCGCGCAGGAGCTGGGCGTTGAGGTATGAGAAGCTGGAACCCCAAGTCATGGGGCGTTTTTAGTCCATGTGTTGACCAGAAATGCTGTATTTCTTTGCGCCCCAATTCCGCTGCCACCGTCCGGCGCTTGCAGGAGCTGGGCGTCGATGAATGGCGGCTGCAAGACCAACTTGTGGTGGCCGATGCCAACAGTTGACATGTCTCGATCCACTGGACGTTGCCGCACCCTGACTCTGCTGCCTTCTGTTGCATGACGCAGGTGAAGATGGTGACGGGCGACCAGCTGGCGATTGCGGTGGAGACGTCCCGCCGCCTGGGGCTGGGCACCAACATCATGGAGGGCAAGCAGCTCATGGCCGGCGCCACGCTCAACGACGAGCTGGCCACGCAAGTCAACCAGGTGTGGCAACCTTTCCACTCTGTATGTAGAACATGCAATAGCAGTGTAGTTTGTCACCGGCACTGCCCTCAACGATGAGCTGGCCAGGTGAACCATCAGAAGAACTGCTGCGAGTCTTGGTTGTCCTGACATGGTTCGGGTCTCATGTGTCAGCAGCAGGATGCAGACGTGCATCTCTTCTCTGCCCCCTTGAAATAGCCACTTCCTTACACCAGCTGCTGCAGCGTCATGTGGACCAGGGCAAAACTGTGAGTGGTTCATTGTGATCCTCAGCAATTGCACACCATCACATTCACACACCCGGGCATCTGACTGCAGGTGGACGGCTTTGCGGGTGTGTACCCAGAGCACAAGCACCGCATCGTGGAAGCGCTGCAGGGCAAGGGCCGCCTCGTGGGAATGACAGGTGCGTGCTTCTGGGGTTCAGGATTCACCTACACAATAATGGCACGCATCATCACATCGTATTACAGTACCGGAATATATGCTGCAGGGTACAAATGCATGCGCAGCCTGAGTCCTGCAATAGACACCGGGACACGCCAACTCGTGGTGCCATAGGGCCGTATTGCTGAACCCCTCATCTGTGCAGGTGATGGCGTGAACGATGCGCCGGCGCTGAAGAAGGCCAACGTGGGCATTGCGGTGGCAGGTGCCACCGCCGCCGCCAAGGGCGCCGCTGACATCATCCTGACGGAGGTGCATTTTCCCCTCAAACGCTAACGCAGCAACCTGCAGCTTTCCTGTACAGCATCTCTCACACCGAACCTGAGAATATGGGTATTCTCAGCAGCATCTCAGCAAACTTCATGTTGTTCCACCTGCTCTGCCTCAGTTGATGGCAACATCGCCCAGGCAATGTACAATGCGTGCACCTAATTCTAACCACTCTTCCTAAGCTTGGAATGGATATGCAAATCGAGCAGGAGGGCATCAGCACCATCATCACCGCCATCTCCCGCTCCCGCATGATCTTCCGCCGCCTGGAGACCTATATCGTGTACCGCATCGCATCCTCGCTGCTCATCCTGGGCTACTTCTTCTTCGCCATCGTCATCCTCAAGTGCGGAATATCCTTACTGTCAAATTATGTGCTGCCACCCCTGCTGCAGTCTTCTGCACGCTGCTTGATCGTGGGTTGACACGTCATGTTTCGAGAACTGAAAGGCTCGGTTGTTGCTGCAGATTTGAGATCCCCACCTGGGTGCTGGTCGTGATCAGCATCACAAACGACGTGTCCGCCATGTTCACTTCCTTCGACAAGGTGCAATGGTCACTACAGTTCTCACTTTGGCATTTGCATTGCCAGAGTTATCTTCCCAAGGCCATATGTGTATGAGTTGCTCATTATAGCCAATCATGCGTCATGGTCTGCAGAGTGTGCTTGCAGAATCACCATATCCCTGTCTTCGTGTGCAGGTGCACACGAGCCCAATGCCGGAGCTGTGGAACATGACCAAGTGCCTCTGCCAGGCCATTGCGCTGGCGGCTACAGGCATTGTGGCGTCTGTGCTGATGCTAGTGAGTCCTTGTTGTAGACTGGCCTGAGTCCCTCACGTTGGCATTTGAACAAGCTGACCGGGTTTGTGCCTTTGGCATCTGCATGAGCACTGCAAAGGCACTGAAATTGCTGCGACGCTGCTCCCTCAGGTGCTGGCGTCCCCAACCCGCATCAACTGGTGGCACATCTTCGGCTTCACGCTGCCCATCCCCGTGGTCGACACCGCCAATGTCCCTGGCAAGGTGTGAGAAGGGCAACATGCCATGTGATGCAAGTCTACAGAGCAGCTCGCCATGACGGCAGTCTGAGCGCAAGGTGGAATGCTTTGCTGCAAGTGTGATCTTCAGAAGCTGAGAGTGAATACTGCTGCAGCTGAGGCACTCCCGGCATGCACGCCTGAGCAGATGTACATACATGCGTTTGACCAACTTGCACGACGCTGGCATTGTGAGTCTATGCCGAAGCCTACATGCCGGCACCTTGCAGGTGGTCGCGGTGATGTACCTGTGCCTGACGGCGCTCATCCAGCTGAACCTGCTCGCCACCCGCAACCCGTCCTTCTGGTGGCGCTTCAGCAAGAAGACCGCGCCGAGGTGCCACTGCCTGCGTTTCGTTGCCTCTGACAAGCCAGATAATGAATTCCCACAGCTTTCCTGTCGGAGTTGGTCTGCTCGTACATCTCAGCAATCCTGGCAGTGGTCATGCGGCTGTGCTGAAAGTCTTTGACCAGATTGACAAAGGCAGTCGTGGCGCAACATCAACAGTGCCTCCATGCCCCTCAGCTCAAGCCCAGCGCCCAGCTGGCAACACCCCGAGTCAATGCTGACGCCCAGTGTCATGTCCCGACAGGCCGAGCCTGATGCTGCTGCTGCCGGTAGCCGCCTTCCTGATGGCCGCCACCTTCATCGCCGTGTACTGGCCGCTGGACGTGGAGCCGGACCAGGGCCGTGGCGCCATGGACGGCGCCGGTGAGTGTAGCACATTCCGCAACAGCTGGATTCACAACAGGCGCTCAATGTATGTTCGCGAGATGCTATCTTGCATTGCCATATCCTGGCTCTTGGAAGCCAATTCGGGCAAGGGCCGAGGTTGCTGTGATTGATTACTGTCTGGTTGCTTTATCGTCATGCCCCTTGATGTGCAGGCTGGGCGGCGATCGGCATCACTTGGGCGTATGTCATCATCTTCTGGAACCTGGGTGACCTGTTCAAGACCATCGTGTCCAAGGTGGGAGGCAGCACCCAACCCATGTTTGGCAGTTGTTGTCCTAGCAGATGCTCCACAGTTGCGAAGCATCTGCGCCGGCATATGGCAATGACGCATATGCGGCAATGCCACACATGCACATAAGACGTGAAACATGAAGGGACTTGTTTGCGGTGCTGTCTGCGCCAGCTGGCTCTCGAGTCGTGCACTACAGCTCCTTGTGTTTAGGCGCTGCAGGTCTTCCAACCTCAGGCAACCAAGAGGCGCTCCCCCGCACCAATGCTGTCGTCTCAGCATCTCATGCTCTGCACCCCGCAGGTGTTCCGCACCGCGGACGGCATCAAGGAGCGCTGCAAGCACGACATGACGCCGGTGCCGGGGTGGGTGGCGGCCCTCGACGCGCCTGCCAACACCCTGGATGCCTGCTCTGACGCCATCGCCAAGGCCGCAGATGTGAGTCCATGTTCCAGACCAGCATGATCCAGACCTTGCGCAGCACTGTTGCCATCAGCTGTGTAGATGCCCGGACCAGGCGCAGTGGTGCTGGCAGCTGCTGTGCTGGGGTCGCATGCGAGAATATTCTGCAGTCAGGCGACTCCAGCTCCTGCTCTGCTGCCTTACTGCTGTGGCAGCTGTTCATCTACCCGGCGCTGCTGACTGCACACCTTGCTTGTGCGATGACTGTTGCAGTCATTCGGGCTCTGTTTCAACAGTGACCACCGCTGTGCAGGCTGCCTGGGCGCCGTTTGCGCGCTGCCTGGGCCTGCGGGAGCGCCGCAGCCCGCTGAGCCGCGAGGAGATGCGCAGCGAGATGAGCAACGCGCTGTCCCTCAGCCGCGCGTCCGGCCTGTCGGTGGACGAGCTGCGCGCTTCGACCTCCTCCGGCATCGGCCGCCGCGGCCGCAAGCGCTCCGCCGGCCCCCGCAGCACGCTGCCCCCAGGTGCGTCAGAAGAGCACGCCGAGTCAAGACAGACCCGTTCAGAGGTCGATCATGTGTCCGATGGCGCAATCCTGCTTGATTTTTGGATCTAGCGAGTCATGACAGAACCCTTTGAAGCTTGAAGCTGTGTCTGAAGGCGCAGCCCTGCTTGGAAGATGCCATTGCCTGGCGCCAAGTGTGGCACCGTCAACAGCTGGTGCTATCCGTGGTTGTCTTGTGTGTAGGCCTGGGCGACCGCATGGTCAAGGTGCAGATGCCGGCGGAGGAGGGTGACACGGCATTTGAAAACGACATCAAGAAGTGAGAGGAAGCAACAAGGATGTGACGTACGCCACAGAAGTGAGGAACATCAGGACCTAAGAAGAAGAAGCAGCCAGCAGAGCGGCTTTCACGAAGTAGGGTGCGACTACATGCGGTAACTTGAAGCTTGGGTATCAGGAAGACAACTCGAAAGTGGTAGTGTCATATCAGGAAGCATGTATGGTTATCTCACCTTCCGAGGTGCCAACGAACCTGGGAGCTGACACGAAACGTCATGCTGCCTGGTGTACCTGTGTCACAATCATTTGCTTTTTGGTTGCCAGAGCCATGGTCATGTGAATTATGCTCAAATAGGCACACCCATGTGCGGCGGTTAGGCATGCTGATGCATTAAAGATGGGCATTATATAACAACTTTGAAGGCTGCTTGGACTGCCGTGGCCAAGTGTTTCTCTGGCATCATGACCCTGCAATGGTCATCGTCATTGCAACCCGAGCTTAACCAACATCCTCACCTTCAAACCATGTTGGGGATGAGTCAGAATATGTCACATGAGAACCAGAGTTTTACTGATTCCCCTTAGGTTATTGTCTCTAGCATCTCGATGTAACATCAATCGCTCTCTGCACGCTGCAATTGTGCAGGGCTCTGACTTCGCCCAGACCGAAACCTTTGCAAAAAACAGAACGTTTCGAGAGCCTTGCAGGATCGCATGCAACTGATTTGACGGATAGTGGCGGTTGTAAGACGCCACGTTGCACCTGGACCACCTCCTTCCCAGGTTAGCTCTCATCCTGGTTGTGAAGCTTGACGTCTGAGGTCTCCAGACTCACACGCGATCGCGATGGCTGATAATTTGGCACAGTGCCGATGGGAAGCTTGCAGCTCCACATTATGGGTAACGGGCCGACATGCGTGCGGTACAACACCAACCAGCGTTCGCAAAGTAGGGCCGTGCCCAGGACCTGATCTCTGAATGGGAATCAGGACATGCACCTAGCCGATCTCATCGCGTTGCGCTGGCGACTTGAAGAAGGCGCCAAACCTGGTGTATGGCTGTCGACTCTGCATTAACCTCGACCGTGGGGTTGGCCGAGACACGCACGCTGAACGTCGTGAGGCCTGCCCTATGAAGGCACGTACACTTCACTAGGTGATTGCTGCGATGTTCGTGTTCTAAAGAGGCGTAAGCAGATGTGTAGAGGCGCATGGACATCCCACGACCGGGTGTGCACACGTGTGTCGCAAAAAGTCAGCCCCGTTTGACGGCTTGATCAGATTATTCCACAAACATTTTAACATAGTACCACATCTACAGTTGCGGCGCTGCACAGGCAGCCAGGCGACGGCAGCGTGCCCGTAATCGTCTAGGCCTGTAGCTGTGTGTAGCCTGTGCGTGTGCTGCATGCATCTTCCTGGTGTTGCTGGCGCACATTCGAGACTTCACATCGAACACTAAGTTAAAGCATTTCCACCGAGACAGACAGACGTTGGAGCATTGACGGTGGGCCCGCTGAAATGCAGAAAGGGTTGGGATCGCTGGCTGGCGCTGCGAGGCTGCATTGGGCAGCTGAGAGGGTCGCTGTCGGGTCAGCGGCCGCCCAAGCTGGGCAACGGAAGCGTTCGAGAGGCCCGCACCTCGCTGTGCACACGCTGCAGCGGTGAGGAGTTGTCAGAGCAGCGCCGTATGTCGCATCGGCAGGGTTCTCAGCGGCGCCCGCGGCAATGGTAGCCAAGCAATGCGAAGCAGGCAGCCAGAAATCAGCGGTGAGGTCTGAAACAGCCGCATGCAGCAGCCCATGTGCAGTGCTGCTGAGCCAGCACCGCCGGCGACACCGGCGGAGCCAGCATGGCCCGCAACCAAGCCAGCGCAGAGCGCCGCCCAGCCGCCGCAGTGGCAGCATCATCAGGCAGCAGCACCACCGCTGGTGGCGGCGCACGACCTGCATCCGGCGAGAACACTCTCAGATGCAACACGGGCCTCGCAGGCTGCTGCAGCGCCGCGGCCAGCGCCACAGTCGCCAGTGTTCAAGGAGCCGCAGCCGCAGCAGGCAGCGGCACAGCCGGCCGTGGAGCCGCAGCGAGGTACAAGTGTTGACGCTGCAGAGGGGTCCGCCGCCGGGCGCAAAGCACAGGCAGGCAGAATGTCGCCGAGGGGCAGCCCCGTGCCTGAGCTGCGACATCACGCCGGCGACAGCGGTGAAAAAGAAGGCGTGGCCATCAGCAAAAGTGGTGCATGCCTCACCAGCTTCTCGATCTGCATGGCAGACAGGGCAAGATGTGATACCTAATGTATACAATTATGATAGCCTGCCTTCACAATTGTTGTAATTTCATTGTAATGCTGGAGGCGTGCCACTGATGACAAGTTGTGCATGGCAAGCGAGACCTTTTGGCCTGCAGTGCAGGCGTGCATCCCGCCCAAGATGCTGCCCGGTTGCCCAACAGCGACAGTGCCGCCGCCACCGCTGCCGATGGCCAGCAGCGGCCGCAGAAGCGGCAGCGGCAGGACAGCCCGGTGCACAGCCGGCAGCAGCCGACAGCTGCCTCCATGCAGGGTGCCGGCTGGCAGGTGCAGAGCTTGATACGAAAAAGGCACCGTATCCTCATACGTCACACTTGCCATTCTTGTGATTCAGATGACCCACACTCAGTGACGTACAGCTTGCATTGCAGGCGCATCTCAATGTGCATTGAAGTCCTGGTGTCTCGGCTGCATGTTTCATCTTCTCATGCGCCACTGCCGCTGAGTGCTATGGCCACAGGCAGGGATGGCACAGGCGCAGCGAAATGCACAGGCCATTTTCGCTCAGGTCGGCCCTGGGCCGGCAGGCAATGCTGAGCTGCTTCGCACCGCCGAGGTGAGGCCAACATTCATTGTTGGGGCAAGCCTTGCAGATGCTTCCCTGGCATACATACTGGTATATGTGTGCAGTGATGGTATGTGGACAGAGACATGGTCCAACCCTTGCCAAGACGTTCCCGCGGGCAGCATTCCTCAGTTTGGACTGCGCCATTGACCTCACTCAGCCTGCTGTTCGCCTGGCTATCAGCAGGAGTTCCACATGGACACGCATGGCGTGGCGCAAGCGGCGCCGACGGCGGCGCTCACAACTGCGCATGCAGCAGATGACTGTGCACAGCGGAAGCAGCTGCCGACTGTTGGCATCCAAGCGGTAGCCGACAGCGGCAGGCGCCGCAGCCCACCAGTTCGCGATTTTCGTCCTGCAAGCGGGCCATTGCCGATGTCAGCGGAGGCGGGTCCGAAGTCGGCAGCAGACAGCAAAGGCCGCGCCTCCCACATTGGCGCGAGCCGACCCACGACTGCCGCCCTTCCGCGGCAGCGGCCGATCTTTGCTGCCTCCGGCCCGATCCCCATCTCAGCCGCCCGCCACGCAGCCGCCGCCGAGGCCACCGCCGCTGCAGGGGGAGCGCTGGGCGCCCCGTCCTACACGTCGGACCCCGCCGTGCAGCGCATGCTGGCCCAGATGCGGCAGCAGCAGGGGCGGAAGAAGGTGCGCCGGCGGAAGCCGCCCAAGCCCGCTGCCCAGGGCCTGGCAGCTGCGGGGTCACGGCAGCCAGATTCGGGGCACCGACGCAGCTGGCAAGACGATGCGAGCAGCGGCGCTGAAGCAGCAGTGCCAGGGCCTGCCGCAAGCCCAGCTGCGAAGCACAGGCCGCGGTTGCAGCCGGCAATGCAGCCGCCGGCAAGTTCCGGCGACCAGCCGGCGCCGCCGCTGCTGCCGACGCCAATAGGGCTGGCTGCGGCGGCGGTCACGGGTGCCATGCTCAGCAGCGGCGCTGTGCTCGGCAGCAGCGCAATGCTCGGCAGCAGCGCTTTGCTCAGCGGCAGCGGTGCCATTGTCAGAAGCGGCGGCGGCGGCGGCGGCAGCGGTGGCGGCATGCTTTCAGGTGCACAGCAGCCGCCGCTGCTGCAGCTTGACCTGCAGGATGCCGTGCGGGTGGCGGAGTGGGCGAAGGCGTTCCAGGAGTACGAGAGGCGGCAGGCCACTGGAACGCCAGGGTCACCTTCCAAAGCAGTGGCAGCAGCAGTCGCTGGGCACAGGCGGCCAGGCGGCGGCATCACAGCGGCAATCGCCGCAATGGCAGCCCCAAATCTGCAGACAACTCGCGCTCAGCTGTCACCGCCGCTACCGCAGCAGCTGCCCAGCGCCGTGCTACCCAGCAGCAGCTTCAGCCCCTTTCATGAGCAGCTGCGGCAGCTGGGCGCATTTCTCCAACCCCTCCAAGCGCAGCTGCCGCTGCTGCCGCCGAGGGCGAGAGTGGCAACACCGGTCGGCAGCGCCGGCAGCCTGCAGCCCAGTGGCAGCACCGACATCAGCAGCGGCAGCATCCGGCGCGGCAGCCTGGCGGCGGCTGGGCCGCCAGGTGGCGCTGAGCCAGGGCTGTCCTGGCAGAAGAAGCGTCGGCGTTCGGGGGCTAGCCACCTGCCGGTGGCGTCGCCCCAGAGGCGGCGACCCGCTCAGCACAGCCAGCAGCAGCGGGAGGCTGCACAGGCGGCGACGGCAGCGACGCCAAAGGCAGCGAAGGCAGATGGCAATGCATCAAAGGTCGTGCCGCCAGTCACCTTCAGATGGCGGCAGCCGCGGCGGATGACGAAGCGCGAGTGGGTGGTGCTGCTGCGGGCGTCGCTGGTCGCCCTGCCGGTGCGGCAGATGCTCGACATGGTGGTGAGCGCCTTTCACGCTTGCTCCACAGTTTCACAGGCCAGTCAGAAGCAGCCAATGAGGCCGACAGCTGAGCTTGTAAGCCGAAAGTAGGTTCGGTGGCCTCATGCAGCCTTCCTGCACTGCAGACCATAGCACAGTCATTACATGTTCAATGCCAATTTGCCGGTGTGCATGTTCGCTTCTGTTGTGCAGGCATGGCGCAGCAAGACGGAGGTGGCCAGCCCGCTGTGGTGGGCGCGCCGCCTGGGCAGGTAAGATTCATCCAACGCCTGCATTGGCGATCATGATTAATGACCATAGTATTCAGCAGCATGACGACGGCAGCAGACATGTGTCCGTGAGACCAATCCATCGAGGTGAAACTCAAAGCTGCCTGCAAGAAGCTTCTCCGCCGGGGAGTTGCATCGCCAGGATGTCATTTCACTTTCCCTGCCATGCAGTCTCAGAAGCGTCTTTGCATCGGGGGGTTTTGCCACCAAGACATCAGCGCCACATTCTCTGCCATGCATGCAGTCTGGCGGCGCTGACGAGCTTCCCCTGCCCCCTGGCGGTGCCGTGCGGCCTGGCGATCGGCATCCTGGCGCTAGCCGAGTTCAGCCTGCGTGTGGCGCCGGGCCGGCTGTGGGATCCATAGAACATCCGTCAGCTGTCCTTTGACTTTTTGCGGTGGCATCAGCAGCCTTGTCGTCGGAATGCTTGCTTTGGCTGCTTTGCGGGTGGCGCCGGATCGGACGGGTGCGGAACTTGTATCATGATGGCAGTGCGGCGGGACTGGCAGAGTGTGTCGTCAGGTTATGGGCTCGCGGCTGGTGTACCCGTGCATCCGCGCACTGGTTGGTTGCTGGGGTTTAGTGTTCAGCCTGACTGGAACGGCTTGGGAATCAGTGACTGCTGAAGAGGGCTGCGTGACAGAAGCATGCTGCGGAGACACTGTGCAGCCATGGTCAAGCAGATGCGCAGCTGTCTGTGCGTGACAGCATGCGGCCAAAACCATCGTGTCTCTGGTCCAGAACATGGGTGCTGGCAGGAGCAGCTTTCACAGCAGGTGGCGCATGCTGCTGCACACGCAATTAATTTGCAGAGTCCGCGGTCAGCTGTCAGGTAACCATACACGTGTGCAGGAGTGATTCAGTGGATACATTAGGCCGACGCGCGGTCATGACTCATTCTCAACGACATCATTTTCTGAATTGAATTGCAATTTGCGGCAGACTGGTTCATGACTGCGATTCTGGCACGACATCAAGCTCTCGTGTGTTGTGAATATCTCTGTGATCTGAATACGTCTGCCACCAGATTGAAACACTTCGCAACTTGATGCGCCACATCAGTGAGCACTTGACTCCATGATGCTTCTCACAGCAGTGCCACCGCCATTGCGGCACCGAATCATCTCGCCGCCGGACCAGGTGCCGATGCCAGGGCTGAAGCATTTGGGCTGCTGGATCCTCCCCTGGATGATGCGATGTCTGGCACAAGGACCTGCGGGATGGCCGACAACATATATGAAGCATGACACTTTCTCAGGAGTAGGTGGTACCGTGTGACCAAGCAGGTGGTGATGTTTGCCCATGTGTTCTGCAGCACCTCTCAGCTGCAACATGTTCAGCGGTCCTGGCGCTCACCGAGTCAATGATGTGGACGATGCCATTGCAGGCCCTGATCTCCGCGCCAAGTAGGTTGGCTGGCTTACCCACCTGTAAATCCCAGACGGAGTGGAAGCGTGAAAGAGTATATGTATAGCAATCCCAATGCATTAGTCGTGTTCAGGCGCGCACAGAAAGTGCCCAATTGACCTCAGCTCTGAAACTTTAATACAGCGAGGTTGTGCTTCGAGGAGCTGAATGGACGACACGTGCAAATGCAACATGGCTGATCGAAAGTAAATTGCAATTGTGAATTCACATTCAGGAGGGGTCCAGGTACTCAGGTACAACACACCTCTGGAACTACGGCCAGCTTTCCGCCCGCAGTTGACGCCTGCAGATGCCACACAACCACGATGACAAACATCGATTGGTGGACGGAACCCGAGAGCATCAGCGCGCAAGATGACTTTGCACGTATAAGCGTGCAACTCGGCTTCTCGGGTGCTGAACACAGCACTGCATGACAGACCTTCAGAAAGTGGCCCGTCAGAGCTGTGGGAATGCGCTGCGCGGTGGTGAGGTTGCCAAATTGGATCGTTGGTAGGAGTACTCCTGCTATGTGATACCCAACAATCTGCACACGGGTCAGCCGCAAATCCGGTCATCGCAGCTGCCACAACTAGAACTTGACAACGTCGGCACCAGCAGACAGCACATACGCGGTCAGGCGCAGTCGTGCTGAGATCCAAACATATCTGAATCAGGGCATGCAGTAACGTTGCTCACATTGCTCAGTAGCGCGGGGTTAGCTGATAACAGCTCCACCTCTGTAATGTTTAGCTGCTTTTCAAAATCTGTAACTGCAGCATCAGTAGGCACGAAGACGGTGCCGTTAAGCCGATCATCATCCAGAGCCCCTGCCAGGCCGCTGGCCTGTCCGTCAAACATAATCACATGGATCGTCACTGCAATGGATCACTGCTTCAGTGATACTGCTGGACGGCGCAATCATACCATGCGGTCAGAGCAGATCTCTTCGACGCGCAAGGCAGTGAATAGCCGGCAGCTGACATGCCACTCACCAAGATAAGGTCTCCGAACAGGCTGAAGTCACGGGGTGATTCCAGCACTAATTCTAGCACTGAGCTGCAGTTTGCCGGCGCCGGCGGCAGCGCCGGTGCTGCTGCCGCTGCTTCCGGCCCCGGCGCTGGAGAGGCTGCGGCGGAGTCTGCAGTCTGGGCCAGCCGCGCACGCTGGCCCCTGATGGCTGCAGACAGGCCGCTGAGGCTGCTAACGGCAGCGGGTGCTGCGGCGGGTATGGCGGCGAACGGGTGGCTGACGCCAGCGGGCGGCGGCAAAGATGTGGCGGCGAGCTGGCAGCCTGACACAGTTGTGAAAGACACACGCAATCAGAAGCAGACATTTGGCATGCCCCCCGTCGGGGAATGCAGCGATCGTGCAAGCCGATACACGAGGAAGCGTGATCAGCAGGGTGTTGACTCACTGCAGAGGAAGGGGCCAAAGATGAGGATTGCAGACAGCACCAGCAGCAGAGTGCTGCCGAGTGGGCGCCTCGTCATCGTGGGTTCCGGAGTTCAGTCAGGCGGCACTTTGACCGCCGGTTAAGCACCTGACGGACAATGTCTGCATGCTCTTGTGCATCACGTCGCATCACACGGTTCACTCTACGATACACAGGTAGCAAGCGCTGAGCTTGCTGCGTTCGATGCCACAAGGCAGTTGCAACCACAACTCGTCACGTCCGAGGCAGTACTTGAAACCACGTGGCTTCGTGTTCGCAGACTCCGAAACATGCGAGCAATGCCAAGTCTCACGCTAAAGTCAGCATCGACGAAGCTCCTGACTGCATGTCGCATTGCCATGCAATATCACGACCTGCTATGAGTGCAGCTGACATGCCATCTTTGCGCCGCACCAAGATGATGCCACTACTATAAGCGCAACGGCGCCCATTCGAACCCAAGCTGTGTTGCAGGCCGCACTTCTGTCTGACCGGCCCACATCGTGTCCAGCAGCTGCGTGTTGACACCGGCTGTGTGCGATGTCAGAGTCCCCTCTGCCACTGCCGGCAACCCCGACGCTGCTGTACTGCCTTGCCGCCTGGGCATCAGAGCTGCGGCTACAGCATGATCCGGCCCGCCCGCATTGTGTTAAGTGGCCGTGCGATGACGCCGGAGTGACGCCGCCTCCAGTGACTCTTCTGTGCTGCCATTGCAGCCGCTCCTGGACTCCGACATTGCATTCACAGCATAATCTGGCTCGCCCGCCGCGTGTTGAGCAGCTGCGTGTTGATGCCAGAGTCGCGCGGCATGGCCACCCGCCCCGTGCGCGCCACCTCCAGGACGCCAAACTCCTTCAGCAGCGCTTGCACCGCGATCATCTTGCCCTGCAGTAAATCATACACAAATGGGTCTCAGTATGTACGTTTGAGCTGACGAAGCACTCCACGAAGGCCGATCCCAAGCGGCAGCGCCTGCGCCGCGATCGCTCGCCCTGCAGCCGAGCATAGCTGTATGGCACACAGGTTTTCGACTGCAGCCGTCTGGACGGACAGGCTACTTCACAAGAGCCGAACTCCTGCAGCGCCTGCATTGCAATCACCTTGCCTTGCAGTCGAGCATACAGAAACGAGTTCAACGTGTTGCCATGTAGCAGAATGAGCACCAGCAGGATCTCACTGTGCATCTGTATCAGCAGATCGCCAATGCATCGTTTGCAGACCATGCAGGAACCACAGGGGCATGCAACTCCCCTCGAAGCTGGTGCCAAACCAAAGTGCAGACCGCACAATGCACTTGTACAGTCTTGTGGTAATGGTCGATACAGGCAAGGGTATGGTGCGGAGGTCCCACCTCCTTGCCCTGTAGCTCCAGCGTCATGGTCTGCTGCGACAGGTCAATGACGCGGCCGTGGAAGATCTCTGCATGAAAGAGGTTGCTGATCGCACATCAGCTGCACATCTGTGCATGCTCTGGGATAGCATCTCGCAAATTTCGCAGCTGAACATGCGTGCAGCAGAGAGCGTTGACATGCAGGTGCAGCAGCCCACCTCCGAGCTCCTTTATCTGACCTCTCTGGCTGGGATGACACCGGACCTGCAGGCGAATGAGGTCACGTTTGAGCCGGACAAGGACCTGAATAGCGCACATGCGACAGGCACACACCGAGGTCAAGTTGCAGTAAGTCCACAGCGAACACACAGCGCACCTTGATGATCATGAGCTCGCGCGTCACGAAGGGACTGTCAGTCAGGTCCGACACCCTGCTCACGATATCTAGTGCCTCCAGCTGCACAGGGCAGCCGCATCATGTCAGTTGCAGAGAGTCGGGTTGTTGGCCGCGTCGTCTCAAGCAAGCTGTTCACAGATGTCTGTATATGCAGATATTGTGGTAAGCTACAGCAAGGAAGGCGTCCCTGCATGCTGCATGGGCGAGAAGAAAAAGCTGCCCATCTGATGTCACCTTCTGGATGAGGTCGGCCAGACCGTCTTCGTCTCTGGGGATGACCACTGTGATGCGGGAGCGCTCCGGCACCTCACTGCTTCCTACCGCCAGCGACTGCACGTTAATGCCGCGCGCCGCGATCACGGCGGTGATGTCCGCCAGGCTGCCTGGCCTGTTTGCCACCTGCGCATTGCAGCAGGACCAGAGTGTAGGCATTGGCCCTTCTCGTCTGGTACTCACGCCCTGCGCAATCGTGCTGATGATGTCTGCCGCCCTGCCCGCCCTGGCGCATGTAATAACACAATGCGTCTATGGACATGTCCACACATGCACTCATGCCACATGTCCCACACGAGGGATCACAAGGAGAAGCATACACTTTCAGAAGCACAACACAGAGGCTGGATCTGCAACACACAACTGTGTTGATGGGATGATTGGCAGGATGGCGCACCTCGAGGGACAGTGTGTGCGAGCCGTCCAGCACGCCCAGCGCCATGCCGTCCTCCGCAATGACCTGAGCAAAAAGTCTCCGAAGTGAGTACTTGGCAGATACATGTCAATTTGCACGTACCTGTGGGCATGCAGGATCTGTGCACAAGCTGGGGCGAAGCCAGGCCGGCAAGCGCCTCAGTTGCAGTTGGACGCAACACACATGCCCTGCGGCTGTGCGAGACCGACACAGCAGTTGCACAGATTGGCCAGGCACTTGAAGTTCAGGATTCCACAGGACTCCTGAGCACTTCGACTTTAGGAGCAAAAGGGAACCCTGCAGCTCATGTGCGATCCACGTTTGGGATCACCCGATGGTATAGCACACACCCGCTTGGCTTCCCACATCTGGGTGGACGGGCTCGCCTGCTCCGCCAACGCCGACAGCGCCTCGGGCGCCCGGCAATGATGCTGAGATACATTACCACCCACAGTGATGGAGGCTTCTAGAGGCAAAAGTCACCTGCTTGGCCTCCCACATCTGGGTGGACGGGCTCGCCTGCTCCGCCAATGCCGACAGCGCCTCGGGCGACAGGTCACCCATGCCGTCCTCCTCGTCCACGGTCTGCAGACTGGACGTCACCTGCAGAAATGTGCTTCACAGCTCAGGGTGAACTATGCAGGGTGAGTCATGCAGGTGCGGCTTTGCAGACGGCCAGTGCTGACAGCGCCTTCGGCGACAGGTCGGCCGTGCCGTCATCCTCGCCCACGGTCTGCAGACTGGACATCACCTGAAGGACATGAGCAGGCAAAAGCCTCAAATATACGGTGAACCACACAGGCATGGTTTGGTAGCGGCCAGCATCAATGACAGCTCGGGCAACACGTTGCCGACGGTGGAAGCTGCCCCCTTTCATGCTCTGCAAGCTGAGTGCAACCTGACCAACACGAAGCAAGGGCGGCAATTGCATCAGCATTTGTAGTGCTGACATGGGCATATTCGTGCAGTCAAGCAGCGCATACGCCCCAGGCGGATGGTCGCTGGCTCCTGCGCCTGTCACTGTCCACATCTCAACGCCGAATCGTATCATCGACACCCTGTCAATGCCATGCTTCCTTCACCTCCAGCAGCAGCTGGCCACGCTTGAGGGATACTGTCCCGGTGCGAGCGAGCTGCACGATGCCAAAGCGCGCCAGGTTTGTCTGCAGCACCAGGGTCTTGCCGGCATCGCCCGTCACCGCCAGCGTCATGAACCCCTCTGCACACATCGGAGAACGTAAATATATGAGAGTATTTGAAGAGCATCTCCGCTCCAGACATGCTGGGCCAGCAGCACCAGCGTCTTGCCTTCACTGCTGCCAGCCGTGAGGCCCTCTACTCGAGCACAAGATGCTCAGCAAAATCCAAGTCCAGATCCAGGGAACACGCTGCTGCTGAGGCTGGCCTGCGTCTTGCTGACAACGCCTGTCCACCCGGGCAGCATGCGGGTGCCATTGGCAAGGCGCACAACTGCAGGCTGTCAGGCGGCATTCAAAAAGCACAAAAAAGAGCAAAGCAGGCGAAGGCAGCAAGATGTAGCAGCACTCAGCAACTCTCGCACAAGCTGTGACATGAGCTCTCGAAGAAATCCAGACGATCTGAAAGCAGAGGTTACAGACTTGACGATCACACACCTGAGGCGTCCACGATGCGGGCGCGGAAGATCTTGGCAAGCTCCGTGACCTCCGTGCGCGCGGCGCCGTGCGGCGCCCGCACCTTGATGAGCACCAGCTCCCTCTCGACGCGGTTCTGTGCCGTCAGGTCCTCCACGTACAGCACCTGTTGTGGTCAGCATGCAGCAGAGAGGAGTTGGCAAGAAACATCAGATGTGGGGATGCCCAGCAATGCAGCAGTTTGTGCACTGTGTTGCACCAGCGAAAAGCAATGCGACATCTGAAAGCTGCTCAACGACTGGGGGCCACCTTGTCGAGCTGATCGAGCTGCTGCAGCAGCTGCTGCGCCTCCTCTGGAGTGCCGGCTACAGTGATTGTGAACATCGCTGTGTCCACGTTGAGACCAACTGCCAGCGACTCGATGTTCTTGCCTGCATGCAGCGTGGATACTGCAATGTCAGCCTCTGAGCTGGTATATCGAGGGCATCTTGTGATGGTACAGCATTCAAGGGAGTCGGCAATGCAAATCGAGACCAGATCACAAGCACCGCAGATGCACTCTACTGACGGTACGCCTTCACACCTGCTTCCGTGAACACGCGGGACACCTGGTGGATTAGGCCCGCCTCGTCAGCCACGAACACAGACAGCACGTGCCGCTGCTCGCCCTCTGCCAGCGGCTGATGCGGGAAGTCTGCCACCGTGGCGGCGCCGCTGCTGCCGTTCTGGCCGACGGCTTGCGTCTGCCCTGCTTGCTGCCGACATGTGAGCATCAGATGTTGTCGTGCAGCGGTCGGCGACCTGCAAGCCGTCATTGCCGGACTGATCAGCATGTCAGTAGCAAATGACGATGCAGCAACAGCAGATGCAGTCCTGTGCCGCTAGATGGTGCAGTAGGCGTACCTGCGCCTGAAGCTGAAAGCTGGCGACACCATTTGCTGCTGTGACCGAGAGCGTGGCCCGTGTTGCATGCTTGGGGCCGCTCGACATGCCGGCACCAACTTCGTCTGGCCCCATCGTCTGCTCGTAGTTTCAGAGAGCTGCATGGGAGTGCGGCTCAGCACCAGCAGGCAGCCCCTATCGGGCGCAGCAGTGATCCACACCTCTTTGATTTGGACAGAAAGGGGCACTCAAAACGCCGAAACAAATGTGGGAACGTCCTATGCAGCGCCAAGTGCGTTGCAAGAATCTGATGCTTGCAAAGCCTCTGACTGCACGTTCTGCAGAGCAATTTGCTGCGGTGATTGAACGATCACTACCTACAGAGTCACGATGAAGAGTGAAATGCAGTGATGCAGCTGAAACCCTTAGTGTCCGTCCTGCTGAGGGCGCCGACAGCATGACGTCAGCTTTGGTCAGCTTGCCTTCAGGTGCATAAGCACCTTCCAATTATCACAAGCATGTGCAGGACAAGCATGTATATGACGACGAACAGATCTCGGAATGTCACATTCACGGAGGTTTGTGGTTAACAGACTGCGCTTGGGCGCCGTGTATTGCAGCCACAGCATAGCTGCCCTCGCCTGCTTCCAATCCAGAGGCGATGCGGCCACCCCTGCCACGGCCGCCGACCCTGCACCTACCCCTGCCATCGCCCCTGCCTGCACGGCCTCGTCCGGGTCTGCCGCCGCGCTGTGCTGCGATGGGATCATACGAACGGCGGTGCTGCGGCGGCGCCTTCGGCTGCGGAAAATCCGGCCCCATGTACTGGATTGTTGGCAGCATCGCCTTCTCCGCCGCCAGGCGAGCAGCGTCCTGTGGACCCAGCCGCTGCTGCTGCTGCTCCTGCGGCTGCTGCTGCGCCGGCAAGGAAGCTGCGTGCTCATTGTTCAGGGCGGTGGTACGCTGCGGCTGTGGCTGCGGGGGCTCAGAAAAGTCCATCGTGCCGAACTGGAACCGCTGCGGCAGTGGTGGCGGCGGCGCTGCAGCCTCGGCGGTGTAGCTGCCAAACTGCAGCTGCCCCATGTCGGCATGGCGGCGCGGCTGCTGCTGCTGCTGCTGCTGCTGCCGATGCTGCTGCGGCAGGGGGTGCTCGTGCCTGTACATGTGCGGCGCAAAGCCGTTGGCGGGCTCAGCCTCACGACCCATGCTACCAGCGGCGGCACTGGCATGGCCGGCCGTAGCGCTGCCACCGCCGCCGCCGCCCGCTCGCACAGCGTCGAACAGCTGCTGCGCACTAATGGACCTGCTGCGGACGCCGTCCGGCAGTGCCTCAGGCAGCTGCTGCTGCTGCTGCGCCTTGTTGTGCGGCTGCTGTGCGCTGCCGCCGAATTCTGCTGCAACACCGGGCGGCTGCTGTGACTGCTGATGCTGTGGCTGCTGCGGCTGCGGCTGCTGCTGCTGCTGCGACTCTGGTGCATGGCGACCCCTGCCTCGACCACGCCCCTGCAGCATCTCCCTGCCGCCGCGGCGGCCACGGCCGCGTCCTTCTCCGTGGGTGCGCCCCTCTCCGCGGTCTAGCTGCTCAACCCCACAGGGAACGAAGCCCTGTGCGGGAAATCCACCATTTTGTTCAGCATATCGTCCGCCGCGGCCCCTGCTGCGGCCAGCAGACTGCCTGCCTCGGCCGCGGCCGCGTCCGCCGGCAGCTGCTGCCTGCGGTTGGGCGATGCTGCCATTGTCATCATTGGCGGCGGCGGCGGCGGCGGCGGCGCGGGCAGCGTCGGGTGCGGCCTGGCCTGCTGCGGCGTCATCAACGCCATCGACAGCCTCAGCAGCGCAGGCATCAGCAGCTGCCACAGGGCTGCCTGCTGTGGCGTCGGCAATGTCTGAACCATGAGGGGCACGGGCTGATTGCGCTGGCCGCTGCTGCTGCTGCTGCTGCGCACGCCCCTGCTGCCGCCCGCGACCGCGACCAGGACCGCCGTCTCGACCCCTGCCCCTGCCGCCACGACCCGGCTGGCCCCTGCCTTGCTGTTGCCTATCGAAAAGACACATGGGCAACTGTCTGAGCGTTCGATTTGTCAGCAAGGTTTGACCCCTGCCTGCTCCAGTGTTCTTCATGCGCAGAATGTGTCCATGTTGGCATTCAGACAACACAGGGGCACCCTAGCCACACAGGAGCCCTGCGCACCTGTCCTGGCGCACGGCACCATAGCCGGGGACCGCCAGCTCACGGAAGGCGTCCACGTCCTGCGGCCTTTGTTTCACCGGCACATCCTCCCAGCCGCCATTCACCGCAACCTGCTGGCCAGCCGCCTGATCCTGCTCCCGCTGCTGCCGCCGCTGCTGCTGTCTGAGCTGCTGCTGCTCCGCCGCCACGGCCTCCAGCTCCGAGGGGTCCATCCGCAGCGTCGCCATCTGCCGGTGCAGCTCCGAAGCATACTCCACATCATCGTCCGAGGCAGCTTCGGACGCCGCGCTGCCATACGACTCAACATCTGACTCGCCCTCAGAGGCCGCATCCGAGGTGCTTGCAGCTTCGGCGTCTGCCGCCGCCTGCTGCGCAGCTGCGGCCTCGGCGGCCCTGGCAGCCCTGGCCGCCTCCGCAGCTGCTGCCTCTTCGGCCGCCTGCCTCTGAGCACGCACCACAGCCAGCCGCCGCTCCCTGCAGTCCCACAACAACATTTGACCGTAGTCGCACACGTGCAGTTGTGCAATCCACTGCATCCCATTGCGTCGCATTGCATTGCTTTGTTGAAATAGGGCGCCTGCATGCAGGCTGCACAGTTGCATGCGGCGTCGCTGACAAGTACTCCATCCAAATTCAAATACCCCATCTTAACACACATTTTCAGCTCACCAGGTGTCGCGACGCCAGTGGCTGCTGCCCTCCCCCACCAGCGGCCAGAAGATGTCCACGGGGTCGGCATCCTGCCCTGTAGCGAGCACATTGCCGCCGCCCCTGCCGCCGCTGGCCTTGGCTGGCAGTAGCGGCGGCAGCTTCGCCTCAGGGTGGGTGGGCGGGATGACGTCAATGACCAGTGCTGTGATGTCATCGCGCGGCTTCCTGCCCCGCTGGCACATGTTCACCTGTGCATCAGTCAAGTAGGCATGTCAATGACAATCTGCATGTCTGCCACAATCATACTGCAGTTTTCGGCCATGCAAAGAGTCGTCAGTGTTGTCAACTACCCTGTTTCACCTGAAACTTTACCTGAAAGATAGCGGAAAGACTCACGAAAAGTGTCTGCCACCCAGAAAGCAAGCGCACCAGCTCAGAGGCGGCTTTGGAGGCAGGCAGCCCGCGGATGTGGTGCAGCGCGGTCTTGGGGCTGACGCTGTCCCACAGGCCGTCGGACGCCAGCAACAGCCGCCCGCCGGTGTGTGGCAGCGTCACCTGCGAGAGCAGTGCGGAGCTATGCGGTGAGCCGGCAACAAAGCACCGCGACTCCGGGATCCTCCTTCGACTACAGATCCTTGCTGGACAGTCCTCGGCTGCCATCACAGGAGGTGCTCACAGGCATGACCGTCGAGGAGCCTCCCTCGGCAAGCGTCAGGTGACCACGGGACAGCAGCATGTGCTGCAGCTGGACAGTCAGGGTGGCAACCCCACCTGCCGGACCTCCGGCTCGCAGGTGACCACAGCCCCAGCCGAGGCGTCGCCGATGGTGCGGCCCATCGCCAGACCGCCGGGCCACACCCGCTGCGGCCCCACCGGCTTGCCATCCACCTGCAGGCGTACCTTGACAGTCGAAACGGCAATTCTGCGCGACAATGTACATGCTGACTGCGAGTGAGGTGCATGTTGCGCAGCCTGTTGCCACTTGAGCAAGCAGAGGTAGAGACGTCCGGGACCGCAGCAATGAAACCCTGAGAATGCCAACATTACCTCCGACTGTGCAACCTCAGCGCCAGCAGCAAGCACACGTTCCCGCTCTGCCTTGCTGTCGTCCAGCCGGTGATTGCCGCTCACCTAACAATGGAAGTCCCAGGGCTCAGAGCTTGGTTCACATGCTCTACTGAACGATCTGGAAGCGGTTCTTGGAAAATTGGGCGAGAAAGCAACTGTGTCACTGGAATCAGTGCCCAATGTACGAAGGCAAGATTTTGGGGATTGTGTAGGCCACAATGAGCGACTATCCTCGTTGTGCATGATCGTCTGAACCTGAGGTTCAGGTGTCTGCACGCACCTGCACAACCTCTGAGCCGGTATCCAGGAAGGCCAGCGAGTCGCCGACGTTGGCCACCAGAACTTCCCAATCCACCAATGCCGCCATCGTGGCCGTGGTGCCCGACTCCTGTGTTGGCAGCGCTGGACGTCAGCAGATGGTGCCGAAGTCGACAATATGTGACAACACGTGAGAGCAAGAAAGCAACACGGTAGTGTCACTTGCAGGCAAGACACCATGTGCCACAGGAAGGTCGACCGAGAGTGGCCGGATGAAACCGACAGTCACCTGGCTGTGGGACACAAAGGCGGCCTCAGTGGCTGCAAACGCCGCCGCCAGGGCCCGCGGCATCGCCGCAGCCACTGCATCGACGGCATCGCATGCCGCCAGCGCATCAGCTGCCACGCCGAGCTCCGCTAGCGCGGATCGCGGCACCTCGGCCTCCTCTGCCGACGCCTTTGGGCTGCCGTCACCATCGCTGCCGGCAGTGTTGGAGGCACGATCCGCCGCTGGTGCGCTGAAGGCGGTAGCCAGTGCGGCCTGCAGATTGGTGTGCAGGTGGCGGGAGGAGTACACGGCCGCCTGCTTGCCGCCGTGGCCGTCGAACACGCCAAAGACGCCGACCTTGAGTGGCGCTGCAATGCAGGAGTTCCGCTGTTCAGGTCATGAGCATTCACAAACCTAACTCCACCTATCCGCTTTCGATGTGATCGATGTGTGCGTTTCTTACGAGTGTGAGGTGCGAGTGTGAGTGTGGATCAATCTGTGTCGTGCACGCAGGTGAATCAACGGTATGCTTGCAGGCGGCAAGAGTTCCTAATGGTTGCGTGTTGGCACATGCAGCACCTGACGCGCCCGCGGTGCACTCCAGGGCTGGCTGCTGCACCCAGGCGTCCTCGCCCTTGTCCACGTACTTGGCCAGCGAGTATTTCACGTGCGGCGCCAGACCCTCGTCCGCCATGGTGTGTGCTATGCACCAAATGGACGCTGCCGCACCAGAAGCCAAAAGTTGGTAAACACCACGAATGATGAAGCTGCGCTCAAGACCCCCGCGTCAACATGCACATGTAGGTCATCGGGCGTTGATGACCCACGTTGTCAGTTGAATCTGAAAACACAAGGACTGAGTAGCAGAATGAAGCGTTGGGCAACTACAACCAACATGGGAAACAAGACGATGACCTCTGGGGCGCTGGAGAGATTAGTGGACCAAGGCTGTGTCTTCTGCCGTCATACTATGTACTGGATCTGCGACCTTGACGGCGAAGGAACCAGCATGGTTGCAACACTAGAAGGACATCTTTGTGTATGCATCATGTGCCCTGCCGCAGTGCGGATACCACAGCGCTGCATGGTGTCACCCACAAGGGTCGCGCAGGGTGGAAAGGTCTGCAGCAAACACGCTAAATGCGCGCGGCAACTTGATCGACGCGGGCCACGTCGGCATTCGTAAGCGTTGGAAGCTGATCCCTCAAGTGTATCCAACACGTCAAATGATCAATGCATGGAAGCCCATTCAACAGTTCTTGGACAGGTTCTCATCACAAAGTCCGGGGCCTGCGATCGTCCTGGCTTGCAGAGTGGAAAGGGTCCCATCTCTCAATTACACGAAAATGTGCCAAAGCTGATGAGCGGAAACCGACACGTGGCATGAAACCATGACAGCGCACTCAGCAAGCGCAGTGAAGGCTGTCAGGGCTGCACAGGCTGCAGGCTGGACGCTGCTGCTAGGGCCCGTAACTGTAGTCAACCTCCACTGGCACAGCACATACAGCAGACTGACAGTCCATCGCAAGAACGGTGTTTGCGGTCCCCAAGATGCACAAAACACACAGGCCACTTGCACACAGTGAACGGATTTCACCCAGGCGATGCGAGTCTCCTCAGTAGCAGTACCGGGAAAGATTCCCAGGACAACACTGATGGTGCCGCCACCAACGCCTCGAAAGCCGTGCTGACAGGCAGCCCCCAGCTATACCCTTCCCTCTGGCGGCGCCGCAGCCGCAGCCATGGCTGTGGCCGCAAGCGCCTGTGCTGTTCAATCTCAACATGGACCCGGCAGCAGTCACTGCTTAGTGGGCTGCTCCAGGCTGCTGCGAGTGATCGACGACCGCTGCAAAGGGGACACATGCTCCGATCAGCCATCCGACAGTGGGGCTTGCGCCTGTTTGGGCAAGCATGCGGCCCGACCTGGCACTGCCGTCTGATCAGATGCAGCAGCATCATGAGCACCACAGACACCAGGTCAAAAGCGCTCGGTGACAGTTTGACTCAGTTCACAGGCACGAACATTGCGACACTGCCATAGGGGCCTGATCTCATATTGCATACCGCAAGAGCGGGGCCTGCGGGACCCATGGTGGAGTGCTTGACGCCGACCACTGAGGCACGCGCCAGCGCTGGCGCCTGTCCCTCGCCTGTCAAGGCCAGCAGTGCAAGTCGTCGGCCAGAGGTCGTGCGTGCCATTCAACTTCTAGATGGTGAGCGAGCAAAATGCAGGCAACGACCTGCTTGCAGCAGGGCGGCAGCCTTCCGCTAAGCTGCGATCAAAACTGAAGCTTGCCCAGGCTGAGCGGCTCAGCGCCCATCTCTGGCAATGTGACATGCGCTGAGCATGACAAACAGTGCTGTGTGGGGGGACGGTTCAAATAAGCTCGACACGATAGTCCAGAAGATGATGCTCACCAGCGGGGGCGACGGGGCCCACAACTGAGGCGCGGCCGAGGGGGTTGCCGTAGCCGGCGCCGCCCATGCCGGACACGGTGTTCATGTTGGGGTCCTTGTTCGGCGCGCCTGAGCGCCGGTTGACCTGCAGCATGTATTTTCGCAGTGATCTTCGCAGTGTGAGACAGTGTGTCTTCCCCTGGGTCCGCATTGGTAGCCCAGACCAGGAGGGTCGCGAAAGGACAACGGAGGCGGGAATGCTACAACAGCATACCCCTGCTTCGACCACATGAGCACAGGCATAATCTGCTTTGGTGCCAATTTGACAGGCCAGCGGCTTAGAGCAGGCTGAAGGTGCAAACCATACGAAAGAGGACACCTTGTGGGCGGCCAGGTCGCGGAAGCCGTCCTCGTTCAGGATGTACATCATCATCCACTTGATGGGGTCCAGGCCGAAGTACCTGCAGCGACATGTTTGCTATATTGCAGGCAGAGCAGAACCCCAGCGGCAAGGGACACAACATGTAAATGACACGGAAGCCACATATGCTGTGCTTTTCTACAAAAGGCATCAATCACAACAAATTGTGTTGTGTCATGACATGACTGTGTTATACAACAAATTGTGTTGATACATTTTCTGTAACAAAGCCCCAACATGACAGCTGCACCCAAACAGACCACGCCACCGGAAGCTGCAGACAGCGAAAGATGCGCACCAGATCATGGACCAGATGACGGCGGCAATGATGTAGTAGGTGCAGCCGATGACGGACGCCGAGAACTCGCCCTCCGTGTTGGCGACAGGTGCCTGTTTGCCAGTGAAGCCAAACACCTGCAGGAAGCCACACCCAAATGAGTCTTGAACAGGCGACTGAACAGTCCCGAGGAGGCGACTGGCATCTACATGTGTTTGGTAGATCCGCCGGCTCACTGGGGCACACTGCACTCCCAGCTTGCGGGGTGATTTATATAAACCCCCAGCGAAGAAGGACGTGATACACTGGCAGAGTGGTGTGCCTGACAGACAGATGCATGGTCTCCTGGGTCCATCTACATGTATTGTCATGGTCATGGTTGCATGCCACAGTGTCAATCCCGCAATTCATGTGATGAAGATGCCCAGGGTCAGATGCAGACGCAAACATGTGTGGCCAAACTGGGCTGCACCGTGCCACCGGACGAGTAGGTGCAGAATTTGCAGGGCTTGACGTAGTAGGCGGGCGGCGCGTAGCCGTTGAAGCCGAGCGCCGCGATCAGCAGCGCGGCAACCTGCAGCGCAAGTGGGCTCTCGCATCAAGTGGTGCAATTGGGAGATTGGGAGAATGGGAGATGTAATTGGGAGATTGGGAGATGTGGAGTGAGAATTGGCTGACCCACTCACCCAGGTATGGGAGACGCAACGCGTTGACATACATATCTGTACAGTGTCTGGTGCTCAGCAATAAGATGCACCGCAATGCTTGGGCTGACTGACTGCCGACCAGACCGAAGAAGCATGACCTACCTGGGCGCCAAAGTAGGCGATGTAGGTGAGGCGGCCAGCGACCACCGTCAATGAGTGCTTCGCTGTCCGCACCACAAATACCACAGCCTGTCCACTGAAGGACACCTGCAAGCGCATCAATGACTGCCCTTCAGGCGCCTGTGCCTACGCATCACTGATGGATGTCTGAGGCGGTTCTGACAGGACAGCAAATACTATACCCTCAATAAAGCAGCAGCTCTTCCTGGTCTATGTGCAAACCTCCTGTGTGGCTTTCCAATGGCACGCATCAGACAGATTTTGGCTGCTCCCCACCTGAGCGTACAAAAGTGTCCGCGTCATGGACTCGCGCACATAGCGCTGCTCTGCAATGCACTGCTCCAGTACAGTTGGGAATGGCCGGTTGTCAGGCTTGTTGATGTCGGTGTAGACGGTGTTGATCAGAGCATTCGGCGAGTAGCCCTGCAGAGCAAATGTGTCACACACGCCTCCGCAGCTGAACACTTCTGGGCTGTGCTCAGGCACATTTGAGGACGGCTGAAGGGGTGATGCAGCGTCATATGAGGTAGCAGCCACTGACACAGGGCCGCAGGAAAAGTGTCATTGCATCGTGTGAGCTCCTTTCCCACCTGGAGGTGGTTGTCCGTCAGGCACCACTCGGCAAGGTAGCTGTCGGGTTTGTAGCGCAGGTCGTGCATCTTCAGCTTCTCCCTGAGCACATGAGGTTTTGGATATAGGGTTGGGCACGGGTGACATGTGCATTCAGGCAGGACTGCATTGCGTCGCATGCCACACTGATACATGCGCTCCTTCGGCCATGCACGGCAGCACATGCAGGCGGTGAAGGAGAGCAACACAGTCGACTGTCAGGCATGTGCAGGTTGCCCGTCACCTGAAAAAGCTGGTGTGGGTGGCGACATAGTACAGCACCCAGCTGGACAGGGTCAGGTACAGGCCGTATACGATGCCGGTGATGAAGATGGACTTCAGTGCCCAGTGATTTGGCAGCCGGGAGGCGACCACCTTGTCCTGCAGGGGTTGCAACGCCAGAAACAGGTGACATTGCCGTGCAGCAAATTTTGAGATGTTCAATGTGCATGCTGGCAAGAGAAGTCAGATGCCGAATGCCGTGATGAACTGAATGCGGAGAGCTTGCAAGACGCAGACAGACGGACTCACGACCCCGACCGAAATGGACATGAGATCGGGGCGGCGGAACCGCATCGTACCTTCGACAGTGCGATCATGGCGCCATCGTTGAAGACAGCCAGCAGCACGATGAGCACGGTGGGGAAGTAGAAGTTGTACAGCACGGTCAGCAGGCCGAAGGTGAAGCAGATACGGAACGTCATGGCCACGGTGTACTTGGAGTACGTGGTCATGCGCTGGAAGATCTTCCGTGCGCCGATGATGGCAGACACGATGACAGACAGGCCGGGCTGCGTCAGCACGATGTCAGCGGCGCCGCGGGCGGCGTCAGTGGCGCCTGCACAGCAAGAACAGGGGATGTTCAGGATAGGTTGGCGCCCCTACAGCTCGATTGTGCATGTGTGGTGGCCAGTTGCAATGAGCCTACAGTGACCAGAACGGCTGCACCATTGGCACCACAGGAAGCAACACAGCCTAAAGGCGTAGGTAGGGCTGGTAGCCATGCAGGCTGTGAACTGATCAGCCAAACAGCAGGGCACTGGGAAGCAAGACGCACCGTCGACGGCGATGCCCACATCGGCCTTCTTGAGGGCGGGCGCGTCGTTGACGCCGTCGCCGGTCATGCCCACCATGTGGTTGCGCCGCTGCAGGATGGCCACGATCTCGTACTTGTGCTCCGGGAACACCTCGGCAAAGCCATCGGCCTTCTCCACCAGCTCGCCCAGCTTCTTCTCGTCCTCCACGTGCTGCAGGGCAACAGCACTTCGTCAGCATCCCATTCGCAGATGACAGGGTTGCTAAACAATCACATGGCCAGTGGCACTTCGCTATCAGGCCAGCTTTTGCTCTATCATTTGCTGCAGGGCATAAAAGCAATCCGCAGCAGCCAGCTACCCCGTTTTCTGCTTGAGAACACGTTCACATCCAGCAGTGCCCCTAGTGACACAAATTAATGTACAGGCCCAGTTGGCTGCTTTGAACCCTAACCCTGACAGACTGCAGCGTGTCCATATACCATGCTGCTGCAGGGTGGCCAGTCATATCCTCACCTCCAGCAGCGCCTCGGTAGAGTACATGTCGGTGCCCAGGCCCAGCTGGCGGGACGTCTCCTTGCCGATGAGCAGCTGGTCGCCGGTGACCATCTTGACGTCGATGCCCTTCTCACGGCACCGCTCAATGGTCTCCTTGGTGTCGTGGCGCGGCGGGTCGAACAGCGGCAGCAGGCAGACGAACTCCCACTCCGCCTGGTCGACGCCTGCAGGCGCAGAAAATAAACATTGGAGAAAGCGATCCAAGGAACACGGCCCCATGGGCCAAAATCTGTCTTGAGGTCTGCTGCAGTAACGGTCGCCCAGGCTGACCAATTGAGTCCACGCTGCAGGGTCGAAATTCTGTGGCACTGGGCGACCTTCCTTATGCAAGCAAATAATGCAAGTGCAAGTTGATGCAAGCAAATGCAAGCAAAGGACAAGGTGGCCCGCACACCTCCCTCGCCCATGGCACGTGCGACGCCCAGGGCACGGTAGCCGCGGCCAGCAAACTCCGTGATCTTGCCCTCCACGAGCGCGCGGTCCACATTGTTGCAGCGCTTCAGCACCACCTGCAGGCAGTGGAAAGTGTCGTAGGCCTCAGAGAAAGCCACCAGGCAGTCACTGGGGTAACAAAAAGGCACACAGCTAACAGACAGCTAATGAGAGACTCGATCAGCTGTCCGCAGCAGAGTGTCTGATTTCAGAAGTGCTGCGTTGTGTGCACCTGAGGGGCGCCCTTCATGATGCGGTAGGTCGCGCCTCCATCATTAGGCTTGATGGTTGCAATGGTGTACTTGTCGGTCGGGTTGAAGGGCACAAACTTGATCTGGAAAAGCGCACAGCATATACAAGCTCAGATCACATGAAGCAATACTCAGGTGGCTGCTCGAGCACGCATCGTGGGTCGACTTGCTCTGCTGCAAAGACGACTGGATCAGATGTGACAGGGGCATGCGTTCGTGTTGGCAGCGGTCTCGAGTGCAAGCGCCAGGCGACAGCACAGTCTGTCATTTATGGTTAGGAGCTGGTGAAGAGGTGTCTCACCTGCTTGTACTTGTCCCACAGGTGCTCGTGGTCAGGCGCAGACTCGTGCATGACCATGTCGATGGGCTCCTCTGACGAGATGTTGGCAGACAGTGCACCCAGGGTGAGCGCCTACAAGCACGGTATCAATCGTTTGGTCAAAGGAGATGATGCATGATGTCCTAGACTAGCTGCTCAGCTGGTACACTTGCTTCCATCTTGCATCGTGCTGGAAATGCTCTGGCAGCACACAAGGAGTAACGGCTGCCAAACGCATTGCCGTAAATGTGCACAGGCCATGCAGTGAGGAGGGCGTACCTCATCGAGTTCCATGCCCTGCATGGTGCACAGCACATTGGCCTTGTCCACGGTCAGCTCGTTGAGCGTGAGCGTGCCGGTCTTGTCGGAGCACAGGATGTCCATGCCCGCCATCTCCTCGACAGCCGACATGCGTGCCACAATGGCGCCCTCCTGTTGCAGCAACGCGCCCACGAATGATATTCAACTAAGTGTGATCCACAAGCACCATGCTCAGCCCACAGCCCGATGTGACTCTGCCAGGCAGCATGCAGGGCGCAGGGTGCACAATGTCCAGTGATACTTCAGTATGGTCCAGAGCAGGCTCAGCAGAACAAGTCACCCGGGCGAGCTTGTAGGCGCCAAGTGCCAGGGTGACGGACAGCACGGTGGGCATGGCAATGGGAATGCCACCGACGATGATGACCAGCATGTTTGTCAGGGTTGGGCACAGCTCTGCAGCGACAAGAGCATGGCGTCAGTGACACATATGAAGCCAAATTTTGTATGCAAAGCACAGTAAGTGGGCTGTGAAATGTAAGCCATGGACAACACCCAGACTTTGACTCACTTGCCAGTGTGCAATTCTCGGAAAGGACTGGCAAGCGAGCTCCGAGTGCAAGTGCAGCTAAAAGACGATAGAGGGGCCATAGCGGACGCACCCTCTCCGAGCTTGCAGGAGTGGTTGTAGTGGCCGAACTGCACAGCCAGCTCGATGACACACCAGATGCCAATGGTGATGAGGCACACGCCTCCAATGCGGGTCATGATCTTCTGCAGGTTGGCCACATTGTGGGTGCCCTGCACAGAAAGGAGCGCTTCGGTGAGAGGTATCAGAGCCTGCAGGCCTGGGAGCTGCTGCACATACGATCGCTGAGCTCTCGGAATGATAGAAGGGGTGCCATGTGTGCAACCAAAGTGAAGGACTTTTCCGAGTGATGTACTCACCGCAAGCAGTGTGGCGGCGCGGCCGAAGAAGGTCTGCTGGCCAGTTGCGTACACCAGCGCGTGCTTCTCGCCCTGCTTGATGGTGGAGCCCGAGAAGGCCACGTCGCCAGCAAACTTCTTTGCCGGCAGCGACTCACCCGTCAGCGCGGCCTGGTCGATCTGCGAGCATCGACAAACAGCAGTGCAGTCAGAACTGGCCTCCTACTGGGTTGCCATCGTGGGGCAGCTGAATGACTGACCATTAACAGCTTTCGAGCCGTTCTCGCCACGCCGCAGTATTCTGAATGCAATTGCCACACCTGCATGGGCACGTCATCGCCCTCCTCCCCCAGCAGCTTCACGTCGGCGGGGACGACATTGCCGATGGCCATCAGGATGACGTCGCCCGGCACCAGCTGGCTGGCCTCGATGGACTCCAGCTTGCCGTCGCGCACCGCGCGCGCCTTGGGCGCCAGCGCCGCCGTCAGCGCCTTGATGGCCTGTTGCAAGGAAGCGTTTAACAAAGATCACAGCTGATGTGCAGACAGTTGCGGATGTGCGGACAGAAATCGCCCTGGCGAACGTTACTTAGCTGCAGACATTGCGTGTGCAGAACTTCATTTGACTGGAGATGTTGCTTGTGCAACTTGCTCTCTTGTGGGCCAGGTCAGCCGTCAAATCAGCTCTGCTATTACAGTAGTGAGTGACATATGTCTGTCTCTGCTGCCACGGTGATCATGAGGCTTTCCACATCCGTCAGCATCATTCCCGCCATATGCAGGTGCAACTTGCTCTCTTGTGGGCCAGGTCAGCCGTCAAATCAGCTCTGCTATTACAGTAGTGAGTGACATATGTCTGTCTCTGCTGCCACGGTGATCATGAGGCTTTCCACATCCGTCAGCATCATTCCCGCCATATGCAGGGTGTGAGTTGCGTGGCATCCCACCTTGTCAGCAGACGCCTCCTCACGGTAGGAGATGGTAGCGTTCATGATCAGCAGCGCCAGAATGAGGCAGAAGTCGGGATAATCCAGCAGGATGATGGCCAGCAGCGCTGCCACCTGTAATGTAAAGCATCTGCAGGTTGCATGAACTCGGACGTGGTGTTCACAGGAGTCGACCATATATGTATTTAGTATCGCATGGCATGCAACACCATCATTGTGACACAATTGCCCAACAAGCAGGCAAACGATCGTGCATCATGTGCCAGCACATAAAGGTGCAGTATCGACCATGCGTGCACCGCAGACGGCAAAGCAACACACACTCAGAAGTGGCACACACCTCCATAGCCCATGACAGTGGGTTCCACATGTAGCCCAGGTACACAAGGACGGGGTTGCGCGTGCTCTCCGGCAGCTTGTTGGGGCCATACTCTGCTAGCCGCTTCTCCACCTCTGCCAATGTCAGGCCATCCTTGGTCACCTGTCGAGTGCACCAGCGGACAGGCATCATACAACAAGATGAAATAGTGGCAGTGGTCAGCAAATTCGCCCTCGGCACGACACATTCATGCCTGCTTTCACGCCTTATCCTCAAGCATTATGCAGCATATGCATCAGGACGCCAGCCGCCAGCTGGGTTCACAAGGGGCTGGATGCGCAGAATACGGCGCTCACCCCCAGGACTTGGAAGGCCTCCTCGGCGGTCAGGGTCTTGAAGTCGACCTCCTGCTCGCCCTGCTCGGTCTTCACGGGCGCGGCGCCGGCCTTGGCTGCATCGGGCTTCTTCTCCTCAGCCGGCTCCTCGTGTTGGGCCGGCGCGCCATTTTGTGGGGCATTGCCATTCTCGATGTCGGCACCTGCATGTTCCGCAGCATGACCAGCACCATCAGACATGAACTACAGCATGCAGTCAATATGCCGTTCTGCACTGATGTACAACATAAAGAGTCAGGTGGGGGCAGGTCTGCATACTTGCACAAGCCGCAGCGGTGGAGTAATGCGCACCATTCTCTGCCATGGCGGCACCAACGATCAACTGCCCGCCCCTGTCCTCACGCCAGGCGCTGGTGGAGCGAGGAGCCGATCAAGAGCTCCAGATGGCTGGCTGGTCGCTGCTGCCCTTCAACACCTGCGCACAGTAAAGGACATCAGCATCCCAGGGGGATGGCCGAGTGCTGCAACGAGCGGCCTCGCAACACGCGCAGCGCTCTGCAGCCGCTGAATGCAGTTGACACGCCATCAGTGTGCAGGCCACCAGCCTCGCAAGACGGAGGAGCCAGCCAGGAAGGCTGCGGCACGTTCCTAGGGCTGGGCGGCCAATGCACGCCGGGGCGCGAATGCCAATATGCGGCGTAGCATGACAGGAAACATGCGAGCCGCCTTGAGTTGGCAGAGGCTGTGGATTGCCGTAGGAGAAGCATCCGGCACCCGACAGCACATGTTCTGACAGTAACCCTATCGCAGGGACCACGCCACTCGCTCGCTGAACGCCCGGCCCTCAATCATGACAGCATGCAAATTTCAGTCAATGCCTCAAAAGGCACGCGTTTGCACTCCCGTCCAGCCCGTGCAGGCGCGAAAGTGCCAGCAAAGTCGGCTGCTGATCGGAGGCACAGCGCATCTAAATCAGTACACCGCCACGCACACGCCTCGTGCCAACCAAAATCGACGATGTGCTGTGCTGGGCCTGGAACTACCGCCTGAGCGCAGACCTCCCTAGCACCCAGGCCAGATATCTCCGAGCAAAACCTCTGCCGAGCGCCTTGCGATTCAGGCCTGACTGCCTGCCGCTCCTCCTGCCAGCCACGTACCACCGCGCCACGCGTGAAGCACCGATTAGCGCCCTCTGCCCCCGTGCACACGAGGCCGGGGCAATCACAGGCTGGCCAAAACAACCCCTGAGTTCACGGCGCCCCGCCGGGTACTCACCACGACTGCGCCGCCGGTGTCAGGGCGACGCTTGCCAACGCTCACTCGATGCTGCCGCTCGCGGGTGGCGGCCCGGAAGTGTGGAGTAAGGCAGCACGACTAAAGACGCTGTTGCTCGAAGAGGGTTTTTGAAAGGGTCGTCGAGGGGAAGACAGTAAACCCAACGTGTAGATGCAGCGCCCCTGCGCGGCTTCTGCCAACTTGCAAGTCGCACTTGCGAACTTAAGATTCACCTGTCAGCTCCTCCCACGCTATGGAGCGGGACCCGCGGCGGCTTGTGCTCAGAGATCCGTGCTCGTACGGTGAAGTGGCATCTGAACTTGTACCTTTCGCTGCCCCTGAGGCTTGGGCACCCTGTGCTGGGTGGTGACGCCGTTTGAACAACGACAGCTTATGGCGCCACAGCAGCTGATTGAGGATCGATCCCTTGATACGCTGACGTTTGTGCAGCTTGTCAATGCACAGTTGTCAAATCTTGAGTGGAGTCAGATTTTGAACTGGCGGCAGCGGCGACACCCGTGAAAGACTCCACGGTCTGCTCACTCAGGCCAAGAAGCATCAGCATCATGGTGCTTCTCATGTAGCGTTGGGTGTGTGAACAGCCTCCATGAGGATGCATGGCTGCCCGGCAGACACCGCCATAGGTCCACCCAGCAGCAGCACCAGCGGCGAGCTCCACTCAACACATTGGCGGCATCAGTGCAGGCAGCGGCATCCGAAGGCACCCTGCAGTAGCGGCATCCAGCAGCCCAGACTTGCCGGGGCAGCATGCCACGCCAAAGTCGCCGTTGCTGCCAGCGCAGCTGCGTCGTCACAGGGCGGCCCAGCAGTAGCAGCCAACACAGCGGGCATGACCCAGGTGGCCAGCACCAAGGCCTATGACGTGGTGCACCTGGGCAACCTGTGCTTGGACATCATCGTCCCGCAGGATGAGCTGCCGCCGCCAGACACAGGTGTGTTTGAATGTCCATGGCTCGGGCGTTGCTGCAGAATCTGGCTGCATGAAGTACTCTGCAGGAGCATGCAATGGCTCTGGTCGTCGCTAAGCCTGGCCGGTGGGCACAGCAGGCGCGATGCTTATTTCTTCAGCTTCGCTGCTGGCGAAGCTGACAACGCAGCCGCTGCCGGAAGCGGCGAGGGAAGTGGCTGCTACCTGCCACGTTGTCGTCAAGCGCTGTGACGCTGTCGCTTGCGTGAACCCACAGCTGTGCGGGCGGCGCTGCTGGCGGAGCTGACGGCGAAGCCGCCACCGGAGACGGCATGGGAGGTGGGCGGCGCCTCCAACTTCATGATTGCGGCGGCGCGCCTCGGCCAAAGGGTGGCGTCTGTTGGGCAGTTGGGCGACGACGTGTATGGTGCCTTCTTCCGCCAGGTGATGCAGGTGAGCAAACTGGAGCTCTGAGGCTCCATGTGCTTCTGTTGTCTGGATCTGGACCACCAGGTGGCGCCCCTTCGTACAGCTGGGCAGCGACATGTGTGCTGCATTGAGTTGCAGCGCCATGCAGATTGAGGATGCTGCAGAGCATCACTGGCCACTGTCGCATCATGCAAACATGCTGGCTCCACTGTTCCGACTTGCATGTCTGCAGCCAGCACGACATGCTGATCCACAGGCGAGGTGAGACCAAGCCCGCATTTGAGTGTGTCGCAGGAGGAGGGCATCACCAGGATCGAGCAGATGGCGCCGCCAGAGGCCACAGGGGCCACGCTGCTGTGCTTCGTGCTGGTCGCCCCCGGCTCGGCGCACGCCTTCTGCAGCGCATACGACTTCGGCCCCTGGCCGCTGCTGGCGGGCGTCGCATCGCTGCAGCCGCGTGTGCTGGAGGTGCATTTGGCATGTGACCTCTCCCTGCACAATCTCTGCACAACGAAACCTGCAATGTCAGTTTGCAAAGTAGCATACAGACATGTTTGGACACTGCGCGGTGCTGGCAGATGCCGCGGCCTCCAGCCAGGCGTGCTCAAAGCACTGATTTTCTCGCAAAAGCATCAGGCTGGACATTTCCCTGGAAGATCACAGTTCACCTGCATGCTGGCGCTGTCAAAATTCCTGGTTGCTACACCATACTTGAAAAGCAGCCAGAGGATCGACTATTCCAACTGTGTTGACCATAGGTCCTGAGGGACACGCGGGCGCTGATGCTGAATGGCTTCGTGCTGGACGAGCTGCCAGGGCCGCTGGTGGTGGCGACCGCGCTGCAGACCCGCGCTGCCGGCGGCTCCGTCTTCTTCGACCCAGGTTTGATTCTGGGGTTGGCGCGATGTTTGCAGCCTGATGATCCTTGACTGCACAAGCAATCCCTCCTAGCGCTATGACCCTCTCGGGCAGGCAATGCTGTGACTCATCTGGCCCATTTGCATCAGATGCCCTTGGGTATACTGGACTCTCCTCGGCAGGTAATGCTGTGATTCATCTGGCCCATGTGCATCGGTGACGCTCTTGGGTGTGCTGCTGCACAGGGCCGCGCAGCTGGACGCTGCTAGAGGGGCAGCGGCGGGAGGCCCTGGACGCCATCCTGGATGTTGCGGACGTGGTGCTGATGACTCAGGTGTGGCTGCACCAGGCGGTGCTGCTCTCTTTGCTGTGCTGTCGTTGGCCTGACCATCCCCAATGACCCATACTGCCGCTGAACAGAGACTGTCTACACCAGCATCTGCCACACTTTCACTGTCTTCTTGCATGGCCGTCCATCCTTGACTTCCTTCCCTTGTGAGGCAGAAGAGCTCACATAAGCTGCGTGCTTCACTGTGGAACTGCATGCAGAAGTTTACATGGAACCAGGAGTGGGCCTGAATGCTGGGGCAGCCCAGCAAGTGCGTTTATGTGTGCCACCCAATCATTGCACCTATTCATCGGGGGATCCCCGGTGCAGGAGGAGGTTGGGGTGGTCACAGGCAAGTCGGATCCAGCGGCGGCGGGCGCCTGGGTGCTGGGGCGGCCCTGTCGCAGGGCCTGCCTCGGAATGAACCGATTCTCAGGCTGATCGCGTGCCATGACTGTGGCGGCACAGGAGAAGGCAGAGGCGATCACGGGCAAGTCGGATCCGGCGGCAACGGGCGCCTGGGTGCTGGCGCCTGTTCAATCAGTTGAACCTATCGTACCTTTTCTGTGTAAGTGAATATATGCACTCAAGGGTATTGTTTGCAAGCCGCAGGAGGAGGCAGAGGCGGTCACGGGCGAGTTGGACCCGGCGGCGGCGGGCGGCCGTGTGCTGGCATGACATGGTGACCTCATGATTGCACATTTTGGATTGAATCGCAGACCCAAGGATGCGTTGTACACTGCAGGAGGAGGCAGAGGCGGTCACGGGGGAGTCAGACCCGGCTGCGGCGGGCGCCTGGGTGCTGGGGCGGCCCGGCTGCGCGACGGCCTGGGTCGCCATCAAGCTGGGCCCTGGCGGGGCGCTGCTGTGTGCTCGGGGTGCCGCCGCCCCGCTGCACATCGACGCGCTGCGGGTGGGCAAACTCCTGTGCCGTCATGATATCTTATGTCTTCATTTTGAATTATCACGAAGCTGGGCCCTGGCGGGGCGCTGCTGTGCGCTCGGGGGGCCGCAGCACCGTCGCATCGATGCGCTGCGGGCGGGCTTTTCTGGGCAGCCTCCTGTGCTATGATGTACGTGAAGACGGTGTCAGGAATCGCTGAAGTGGGCCCAATGCACGGTGGGTGTGCAAACTTCTGGGCAGAACCCTGTGCAAGAATAACATGTGCTGTGAGATTGGGTGGTCATCAGCCTGGGTCCTGGCGGGGCGCTGCTGTGTACGCGGGGGGCCGCCCGCCCCGCTGCATATAGATGTGCTGCGGGTGGGCCAACTGATGGTGATGATGATACATGCTCATAGCCTGAGGAGCCATCAAGCTGTGGCTTGACGGGGCGCTGCGGCGTGCGTGGGGTGCGGCCGCGCCGCTGCACATTGACACGCTGCAGGTGGGCAAACTTGTGTAGACGGCGATGGTGGTGACACATGCTCATAGCCTGAGAAGCCGTCAAGCTGTGGCTTGACGGGGTGCTGCGGTGTGCATGGGGTGCGGCCGCGCCGCTGCGCATCAATGCGTTGCGCGGGTGGGCGCACTCCTGGGGGCATTTTCTGTACCATGACAGCGTATGCTGACAAGCTGAGTTGTTATCAGGCTGGGCCCCACCGGAACGCCGCCACGCCGCCGCACATCAATGTCCTGCAGGTGGGCGAACTCGTGTGCCTGAGTGGCGTGTTTTGCTAGCCTGCTGAGGAGCCGTCGAGCTGCTACCCAGCAGGGTGCTGATGCGTGAGAGGAGCTCCACTGCAGAACCATGCGCTGCGAATCGGCAGGCCCGCAATGCCTGTGCGCTCATCCTTACCTATGGCTGACCTTGGTGGTGGTCTCACACCGTCCGACCAGACAGTACACTTTATACTGCAGCACTCCTGTGATTTTGATGTCTTGCCTGGCGAAACCCATGCAGTATATACCCATCTACACTCTCATTTCCTGAGCTGTGCGGTATTCGTGATGTGATGACATCATGTGATCATGCGGTACATGGCGTGATGTACTGGTGACATTGTGCAGTGCCATTCACTGAGTGCCGTGGCCATGTGCTTTGCAGGTGCCAGTGCAGGACACGGTCGGGTGTGGAGACAGCTTTGCCGCCGCGATTGCCCTCGGCTTCACACGCGGCCACACCCCAGAGGGCACGCTCGCGCTGGCAAATGCCGTCGGCGCCGCCACCGCCATGGGCCGAGGTGGGCTCTTGAGGGCTGTTCCTGAGAATTGAAATGTAGTTGAGAGTCACGATTGCGTTCTTCCAGAAACAGCCTGTGTGGCCTCCTGATCCTTGCTACATGCACACAACATGTTCCGCCTTCACCAGAAGATGTTTGCATGTGTTCAGATGGACGCAAGCTGTCTCATCGAGCAGGATTTTGGGCACAATCAGGGAGCGGGTTGTTATGGTTGGCTGTCGTGCATTCTTCCCAGGTGCCGGCAGGTCAGTGGCGAGGGCGGAGACGGTCATGTCGCTGCTGGAGGCACAGGCAGCCGGTCGTGTGGACGTCACCGCTTTGGAGTCCGCCGCTGCCGCCACCACTGGCGCCACGTCACCCAAGGGAGCAGCCCCATCAGTCAATGGCAGCGGCAGCCCCTCAGGCAGCTCAGCAGTCGACCCTGGCAGCGGCGGCGTCAGCCACCCAAGGAGCAGCTCAGGCGCCAGCGGTGCCACGAGCGTGCTCAGTGATGGCCATGCACACTTGAAAGCGCTGCGGGATCCCAGCGTCGATGCCATTGACTTGCTGCGGCAGGCGCTGGAGCAAGTAGATAGACAGTCAGTCTGACTCGCTTGCATGCCGTGAACCTCAGAGCGCATCCTTGTTGCTGGGGGTTTTTCTGGGGTGTGAGCGGCGCTTTGCGCTGGTCTGTAACATAGTCAAACTTGACATGGCGGCGACAGTAGCAGACACATTGCTTAGGTTAAAGGAGCAGCCGTGTTCGCAGCAGCACGATGGGGGCACTCTAGAAGTGATCAGTGGTTCGATGTATCATGCAAGTCGTCACTGAAGTCTGCTGGTGCTCGTTTTATAATTGACGTCAGGTGGTGCAACACACACAGCTAAGGCTTCCCAATTGCAGATAAGACCTTTCTCAGCAGTTTTGGAGCTCTGCAGCTGACCCCACAAACGCCAATAAGTGAAGATCACGATGTAAAACCTCAGAGTACAAATTATCCCTGATGTTTGTGCTTGTTCGCAGGATCTTCAGAGACTCTAGGGCGGTGATCTGGCCGCACTTCATGCGTCTCCTGCATGCTAAGGGTGAACCCGCACCCCGCAGCCAAGTGCAATTGGCTGCGCCAGTGTGCAATAATCCCAGAGTCCCACGACCCGATACACTCCAACAAACCGAAAATCTGAATTGCGTTTTCGTCTGCAGGATCAGCTGCAATGGCTCGACCCATACATTAGACTCCCGACCGCCATCAGGCGCATGCCACGAGTGCCCCAAAACCCGCTGAGGCGCAGGCATACATGTTGCTGGACGAACTTGCCGTGTAGGCGTTGCCGCCCGTCTGCGTCACCCACGCGTAGGAACAGAAACCTGTCTCCGAGGTGTAGCCGGGCGCCGCGGTGTAGAAGAATGCTTGCGACGGCGCGCTGCACTGTGTCGCCGCCGCCGCGAGCACGCTGCCGTCGCCAACCGCTGCGGGTGCAAGGCCGATCGCGCTGCAGACGCCAATTGCCGATGCGGCTCCGCCGCTCTTGTAGGTCAAGACCGGCATCGACTTTGCCGTGTACAGCACCAGCCCCGTGTCCGACTGGCAGTAGCCGGATGGCAGGGCAATGGGGGGCGGCGGCGCCGCAACTTCCCAAGCGGCGTCCTGAGCTTGGAGTTGAGGCGGCTGGGGTGGGGTGCTCGTGGGTACTCCCTCCGGGATGCTGGGAGGAGGCTGTGATGGCGCATCAGCTGGAGACGGCGGTAGCGGGTCAGGCGGATTTTGCGGCGGTGGGCTGGGGGGTGGAGACGGCGGGGGAACGGGCGGCGGCGAAGTCAAGGGCGGCGGCCCCAATTGCACGGGCGGCGATGGTGGTGGCAGCAGCGGTGGTGAGGGTGGGGGGAATGGTGGGGAAGATGGCGGCGGGCTTTGAGGGTCGGGCGGCGAGAGTGGTGGAGAAAATGGAGGGGACGGAGGCGGCAAAGTCGGAGGTGGAGGTGGTGGCGAGGGTGGGGGTGAAGGTGGTGGCGAGGGTGGGGGTGAGGGTGGTAGCGAGGGTGGGGGTGAGGGTGGTGGCAAGGGTGGTGGAGAAGGTGGTGGTGAGGGTGGTGGAGACGGCGGAGGTGCCGCCACTTTGGGTGGTGGATTGGGCGGTGGGAGAAGTGTAGGAGGGGGAGGCTTGGCTGGCGGAGACGGCGGAGGCGCCGCCACTTTGGGTGGTGGATTGGGCGGTGGGAGAAGTGTAGGAGGGGGAGGCTTGGCTGGCGGAGACGGCGGAGGCGCCGCCACTTTGGGTGGTGGATTGGGCGGTGGGAGAAGTGTAGGAGGGGGAGGCTTGGCTGGTGGAGACGGCGGAGGCGATGCTAGCAGCAACGGCGGGGGCTTCGCCGGAGGAGAGGGCGAAGGCACCGCCGGTGGCGGCCTCTTTAATGGCGGAGGCGGCCGTGTCGGTGGCGGCGGCGACTGCTTCGGCGGCGGCGGCGGCGGGCTGCGTTTCACAGCCGCCACTAGCACCTGCACCGCTGTCGGCGCTTGAGTCGGCGTCTTGGTCGACGCCCTGGTGAGCGCTTCCTTGGCGGTGCCGGCGTCAGCGCCAGCGCTGCCCTGCTGCGCCGCCGTCAGCACACCCTGCTGCACCAGCTGGGCCCTTGTGACCGCCGGCTGCCCCGCCGCCGGCATGACTGACGCCGCCCGCAGCGACAGGCTGCCGCAGGACGGCTGCAGCAGCTTGAAGTCGACGCTGGTGAGGCCGCGCAATGTGATCGACAGGCTGCGGCCTCGCGTCAGCTTGAACGTGCTACTCACCTGCAAAACGTGAACGCTTCGAGCTGATGTAAACTGACAACGACTGTAGACTGCAGGAGGTCTGCCATACACAGCAGGCAAAGGGTCTGACACTCTGACTCACGGTGGTTGTGAAAGCAAAACATGCCTAATACCATAGCAGTCACTTCGGGTCCTATATACACATCAACGGTCAGCTTGTCTGGCTGTGAGCACGATGGCCGGAGAGGTACTACAAATCCTACCAGCTGGATGCGGCGCCCAGTGCTGGCAGTGTACTTGGCCGCCTGTGCTGCGGTGCCGCCAAGTGACCTGATGACGGCAGAGAACTGCGTGCACGACGCGAAGTCGCGAAACGTGGAGACCTGCAGGCATGGAAGTCGGTAGTGAGACCAGTCATCTGCTGCCCAGCCTCTTTACAAGCAGCTGAGACACCAATATGACACTCCTTCACATCTCTGCAGACTACCCTTGGCGCCAGACGTGCAGCGCACCTGCACAGACACGGTGGAGCACGCAACCGACAGCCGCCGTCCCGACGCCGGCGCCGCCACCAGCAGTGTCATTGTGAGGCTGCCGATGGAGCCACTGCGGCTGACGCCCCCGCTGCGCAATGCCGTGGCGAATGACATCTGCCCAGAGGTGCCGCTCAGCGTGATACTTGAAGCTGTCGGCTTCCAGGAGGGCGCTGTCACTGCCACTAATGCCACCGCAGACGAGACGCTCTGTGTTGCGCCTGCCACACTGACATGGGAGCCGATGCGGCGCACGCTGGCGCTGCGCCATGCAGCAGCTTTGCCGCCCAGGAGTGTCAGCGGCGCGGACTGTGCCGTGACAACCAGTTCCCTTCTGGGGACTGAGTGATGCTCAGCCTGCGACGCACAACAGCGTGGCATTTGGATTCCAGCTGCTGCAGTTAGGGGCAATGCGGATGGATGGGAATACACCGGCACAAGTCCGGCAACACATTAGGGAAGCCCACCTGAGCATTTAGCGTGGTCAACCAGGAACTGAGGAGGGCCGTCGTGAGCAGCAAAGCCAGCAGGCACCGAGGCATGACGGGGAGTAAGACGCCAGCTGTGCTTGCGCTGATATTGGCTACTGCAGCGGCGCAGCCCCAGCGCTCGACATATGACCTGCGCGGCATATACAACATGTCACTTTGAGTGTCTGAGCATTGACAGCACGCCTTTCGCACCATCACGAGGTGTGTTGGATGGTAGAAAGTTGATTTGTCGTTCCCTCCAATGAGGTCACGGCGGCGGCTACCACTGCATGTGAGACAGGAAGCTCACAGCGACGCTCAATCTGCCGTTTGCAGTTTCGTATGTGGTGAGGGATGCACGAATGGGTGCCAGACGGCCCCAGTGTTCGCAGCACTCGTCAGTCCACGACCGGCACATCTTACTGCCTGGGCCACTGCACACGGCCAGCACACCCGCCCTTAGAGGCACCGCCGTGCCTTTAATCTACAACTTGTATATGAGCTACATCTCGATCGCGATCACTTCAATATGTGGGAGGACGCGCCGGTACAAGACCGCCAGCCTGGCCAAGTTCCAGCAAAGTGCACTGACGCAATAAATGGACGAGTCTGTCCCCTCATATACTTACCGACGCGGAGATCCCCAACGCGAGAAAAGCTGGTTTGTGCGATGTATCGCCACACACTGTGACAAGCATCAAGCTTTGCGACAAGGAGCCTCCTAGAGCACCTCTGAGTTCACCTCTGAGTCGTCGAGTTCACAACGACGTGACGTCAGCGCATCCCCTCAATGGCTGCTGTGGTTGCGACAGCCTCTCCAAACATATGAGCCGAAGGATGGCAATCAAAAGCGGGAAGTTGCATCGAGGTGAACTCCATGTACTGGGATGCCTGCACCTGTGCACCATTCGAGATCGCCAGCTGGCAGCCGCGTTTGTCGGTCTGCAGGTCCAGGCAACTCCATCTCACAACTCCATCATACAGCTCCATTATACTGACAGCGTGCGCAGCAAACTCGTGATGGAGTTCTTTCATCGTGCAACTTTCATTGTGCAACGTGTTCTGATGACGGCGGAGGATGTGGGTTCCTGTAACGGCGCTGCTATCAGCTTGGACATGCAGGTGCAGCATGCTTGTGCAGGTGCAGCGTGCATGGCTTGAGCTGGCGTCCGAATGCTTTTGTGGTGCAGTTCAATCAGCATGCCTGTTGACAACATTTCCTTTAGACAAGCTGCACTAAGCCTGGGTGTCAATCGATTTTTGGTCTGTGCTGTGCGCGGCGTGAATCAACGCCGGTTTATGTGACCCTGTCGGTCACGCTGGCTACCACACTACCTGTCAAGAGCTAGCATCTACAACCTCTCAAACCAGCCACAACGGCAATGCCCAAAAACAGAACCATGTCAGGGGAGCTGCGCAAAGACAGAGTGGCAGCAGCAGTGGCAACCGCTGCGCACGCTACACCAGCAAGTACGTCGTAGTCTGAGTGCCGAATGTCAATACCAAATTCGGACTGAGACACAGACGCAGAGCACATGACCGAGGCGAGACGCACCACCTGGCCGCTGGACCACTAACAGCAGGAGGAACAAGAGCCCGAGGCGTTCACTCATCACCCGCATCATAGTTGTAATTGGCGTGTCGCCTGATCCCCCTATCAGGCGCAGACCACAAGGGCGCCGAAGCCGCCGGCTGCGCAGGCGAACTTGCCGGTCAGGTAGCTGGCACTGTAGGTCTGGGCAGCGCCCGTCCTGGTCACGCTGACGTACGAGCAGTATCCATTCTCTGTCGTGTAGGCGCTGTTGGCGTAGTAGAAGAATGTGTTTGATGCGATGCCGCAGGCCGACATGGCTGCTGTCACCGATGCGCTGGCCACCGGGTTGGCCGTGCTGCCCGTCGTGCCGTCGGCAATCTTGGCCGGCGCCTTGCCCACGGCGGAGCAGATGCTGACCGCCGAGCTGCTGCCCGTCGTGTAGTTCTTCGCCGGCGAGGCCCGCTGCGTGTACAACGTCACGCCGTTCGACGTGCAGTACCCGGTAACCGCCGCCGTCGGCGCCGCCGTCGGCGCTGCCGTTGGCGCTGCGGTGGGGCCTGCGGTCGGCGCTGCGGTCGGTGCCTTTGTGGGCGCTGCGGTCGGCGCCCGCGTCGGCGCCCTTGTCGGGGCCGCTGTGGGAGCTGCAGTCGGCGCCTTTGTGGGGGCCGTCGTGGGGGCTGCGGTGGGCGCCTGCGTGGGAGCGGCTGTGGGTGCGGCCGTGGGTGCTGCGGTCGGCACTGCCGTGGGCGCGTTGGTGGGGGTGGCCGTCGGCACGATGGAAGGCGCTGCTGTGGGGCCGGTCGTTGGCACGTCCGTGGGGCCCGTGGGCGCCGCGGTCGGCGCGTCCGTGGTAGGTGCGGCGGTGGGGGCGGCGGTCGGCGCGGCGGTGGTGGAGTCGCTCATGAGGCCGTTGGCGACCATCTGCTGCTTCGTCACCATCGGCTGGCCCGGGGACACGCCGGCCATCATAGAGGTGATCGCCAGCGCGCTGCCGCAGCTGGCGTCGATCGCCATGTCCAGGCTGGTGAAGTCGTGCAGCGAGGCGCTGGTGACCGTGCCCGCGCCATTGGTTCGGATGTTGTAGTTCAGCGTGGTCTGCGCCGACAGTCAATAAATACTGTCAGCGACATTGACATCAGCAGGAGTCGTCCGAAATGCAGTGCAGCACCGCGTAATCTGATGTGTTGTCAGTTGTCAGTGGTCCAGTATGTGCTGCAGATCTCCTGGTTCTACTGCTCTTCATCCTGATGCACACAAGTGTGCATGATGTCGTTTATTCCAGTCCAGATGTGGGGACACTGCTCACCAGCAGCACGCGGCGGAGGTTGCCGGTGCAGTTGGCGGCCTCAGCAGGCGTGCCGCCCAGCGAGGTCACGAAGGAGGCATATGCCGCGCAGGATGTGAAGTCACGGTATGCGCTGATCTGCAGTGCAGACGCAAAGACAGAGTGAGCCCTCCCGACCTCGATCAGTCGTGTGCAGCATCTCGGTGTCAAGCCCAAAGCAAGTGCATCATGCATGACTGCTGGCCCACATCAGCAGGGCCCAACCCTGCTCACGCCTCAAAGCAGCAGCTGTTGCAGACATTCATGCACCTGAACGGGCAGCGTGGAGCAGCGGCGGGTGGCGCCGGTGATCAGCCCCATAGAGAAGGAGCTGACGTGGCCGGCGCTGCCGTTGGACAGCGTCACGCCGACCGCCAGCTGCCCCGTGGTGCCCGACATCAGCAGCGAGTTGCCGTAGCTGCGCTGAAAGTTGGCCGCCGCGATGGTGGTGGTGGCGTACGAAGTCGTCACCGTCAGCAGCGTCCCCGCGACGGCCTTGGCCCTCGGCGCAATGGGCGTCACAACCGCGGACCTTATGGTACTGGGGCTGGTGGAGCCGCCCAGCAGCGCATGCAGCACCGGCGGCGTCACCTTGGGCATGGCGGTGGGCTTGGGCGTGGGCTTGGGCGTGGGCTTTGGCGCCGGCCTCCGCAGTGCGGTCTCCGGCTTGCGGGTCGGTTTACGTGTCGGCCTGTGCGTGGGCTTCTTGCGTGTCGGCTTCAGGCGCAGAAGTACCCGGGATTGGTGGTCCTGTGTCGACACATACAGGAGGGTCACAGCCAAGTGGTGAGGTTCCCATGAGGGCGCAGAGATTGCAACGATGCAGGCAGACGTGTCAAGAGTCAGCCGGCAGCTGCAATGCGCTTACCCGTGAGACAGGCTCCAGGAGGTGAGTGCAGCGCAAATCGCCGGCTGTCTCGCCCATCTGCGCCCAGCAGCACTGGTTGGCTGGTTATACATCGCGCCGCTACATGAAAACCAGCAAAAGTGCTGCGCATTCGACCGCTGGCGATGTCAAGTCAGCGACTGTGCCCCACCTCAGATGTGTCAATCGCGCCCGCAGAGCTGCATAGTACCATGAGCATCGCAATCACAGCGAGAATACTGCCGCAGCGCATGATGCTGGTCGCTTGGCGGAAGGCTGGGTGCTGCAGGTGTCGGGACCTTCGACGGCCAGATTCTGCGAGAGAGAATATTATAACTTCAACTGCAGGCCGGTTGCAACGTTAATTCGTCAAGAACCGACGCGCACCAAGATCCAAAAGGGTCGTCCTGACGTTTACGACACACAACATCGAGGTGCAGCTGTGCTGCAGCCTGTCTGCGCTGGAGCACACTGTCTGAAAGCATTTCTTAGATGGCGTTGTAGCTATGTGCATCAGTGATCCGCCCAGCATCGACCTGGAAAAATACTGTTCGACCCACTTGTTGGACACACTGCTGCATACGAAATTCATCAAACGCAAACCAAACCACCGTCAGCAGTATGCTGGCAACTCCTCCCGCTCAGATGTCAAGCTAGGATGGGCCTGAAGCCCTGACGCTCCAAACGGCTGCGAGTTGCGCGCTGCGTTTCCGGATGGACAGCCGGATGACCCAAAGGACCAGCCCACAGCCAGCAAGTCCCCTGACGCGCTGACATCGCGATATACGATTTTTATCAGGTTCTTGATACATTTGTTGATTGCAGAAAGAGAGAGAGCAGCACCAGTGAGCGGGCCGAGGCCGGGGGAGCACCCTCAGATATTGGCAGGAGGACTAGCAGCAACAGCAGCGGACAGACAGGGACGAGGGTGCTGATCAATATGCCGTATAGGCAGTCCAGGTTTGGAGCAAGCGATGCAAGGTGACTGAACGTCAAGCTTGTGAGCCAGGAGCACTCCTCTGCTGCATCATCGCGCGTGGAGTTGAGCAATGCTGATCTGTCGTATGCACGTGACCCCTACCACAAAGCCCTACGAGCAGCCGATCTTACTGATCACAGGCCGAAGGGTGGATACGTCGCGCTGCCCATGCATGCACGCGCATCAGAGTGGTTGACAAACAGCGACATACCTGCTGCCATGCCAGTAAGCGTCTGCTGTTGGTGACCGTAGTCGCCACGTGGTCGGACAGGCACGGTAACATGGTGCACTCGACAGGAACTTGTGCATGAAGAGGAGGCGGAATTACGACACGACACTTTCGTCGAATGCTTCAGCAATTGTGTCGAATTGCCAGAAGGGGTATCTCGCACACAATCTATCACTGGATCCACCCCAATTGGAGAGGCTGTTCATGCGAGTCGTGATGATGCAGCAGTAATTCCGTCAGCAGGGCCCTAGGCACCTCGTGAGCCATATGCTGCACATTGCTTGGACAGATGCAGCCTTTGGTTTTTTATCGGCGCTTCTGACATTGCTGACCATTCCTGCGCCGCGGGACGCCGCCCGAGGGGCGCGGTCAGAGATGTTGAAAGTGGTGATGCCTGCCGCCAGCCTGCTTACTGCAGTGCTTTGCCTGGCGGCAGCACCGGCAGCCTGGGCACAGGATCTCATGGTACGCAGACTATGCTTGAAACCACAACTTGACACACGCAGATGTTGTGAGCACGTCACTCTTGCTGTGGTGCATTTTTGGTGGGGCAGCCACTGGCATCCCGTGTGGGCCACCACGGCCTCCCCACGAGTCCATAGGGTCAGGTTCGGGAGCCTGATCCATCAAGCATTCCCTCGGCCACGATCAGGGCGTTGGTCATCCGGTGCAGGCTCCGTGGCAGCATGCCATGCTGGCTGTGGTACTCACAGCAGGGGCGGCGCGTCATGGTTTGCCTGTGCACATGCATGATCATGACGCGTATTCTGCCCCACTCGCAGGGCATGGAGGGCTTCGTGACGCACGTCCCCGAGGGTGGCGTCGTCGCCAGCTCGCCGGTGCTGCCCAGCGCTGGTGCCGCAGACGCCAATCAACGTAGCGCAGGAGGCGACTCACCTGTCGGCTGGCACAGCGGTGCGCAGCAGCACTGTAAACAGTAGCAAAGCACAGAGCTGCTCAACCGGCTAGATTGCATCCAATTCCACCACTGGCGGCGGTCCGGCAGCAGCTGCGATGGCATGGCGCAGGAGCGCATGTGCATGCCGGTCTCTAGTATTGTCAGTGTGAAAGGCCGTGCACTTGTGGGCGCAGGCAGCTGCTGGCTTCTTGCAACCATGGCACATCATTCAGCGAACACATTCTGATCATTGAACCCCGGAATTCTGCTTTGCAGCGACCTGGCGAGCCATCCGCGACAACACTACGGCACAACTGCGGGATGTGCCAAGCTCCTTTGCGTACTATAAGGTGACCAACTGACATCCATCAGTAACATGCCCCATTCCTTTCTTCAGTTCACCTTGAACCTGGCACAGCCATCAGAGGTCTTCTGAAACCGCCCATGCCGCCTTCTGCGTCGCCTCAGCATCTCGCCAACAAATCCAGCAATGCCTGTGAAACACCAACGTCTTGCCTGCAGGCTAACCGGCGGCGAAAATACAGGAACAAGCAGCATGAGGCCCACGCACAGGCTGCCTTCAAAAGCAACCTGGAATACATCGTCGCAGAGAACGCCAAGGGCACAAACCCCTATGTACTGGTGAGCAGGAGTGATTTCATGATCGGATCACTGCAGCACGGATCAGACGATAGAAAAAGTCTCAATGTCAGATCTGCTGAGAGCCACGCGCATGTCGTGCAGCCAGACTACCGCCAATGCCACTGACAGCTCAAGACTCGAACACGCACAGGGTGTCACAAACTTCACGGACCTCAGCTACGAGGAGTTTGTGGCGCAGTACCTGATGGCACCGCAGGCAGTCCCCATCGAGCAGCGCAGCAAGCAGCGCCGACGCAGCAGGTGTTTCAGAGCAAACAGCGCAAGCATCACAATGCATCTGCTTGCTCGTGCTTGAAGTTGATGTGACTGTCGAACAGAGTAGGGCAGTTTATGCATCTGCGCTGCCATGATGATCAATAAGCAATGCCAGCCGCTGCACAGGTTCGACCTTCTGTTATGCACTGGCATGCGCAGGCATCTCATGACGAGCACCACGCCGGACTCATGCTTCGTACACTGGGGGGTTCCAGCCTACAACCCGTTGAACAAGAGTGTGATTTCGTCAGGTGAGTTGCCCATTCAGCCAGCAGACCACTGTGCTGGTGCGCTTCTGATGCGGCTGCTTAATGGGCCGCCGTGGATGAGATGCCAGCTGGGAGGAACATGTGCAAAGCATCTGCACCTCTGGGAAGCCCTGCCGGCGGAGGGCGGGGAGCTACCTGTAAAGCACTGGCGCAGGAGTAATGCCTGGCGCTAGCGAAGTCGCAGGATGCGTGGTTCAGACACCGTTTTTGCACATGCTTGATGGCGCTGATGAACCGTTCTGAAATGCGCACTGAGGAAGCACGGCGCCTGCGGCAGCTGCTGGGCGTCTGGCTTGGCGGCGGCAGTGGAGTTCTGGCTGGCGACGTACATGTGCTGAGATGTTGCTGAAGCAATTGTCCGGATGATGCGCAGTAAACAACCAGTTCGCATGCAGCAGCGGCTGTGGAGCTGGCGCAGCGGCGTCGGTAAAGTCCTGCTGGATCGCGAAGTTCTGAGATGTGGTACATGTTGCTGACGCAACCTACCGGTGATGTTGCGCAGTGAAGAATCAGGGCGTGGCGGCAGCTGCTGGGCGTTCGGTGCGGCCACGCCTCCGGGATCCTGTGGCGGTGCTGGAATGCATGCTGCACGTCGCTGACCCGAACTCCTTGATGATTGCGCAGTGAAGAACCAGGGCGCGTGCGGCAGCTGCTGGGCGTTTGGCGCGGCGGCGTCGGTGGAGTCCTGGATCGCGATGCAGAACTACACCCTGGACGGCGCCAACATGATGGACCTGTCAGAGCAGGTGAGCAGCGTCACATCATGCTGCAGGACCGAGTGCAAAAGTGAGTGGTAGGCAAAAGTGGCAAGCAAACAATGATCACTAGGGCACTGCAAGGAGCAGGTTTCTGCAATGTTTCAGCCGGGACCCAAAATGCGTGTGACCGAAGTGCAGCACCGAGTTGCATGAGACAGAGACGTAAGTGTCGCGTCTCAGGCAGCACGCACCCCTTGATGCTGATGAACGGCGCATGCAGCGGCCAGGGTCACTGCGCCGGCGGGTGGATAAGGATGGCTGCAATTTACTGACAGTACACAATCATTTTTGTCACTCTTGCCTTAACAATGATGGCGGACTGCTCGTACACCGGCCGAGACGGCTGCACTGGCGCGCGGGTAACGACAGCTGTCAATGACTGACAGCACACAAGCAAGCCTGTCATCCTTGACCTGCAGATGATGGTGGACTGCTCATACAGTGGCCAGGACGGCTTCGCCGGCGGGTGGCCCACGGCAGCTGCAAGTCATTGACAGCACACAAGCAACAATCCTGTCATCCTTGACCTGCAGATGATGGTGGACTGCTCATACAGCGGCCAGGACGGCTGCGCTGGCGGGTGGCCCACGGCGGCGTGGGATTACATGCTGGCCAACAAGGGCATCGCCTCTGAGGCCGTCAGGCCCTACACCAGGTGGGGACACACGCATGGACAGCCGTAGACGCTGAATGCCCTGCCGGCAGCCTGTCTGAAGGCAATGGCCTGCCGGATATAGGTGTGTCTGAGTTGAGCTGCCTTGCTTGCGCCTGCCTCGCACCGCTGAACACATGTGCCTCACATTCCAATCCCGAAACCTCAATGTTTCATGACTTCCATGACGAGGCGCCGTGTGCAGACACTGTGTCGCAGTCGGCCTGACACAGCTGAGGCACCTGACCGTGCGTCATCGTGTCCTCTCCGCAGCGGCAGCACCGGACAGTGGGAGGGCAGCTGCCCCGCGGCGATGCCGCGGGCGTTGGGCTCCGGCGCCCTGAAGGGCTACGACTGGGTGTCGCCCCAGACCGACTCGGCCGTCGCAGCGGCGCTCCAGACGCAGCCCCTCTTCGTGAGCGGCATGCTGCATCAAGCCTGCGCTGTTGCGTCCAGCCTGCACAGACGAGGCCCCTGGCATGCCGTGTTGCCTCACGAGTGTGCAGCAAGCACGTGCGCATGTTGGTGATGCCGCCACTGCTGTTGTGACGCAGATTGCGGTGGCGGCGGGGGCCGAGTTCCAGAATTATGCGGGTGAGCAGAGACTGCCTCCGCATGCCAGCCGCATGCCTGAATAGATGGAGATTCAGAATCAAACCGTGCCGATAATGTTTCAACGTCAATAGTGCGGTTTGGCTTCGATATCTATGGCTGCTAATGCCATATGCGCTGCGCTGATGACAGGCGGCGCCATTGTATGCAATGGCACAGCGGTCACGCATGCGGTGCAGAACATCGGCTGCGGCTATATCCTACAGAACAACGTGTATGTTCCGGTGTACATCATCAAGAACCAATGGTGAGACTGGCGTTGAATTTGAACGACTGTACGATCTGGTCACCACGTTTCTGTTGATTGACCGCGTGCTAGTGTCAGTGTGGCTCTACAGCCACACCGTGTCCAGATGTTGGTCACCTGAGGTGCTAAATGTCAATGCTTTTGACATACAGGAGTCCGTACTGGGTAAGAAACTGCGTTTTCTTCTTCAGAGTCGACCACCTGTATTCCTTCCATGCTCAAACAGTGACGACTGCAGTTGTGCAACAACGGCGTCACCCACTGCCTGCTGCGTGTTGCTTGTGGTGATCTATTGATCATGTTGAGCATGTCATTTGCCATCGAATATCTTCACCTCGTGTATTGTCCTGGTTTTCCAGGGCTACGGCGGTTTTGCCTATATGATGAGGACCACGAGTGGCTACGGCAACTGCATGGTCGGCTTTGGTGCCTACACAATGTCATGACTCAGTAAAAGTGACAAGATTCACGTGGCAGACGTGAACTTCATGATTTTCTGTCTACTTCATGTCGAACGTGCTGCGAAGTCTGTCCTCAGGTGGCGTGTGAGCAAGTTCATTGCGATTTTGAATCACCGACGCCGACATAAGATAGAGATTGTGCATGGCTTCATGTGTCAACACCATATGATTTGGCTGGCACTTCCAGCCAGCACCAAAGCAGAACCAAGACCCCGAAATAAGGGTATTGGAGCATCTCATCCATTAGGCCTGGCCTTGTAGCCCATTGCAACGAAGCCGTTTACCAACGACCTTCAAGCAGCTCGAACAAATACCAAACCCACCAATGGTTCTCCTGATACATGCGCAATTGCAGCAATTGAATGCCATCCCAAATTCAAATATTTGTTCGCACACACTGACCATCAACAACAATCACCGCCAGAGTCTGTCAATTAATGCCTTGAGCAAGCTGCTGACCTCCGCTCATCACTCCTTGCGCTCTCATGTCAAACATCCTATCGCGCTGCTCACAAGCTGAGCAGCTGGACATTCACCTTGATACCGACCCATCATAGCTTGGCATTTGATGGTGGTGTCCAATAGTGCCAGCAATGCTGATCCCAGGCTGGCAGTCTGCTGACAGAGCCACATAGGCACGAAGGGTGGTTGCTCGCCGCTGATTGTCTCCTCCTGCGCTGCCTCCGCCCACGTGCTTCTGAAGTGAGAAGCGCGACGCCGACGGCGCTGCACATTCGGTGCAGCGCTCAGCTGCATTATGTTGCTGAGCCAAGCAGGCATGATGTGCCGTGCATCACCACCCGGTCGCCCACTAAGCCGCACTCCCATCCTTCATCCAGCCAGCAGCACTACTTCCGCAGCACTGCTCTGCCACCTTTTGACGCGCTTGCCCGGCAGCTCTGCCGATTCCTACTAAAGTCGCAGCCGCCCACCGCTCCGGTGGCGACAGTTACCCGGAGAGGTGCGTGATGTCGCGCACCACCAGCCACAGGCCGGCGCCCATGAGCACCAGCAGCCCCGTCGCCATGATTGTTTGCTCCACGACCTGCAGACGACCAACGAGGGCGAGAGACGATGAGGCCCGGATGATCCGACATGAACATCGCCGATGCAGTGCGAGTACCAGCCAGATGCATGGCACGTTAGTGTGCAGCAACCTTTCAGTATGGTACAGGCGGAAAGGAGCAGCTGCCACCACTTGTTCAGTGCACTACAAGAGCAAACTGTTGTCTGTCGTCACCTGGTCCAGCTTCTTCTGGCGCACGGCTTCCAGCGCCAGCAGCGCCAGGTACCCGCCATCCAGTGCCGGCAGTGGCAGCGCGTTGACCACCTGGATGCAACCAGCCAGCAGGTTCACACGGGCACTCTATCTGAAAGTCAGAAACACTGGCAACCTGACACATGGAGGGCTGCGCATTTCGGGAGCCTCGGCACAGATCTGCAGGCAAATGTGCCGTGACAATGTCGGAAAGGTGGGCAGCTTGTTTTTGACACTCACCGCAAGGTTCAGGTTGACGAGGGCGGCAAATTGGTACAGCCCAGAGAGGTCGGTGCGCGCCACCTCGGCGCCGACGTTCACGATCGCCACGGGGCCGCTGATCTTGTCCTGCACCGCCCCGAAGTTGAACACGATCTGCTGCAAACCTGCACATGCAAAAGTAGAGATATGTAAGTCTTCACAGGATGTAAGACAAGGCCTCTGTTGACTGCTGTGCATCCTCAAGGATTGAGGTACGACATCGTGAACCAGTGCTGCTATGACAGGATGCTTGCTACTTTGATCGAAGACAATAAAGCGGCAAAGCACTAAATGGACGCCAAGGCTCGTGTTGACTGACACTTGTACCGGCACCTGTGGTGATCTGGTTTGCGAGCCGGCCAAACTCGGAGCCAGCCAGCTGCAACGCCTCAATGGGGTTCTTCGCAAAGGTGCGCACCACCTGTAGACATTCATGTCGGAATCAGTGGGCAGCCTGAAACCATACTGCTGCACCTCTCAGGCAACCATCCGTCGAGCTGATCCTTTCATCAGCGGTTGCGCAACACAGGACGAAATCACCAGTCCACTCATACCATAACGATGCCACCGTGGCACTGACGCCGAGCCTGACGCCAGCGACGCCGCGAATGTGATGCCCTGGTAATTGAGCGTGCACACAGAGAAGGCACCATGCACAAAGGAAACGATACATGGTATGCCTGCCCATTGCCCGCAGACATTCACGACCCTGACTGACACATACCTTAGCGTTGGCGCCCAGCTTGACGCCGATGACGCCGCCATTGTCGCGGGGCGCCAGGTCCGGCGTGACGGGCAGCGGGAACGGCTTGGAGTCCAGGCCCCGCTGGATGGTCAGCGTCACCTGCCGCCCCGGGTTGTCCCTGCACACAAAGTGAGTGAACGATGAGACAGGCCCCGTTCAAAAGAGGATTGGCATCACGCCTGTCGCCTCCAGTGTCAGCGGCAGTCGTGAGAGTTTCGTGTCCGGGCCACCCTGGAGGGCCAGCGTCACCGCTTGTCCCAGAGTGTTTCAACAAAGGTGTGCGCAAAGTCAATCTGGCATGCCATGCTGTGCGGACGTATCTAATTGCAGACGACATGATTGCCGTCTGGTCCCCAGCGGATGGTCAGCATGAACCTCAGACCTCAGACTGTCTGGCTGCTTACCTGGCGCTTGGTGCATGTTGTGTCCTGTGTCTATGGCAGCACCAAAGGTTGCTGTCTGGGTTGCGCAAGACCATTCTTAATTCAAGACCATTTCAGATGAGCAGCATTGTGCACGATGCACAGAGCTCACATAATGGTGTCAACAGTTTGGTGGACAGCATTGGCGGGGGCATAAGAGCCTTGCCGTCAATGCCCCGGCATGATGTTGCCAGCAAGCTGGTGTACATTCGAAACAAAGGATGCGCCACAAATTGGATCTCACTTGATGACATCAACGACCCGACGGACGGCATTGGCGGAGCGTCTCAGCGCCTCGCCTTTCATGCCCAGGATGATGTCGCCCGGCTGCATGTCCGCTCGACATGCAGCGCTGCCTTGCCGGACAGCTGGTGTATACTCAGCCAGGAGAGCATTGTGCCACGTACTGGAGGCTCACTTGATGACATCGACGACCCGGCGGACGGCATTGGGGGACGGTGTCAGCGCCTCGCCGTTGATGCCCAGGATGATGTCGCCCGGTTGCACGCCCGCCTTGTAAGCAGCGCCCGACTTGACCACTTGCGGCGCCAGGACGCCAGGGAGGAAGTCCAGCGTGGGCGTCCCCACAGTCGTGATCTGCAGCATCATCAACCAAACATTGCTGTGCAGAAGTGTGGCACCTGAGTGTACTGCTTGCGGTGCGAGCACGCTGAGGAGGAGGTTCAGTATTGGAGTGCTGACAGCCGTGACATGAACCAGCAGCAGCTCTTGACAGCGGCTCGACTGTACTACCTGCTTTGCCAGCACCCAGCGCAAGCTTTGCAGTACCTTGCCCACACTTGTGGCTCCAAGGTCGGGAACAAGCACAGCAGTGTTAAACCACGGCGCCCCAGCTGATGCGGCTCTTCTGCTGTGACGAAATGGTGCGCCAGAGTGCGGGTAATGCCGACCTTCTGGATGTGACCTGACCGTCACGGAGTAGGAACACGCCTACCTGAGCCAGCAGCACGGAGTACGCCAGGATGACGTTGGCGATGATGCCGGCCGAGATGACCAGAGCCCTCTGCCCCACCGGCCGGTTGCGCAGCAGGTCGGGGTCGTCCTTCTCGTAGGGGCTGTCAGGGTCATCGTCGGGGAACCCGACGTAGCCGCCCAGCGGGATGGCGCGCAGCGAGTACTCCACCTCCTTGCCCTGGGGTGAAATGCACAGCAGATTTCAATATGTGCTGAACGTGGCTCTGCTGCCTCTACAGCCCCAACAGCACGCAGTTCATATCAACAATCGATGATTGTGACACGGCAGCGAGTTGTGCCTTAGGTTGTGCAATACAAAAATTGTTCAAATGTGGAAGTTCCTGAGTCCACATCCTTGTGTGGAAACTTCAGAGCTACCATGCAGCGGCACGCCTACCTTCCACGAGAAGAGCGATGGCCCAAATCCAACGGAGAACTTCGAGACATGGATGCCCTGGGCGCGCGCAGCGGTGAAGTGCCCCAGCTCGTGGAATGCCACGATTGCCGCCAGCACGCCTATCGCCTGAGCCACGGACCCCGGGCCCGCGATGTCGAAGCCGGTGCCTGCCACCAAAGCGACACACTCTCATTAACATTAAGCCGCCAACAGCAGGAGCCGTCTGCACGCCGATTGCCGAGTCACTATCAACTCGAGGCCCGCAGTGTCAACGGCGGCATTCACACGGCACAGGGGCAGCGCCACACCACCTGTGAGTCCGTGCCTTGCAATTTGTGCCACGTTGCTGTGAACTGTATGGCAGATGCATTGCCAGAAGATGGGCTCCCACATCGCTAACAGGAGCAAAGCACAGGCAGAACAGAGCATACCTAGTAGCCCTGCCAGCAGGCCAGCGCCAAGCGGAGCCTGGAGGCGGCGTATGAGGCCAGGCAGCTGCGCTGGCTGCGGCGACGCTGGCTGCTGCTGTGCTGCGTCAGCGGGCTGCGCCTCCCTGAGTCGGGGTGCCGCCTCCTCTGACAAAAGCTCTAGGCCTACATGATGCATACGGATGACAAATTTAGAAATGCCACGAACAATGCTGGGCAGCACCTAGATGATTGACACAGCGCCACACTTTGCCGTGGGACCTGTGAGCAGATGTGGCAGGGTGCATGCATGTGGAGCTTGGCCGGCGCACTCTCAAGCCTGTGCCGCTGCGCCGTGTCCAGTTGCTGCGAGTGCCCAGGCTGCTCCAGCCCGTCATCGTCTGATGACACTGCGCGGCAGCGGCACGACAACGCCGGCTGCCTACGCTGCTGTCGAGCTGCCAGCGCAGCGCCATGCATGCGCCATCCACCGGCAGGTGAGCTGCCAGTTCTGAGTCTGAGAACACCGTTGCTGCAGCCTGCGTGCACACACATGCGCTGCCCTGATTTAAGCTGCATGCTGAGCATAGAATGCTGCCGACAGCTGTCTGTCTGCTGTCGCCAAAGGGTTCGACCACGTCGACGATGCCAACACGAAGTGCAGCCACTCTACAGCAGACGATGCCGCGGGACGATATACCTGAATCCTATTCTGAATGAACGAAAGCAAAAATGTGTGTTTGCTCGAATATTTGCTGCAAAGTAGATGCAAGGTGGATTTGCCCACCGAAAAGGGTATGTCTTGTGCGAGCACAGGGTGTGCGACTCAGCCGACTTCAGCGCACTCTTGTATGTGCACAATGCCAGAATAGAATGACAAAGTGGGATGAAAGTGGCGCAGTAAGCACATGGACTGGAGCAACAGAAGAGGGGGCCGACAAATCCCAGACAAACCCCTCAAGGCTGGCTAATGTGCTGAGCAGGACGCGCCGCAGCACGACTCCTTCGTGCTCACAAGTGCTTAGAACTGCAGGATTGTCACACTTCAGTGTGTTGGAGGGGCGGGCCGCCGATACGTCTGCTGCACGAGCATTTCCTTGATCCATTCTTGTTCCGGAACACTGCATATCCAGCTAGCCTTTGCGAATCATGGCGTGCTAAGCTCTCTACTGCCGCAGCAATCCCTCAGCAACTCTGCACAGTGTGTTAGCCTTGATTTGTGCTGCACCTTTCCCTGCAGCATGCTTGCGCATGCTGCCGCAGCAGACATGCGGCTGTTTTCATTCTGTGCCTGCTCACATTACAGCAGCATGACATGCCGCCCGCGGCTGCGCACTTCCGTCGTGCCAGCCCCCAGCTCGCTGACGCAGCATCAAGTGCAGCAAAGGCGGCGATTGCGCATGCATCTACGGTGGGGCCTTGCTGTACCACACATCTGACCAGTCAAAGCAGTGTTTCCGCTTCGAGACCTGATGGTGCAAGCCATTGCTACTCACTCGTCCGTTCTTCAACATGCGTGACCTGTTTCTCTTGCAACAGGTTTGATCCGCTGCGCCTGGCGCAGTGCACCAGCGCGGCCTCAGCATCGGCAGACGGCTTCGACCCCAGCCAGGCCAGCGGCGGTAGCGGCAGCAGCGGCGGCGGCAGCGGCGACGCAGGCAACGGCCAGCCGCCCCCATCGCAGCCCTCGACAGCGTCACGGTGAGGCTGCAACAGGCAGCCTTCCTGCCCATGCAGTTCAGGGCGAGAATGCTTCACGAGATGGCCAAGGCATGGCGACATAAACTCATGAGCTGAGAGCTGTTCATTTGTCGAGCCTCGCAGGCGGGCGCAGGAGCAGCTGGAGAGCGAGGCGCTGCCGGAGAGCTTCTGCATCATCGAGAGCCGCGACTCTGTGAAGGTGAGCCGTGCGTCTGTTGCATAGAGCCGTGTATGGAGACAACATTTCACTCAAGCAGGATGCGCTTCATTGAAATGCCTCTGTCCTGGCCTGATGCCGGCATCAGGTGAACAAGTGCAAATGGGCAGTGAAGTTTGGACTTGGTGTCTCGCTGCCTGCCCCTATGCATGTGCATGACACACTGGCACGTCCGCTGGGCCTGCAGAACTTTGCGAAGATGCAGCTGAGCGAGATCGAGGACAACATCGTGGCGCGCCGCAACCGCATCTTCCTGCTCATGGAGGAGGTCCGCCGCCTGCGCATCCAGCGCCGCCTCAAGGTGCCCCCTTTGCAAAACGGATATAAAACGAAAGGAAGACCGCCGTCCAGGTGCCCCATGTTGAAGAGGGAAAGCAGACAATCAAGTTTGCAGCTCTGCAAGGCCATCGTCTACGCATCCAGCGCCGCCTCAAGGTGAAGACTGCCATCCAGGTGTCCCCGTTTTGAGAGGGAAAGAAGAACTCAGGTTCCGCACCTCTGCATGGCCATCATCTGCGCCTTCAGCGCCGCCACAAGGTGAACCCCGCCATTTTTTTATCCAGGTGCCTCCTTTCCGGGAGGCAGTGCGTGCGAAAGCATGGGGAATGTGAGGCCCGCACCATTGCTCTGAGAAGACTTGCATGCATGTGGAGGTCAGCCGCGTGCGCATGCGGCGCCGCAACGAGATGGAGACCGCCACTTAGGTGCCCCATGTATTGCTGACAAACCAATAACAGAAGGTGTCACAAGTTAGGAGGCTTTACAGGTGCTGCTCTCCTGCCGCCTGCATATCCGGCGCCACCCCGCGGTGGAGACTGTAATTTCAGTTATACTTCATTTGATAGTGAACAAGGACCCACAACTGTGATGTTTGCAGTCGATGTCTGTGTGACCGCTCTCAGCCGCCTGTCTCTCACATTTGCGGGGTCCAGACTCGGTGGCACAATGCAGCCTGATGCTGATCAATCTGTGTCGGCAGTGTCTGCAGAGCAGCAATTACTGCCCTCAGATTGTGTGCGCCGCGCATCATCACATCTCAGCTATACCCTTGCCATTCCCATTGACCTGCCGAAGGGCAGAACCATGACACCTGGTGTGCACACCCGCAGAGTGAGGGCCAGGAGATCACAGACTGGGTGCCGGCTGAGAAGTTCGACTCCGCCATCCCCTGGCTGCCACCCATCACCGAGGAGACCATCGCGGTGGGCATTGCTTTCCTTTTGGATGCTTCCCTACGCTGGATGGGAGAGCTGATGGCGCCATCTCCCCTTCTGGCTGCCACCCGCCACTCAAGGAATTCCATCGCGGCGGGCCGCCACTCAGTGTCTTGCTGCAAGCAGACGGGCCCCTGCGTGTGAACGCCCCTGGTCCAGACCAATCCGCTGCACTGACCGCAGCCCTGCAGCCGGTCCCTTCCCTAGAAGGCGCACCATCGACGCGTTGCAATCTGCACGGCTGTTCGATGCTGCGAGAGCGCATTCAGCGTGCTACTTCTCGTGTGCTACAGGACTACTGGCGCTTCTATCTGGTGACGGTGGCCTTCATCATCCTGTTTGGCGGCCTGCTGGCGCCCATCCTGGAGGTCAAGCTCGGCGTCGGCGGTGTGCACTTCTCCCTTTCGTGTGCACAGAATGCGTTTGTGATGCCATGTCCATGCTGCACTGGCTGTGGTTTTCCACTGCGCCACGGCTCGCAGCCGCTGAGCATTGTGCGGCGCTGTTTGGCTGCCTGTGCGACACTCGGTGTCTCATATGTGCCGGATGGCGCGATGCGGCGGTTTCTGCAGCGCTGATTTGTCTCTGCCACCACTGTTGTTGATGGTGAGCGGTCACTGCAGGCCAGAGCTATCGTCACTTTGCTGCTACGACACACCTGCCAGATGTGCTCGCAGCAGTGGATGGCCTACTATTTCCGGAGCTTCCTGTGCAATATGGCCGTGACTGCTGCGGGCCAAGAGCTACCGCGACTTCATCGCCATGGTGCACCTGCCGGGACAGCTGGCGGCGGTGGACCCCATCGTGGCGTCCTCTTGCGGCGGCGTCACACTGTGCAGTTTCTAATAAAGCCGCCATGACTTGCCGCAGGCCAGAGCTACCGTGACTTCATCGCCACGATGCACCTCCCCGGGCAGCTGGCGGCGGTGGACCCTATCGTGGCGTCCTTTTGCGGCGGCGCCGTGGGCGTGCTGTCCACGCTCATGGTGGTGGAAGCCAACAATGCCAGCCAGCAGGCCAAGCGCCGCTGCTTCTACTGCCAGGTGAGGAACTCATTTTCTGCAGAACCCCGTCTGCAAGCTGCAGGATCCCTCTTGCAGCGAGGGTGAAGGCGCTAACGGTGGTGGAGGCCAACAACGCCAGCCAGCAGGCCAAGCGCCGCTGCTTCCACTGCCAGGTGAGGAGTTGCTTCTCTGTAGGATTTCTTCGACCGCGAGGCTGAAGGTGTGCTGTCCACGCTCATGATGGTGCAGGCCAACAATGCCAGCCAGCAGGCCAAGCGCCGCTGCTTCTACTGCCAGGTGAGGAGTTTCTTTTCTGTAGAATCCCTTTGACCGCGAGGCTGAAGGTGTGCTGTCTGCGCTCATGGTGATGGAGGCGAGGGATGCCAGACAGCAGGCCAAGCGCCGCTGCTTCTACTGCCAGGTGAGGGTCTGTGTGTTCCTTAAAACCCCAGTCACAAGCTGCAGAACCCCCTCTGCAGTGAAGCCGAAGGCGCTCATGGTAGTGGAGGCCGATGCCGCCAGCCAGCCTGAGTGTTGCACCCTGGTTTGCTGCTGTGGTCCTTCCGCGACATGCGTTTGGTCAACCCTGAAATGCCTTGCAGAAGTCAGGGTGCTCGGCGTGCAGCATGTATGGGCAATTGCAGGGGGGAAGGTGGTGGCGACTGATGTGCTTCACGGCAAGCGCCGATCACTGCGTCGCCCGGAGTGGCTGCCCTGAACATCAAAATGCCATGCTGCAGGGGTCGGGGTACCTGACGTGCGGCTCGTGCGTGGGCAGCGGCATGGGAGAGGACGGCGGCGGCTGCAACCTGTGCTCCGGCACCGGGAAGGTCGGACCTAGCCTCGTCTCCCAGTCATGTTGTGGCACATGCTCACAGCCGCAACCACTGCAACCCGCACAGCATGTGCTCGACTGTGTTGTGGTGGCATCCTGACACACAGTCTGTCGTCATCCAAACGCTTCAGGACAATCAACGCCTCTGAGTCAGAAGCGCATGGATTTGTGCACGCAGGTCATGTGCACATCGTGTTTGTGCACGGTGAGTCGAAAGTTCCCGCCTGCATCCCCCATGTATGCGTCGCCTGACCATCGCCACATCGCAACAGCATTCAAACTTGTGGTGAGAATCTCCAAATAGGTGTTTAACGATGCGCAGGGCAAGCAAATGTTCACTGAGCATGACTTGAGGATAGACCCCTTCGACTGACGCCCGGCACGTCAGTTTTTGGCGGTGGGAAGCAATGCTGCTGCTGCTGATAGCGGGCTGGCGACCAGCCTGATTGGCCATCTGCCGGCTGAAGCCGCTGCCCGCCGGCGCGCGGTCAGAGCGCGCCGCCATGCCGGTGCCGCTGCTCCTCACAGCCAGGCTCAGCGCATCGACCTGTGACACATGCACCGCAAGCAATGTTTTGCTCCGTGCGGGCATGCTCTGAGCACCACTGCCCGTTAGAATCCAGCATTCGTATTGCCATTGCCCCACTGCTCGCCTGCATGCACTAACGTTTAAAGGGAAGGTCTCCCGCCCTGTAGCTGGCACCCTTTTAGCCCCCAAGGGTTGGCGACATGCTGTAATATTGATCTCTCTCCGTTTGAAATCAGTCTCAGTATCAATTTTGTCGTGTTCGCTGCGCATTCTCTTCGGAGGTTTGTGCACATCATGTCGTTCGCGCCTCTCGGCAAGTACGCAGCCAAGGTCCGAAAGGCCGTCACCCTCCGGAGCGTGGCGGACTTTGTGGGCTTCGTGGACCTGTTACTGCTGTGCTACTACTGCGCGTGGCAGCCCGACCGTGTGCTGCAGGTCCTGAAGGTCCTGGCGGACAATCACATCGAGCTCGTGGTGAGCTGCCTGCCCGTGAGCTGCCCGCCCGTTTTTATGCAGGCGGGCCAAGGGCTGTGCCTGCTCGCTTGCGACTCTGTGTTTCATTATTCGATTTGATGTTCGGACGAGAGTCTGTCTGTGCCTACGCGGCGTTCTCATGCGTTGAACATTGCGACACCTCCGCTTGTCGGTCGGCATCTTGTCCGAATGCGTGTGCATTGCATCGGGATGCCTCGAACGATGAGTCCACAATCAACGGTTTCGCGCGGCTCAGGTCGTGACAGAGTGGAACAACGATCATGTTCCAAAGCGCCCGGCCAGGTGATCGCGGCCTGCATTCGGCATTGCTTGTGGTCACGCACATGTGGGGGGTTTGCACCGCATGCTGTGTGCATCCGTTCCAGGCGATGAGTGTCTGGATGCATGCAGAGCTGCTCGTCAGCGATTCGCAAGTGTGGAGGACTATGTCAGCACCCTGCCAACCAATCCTACACAGCAGCTGGCCTGCGAAGCGATGGGCCAGATGGTCAAGGACCGTCTGGGGTGAGTCATTGCAGGTCACTTGCGTTGCACCAGCCCGTCGCTGTGCTTCCCTGCCTCTCTCACAACAGCGAACGGTCCTGCTGCATGCATGCATGCATGCATGGTAGCCCATCAAATTCATCGACTTGTGTGCTGCGTGGCAGGTCCAGGGACAACGTGCACGTCGTTTTTGCGGTTCAGCAGAATGACCATCAGCTTGCGTACATGGCGGCGCAGCTGAAGCGCGAGGTCGTCGTGTACGGCATCGACTGGGACTTCGCGCTGGACAATATGAACGTGTCCAACTTTCCCAACAAGTGAGGGTCCTGCCAATCCGTTTGTTTGCCTGCTGCTGCATGCAGCTGCTTGGCTGGCTGAGCCACGACCTGATTTGCATGACAGGGACGGCATGGTCGATGTGATTTTTGCAAAGGACCTGTTCAAGCCCGGCGGCATGTTCGGCGAGCTGACGCCAAACGATGTATACAACCTCTCGCTCAACTGCCACGACCGGGACTTTGTGGTGAGGCCCTTGCCATGCTGGGGGTGTTGGCAACATGTGTTGTGTCCTGCGTGTCCGACATGTTGTGCACAAACTCCGATGCCGTGGACACATGGCATCCCTGCTCCATCACGCAGGTGCGCCGCATCCTGGGGTTGACATTTGACAACCTTGTGAAAGCGGCACAGCAGGCGAAGCTGGCGCTGAGCCTGGACGCCTCCACCGACCTGAGCTTTGACCAGGTGATGACTTGCAGGCCATGGTGCTTTGTCTTGCAGTCTGGCTTGTGGCAGCCCAGCGCTTTCAGCATGCACTCCATCCCAAGTTGCGACAGTGCGCTGAACAACAAACCAATGGCGCAGATTGTGTCGCTGGTGGTGGAGCAAGCGCGCATCGTGCACGGCAAGGCCCGTGCCAAGCGCCTGGCAGCGGGCTGGGGCCGCTTCACCTGGCCCGGCTGCCCGCCTGGGGGCGTCGAGGCCACAGCGGAGGCCGTGCTGGAGAACCTCAAGGACAACTACCTCAATGATGCTGTTGCACCAGGTACTGTGTACAGCTGCACGTTTCGAGGTTGACTACTGCTGGGCAGCATGCGTAATCCGAGTTGAACATGGCAGCAGTCGGGAGAAAAGTTCCGCCGGAATGGTGCAGTGGCAAAGCTGGCGCCAGACGGCCAGCCGCAGCTGGTGCCGCGGCAGCAGCTGCCGGACGGCGTCAGCTGGGACAACGTGCTGCAGCGGCACTTTGCCGACCGAACGGTCCCCGACATCCAGTACCTGTGCGACATCCTGCGGGAGGTCATCGAAGGTGAGCAGCAAAGTACATGATCAAATATGCTCAACTGCAGAGGAGCTCGCTGCTGATCAGGAAGGCGCCCGATCCATTGTGCCACAACAGAACTCTGATGCCTGCCAGCTACTTGACATCCTTCATAATGTTGCTCACTGACTCATTCAGCTTGCCCTCGGCACAGGTGATCGCCGGCCAATCACACCTCACCTGAAGATGACGGAGTTGACGCCTCGCGAGCTGCGAGAGGCGCCAGGCGCAAGCGCCGCGCCGCGCCCGCCTGTCACCCTGGACCAGCTGTGCCCCGGTGCATGTTTGCACCAGCTTTGCTATGGTCCCCTCCTTTGCACTGTCTTTGTGGTCATTCATAGGTCTTTGTGGGTGTTGATGAAAGCTTACTGTGCCGCAGTGCACTTTGTCACGATCATAACAATGACGGAGCCTCGTGTCCAATGGCCGCAGACCTGCTGTCCCAGTTCGAGGGCCTCAACGACATGGACGTGATCGCTGCTGTCGACGCCGCGACGGCCACGACGTCCGGGAGAGTGTTCATCCTCCGCGAGGCGCCGGCGCGCCTGCTGGGTGCCATGGGCACTGCTCTGCAGGCGAAAACCGACATCTACCTGCCCTCTGAGGGGTGCGTTTGTCAGGCATCGATGCCTTGGCACCGAATTGCTTCATAGATCGCCTGTCATACAGCGATGTGCCCTCTTGTAGGCCTGCACACACGCATTTGTGCGCACCGGCAGCTTCAGTTCGTCAGAGGCTGTGTCGCAGACGAGGCAGGGGTTCATGGCATGTCAGTGCTTATTGTGTTGCACGGCACAGATATTTTCGGGCCACTTTTGCACTGCACGACCTGGACGAGCCTCAGGAGGCCGTGAAGGCTGCAGTGACCCCAGTGGACATGGGACACTCAGGTGTGTTCACAGCTACTTTCCACTCACTGTCTGCTTTCATGCTTGAATGCCGCCGCCACTGGTGCAGCCGGCTCCGCCATCGTGCCCTATGCCAACAGGTCGGTTTCTCTGCTGCTGGTGCATGCAGAGTTGTTAGCTGTCGCATCAGCGCCGCAGCCTGTCACTCGCTCGTAGGTTTGAACAAATGCTAGGACATCACGCAGCCCCTATAAAAGCTCACGAGCTGGCGGTTTCCTGCAGGCGGCCACAGCACACGTTTTCAGCTCGCGAAGGATGTGCAGCGGGACACGTACATCCTGCTGGGCCGCCACAAGCGCCTGGGCTGCTGGACTTTTGCGCTGCGGCCGTCGCCGGATGATGATTCCGTCTGCAAGCAGGTAAGGGTTATAGACGTGCGGGCAGCAAGTGCATTATCATCCTCCTGCAGCAGATACTGTCCAGTTCCTATGACGATTGCAAACCCTGTTGGCACAGATGGCAGCATTCGTCACCTCCGAGGGTGTCAACTGCCTTGTCAATTTGAGCTGCATGTGGCCCTTGCGATGCAGTTGGCGGCGGCCACACAGAAGTGGCTGGACCGCCCCAGCAGCTGGCAGCCGGCACCTGGGATGCCAAACACCATCAGCAGACCGCTCAGCTTCGCCATCGACCAGCAGCAGGTTCAAGGGCCAAGCCCGGTGCTTACACTGCCAGGTGTGCAGCCACCACTGAATTGATATTCCAGTCTTCCGAGGTTAGAAGTCCTCGATCCATCACCTCTTGTTATGTTTCACTGCCATACGAGATGAGATCTGCATCACTGGCACTCATAGGCGAGTTCCTCAAAGGGCTGCCAGACCACTGTCCCGCCACTTTCTGCGGGAGTGGCTTCGGGGAGCTCAATGTGTGCCCGCCAACCTCGGTGCGTCCCTCTGTTTGTTGCTATCAACACCTGCAGTATGCATCATGCACATGTCCCTTAGGTCACACTGCCGCAGAGCTTCATCTGCATTTTGACCCTTTGCCAGCTTGGGCATCTTACCTGCAGCTTCGGGGGCCAGGCACTCTGCATCGACTGGAGGAGCTGATGCAGACTGCGGCAGCGCATGGCGCGCAGCGCCTCATGGTGCAGCAGCAGGCAGGCGGCCTCAGCTTCTCAGTAGACCACATGGACGAGGCTGCACAGGCAAGTGATTGCGGCCGGCTGCGGCCTGTGTGCTGCAAATGCTTCTGGGAGCGGCTTGTCTCACAGCCAGAATGCTCAGCGAGGAGTGCCTCTGCACATGCAGGACGAGATTCGCGCCATCGCAGACCCCAAGCAGGCCATCATGGTCAAAGACACCTGTGTCGCATTTGACCAGGGTGCCACAGAAGGCCATTTCTCTCACTCGACCCGCCTGCCAGGTCGGTGCATATATAGGGTCTGCTATGCGCAAAGCACCAGCACCTTGCAACATCAACTCCTGACCAACGTCTGTCTGATACCGCCGTCCAGATCCAGCGGCGCTGGTCCTCAAGATTTGGCAGGAAGCAGACCAGCGAGTACCCCAGCAGCTATCAGTTTGCAGCAGCGGCACGCAGATCGGCAAGGTGGTCGTCAGATGCGATTGCGTCAATGGTTGCGTCATAACCCCTTTCGAGATGATGGTGGAGGTGAGCACGAACACCATCATCTGTTGCTGAAGATATGCACCCCCCCAATATGCATTTTACGCTTGCAGGTAGACAGCTGGAAGTGATACTGTGATGCTCAGCTGGTGTTGTGTACGACAAAAACGACATGCTGGACAACTTTCTGCCCAGCTTTGCCAGTAGTTCAGCAATCACCCATTTTCAGTGTGTGCAGCGCGCAAAAATTTACTGGGAGACATAGTTTCTTGCTCTCGCACTGCCGCAATTGCCTGAAAATTCTGCCTATCATGCCAGCAGTCGATCTCGACTGCAGCTGTGCACAGAGTTATTGCTAACATGCACACTCGTGTGATTGCAACCCAGGCATGGCCTGGGCCAGCAAATGCGCACGACAAATATTCTATGAAGTAGTTGTCATGAGAGAAGGATTCCACATAGGAATTGGCTGTCAGCTGCCGGAATGTCCAGAAAATGCAGTTCTGCTCGCTGAAATGGAAACTATCGAATTGCTGGTTGGCAGTCTCTTCATGTACGTTTTACTTCAGAGTCTTTTTCTGCAGGAGATGACCAGTGGCCTGGGCGCGGAAGCCGACATCTTCACATTGCATGCCGCCGATGGCAAGCTGCACTGGACCTTCTTAAACGTCTCTCCTGCGACCGCAGCTGAACAGGTGCTGGCCCTTCGCGTAGTGTCTGGCCATGGCGACCATGACAAACTGATTTTTGGCATGCATTGACGATGGCGCCCCAACAAATCCATTTGCTGTCGACTGCAGGCACGCCGCCTCGCAGACAGCCGCAAGCTGTCCGATGCGGGAGAGTACATCTGGCAACACGGGCAGGCAGTCGTGCTGGGCAAGGCCGCTGCCGCGGCCGAGTCCATGCAGCCAGTGTGGACACGCGGCCCCGGCGACACGACCCGCAGCGCACTGCCACCCGCCGGCAAGAGGCTCCACATTCCAGGTGGCTGCAGCATTCTTTGCAAAGTTCTGAACAACGAGTTTGCATACTTCTGAACCAGGCACCTGAACTCACTGGTGCTGCGACAGGCGAAAAATTTGTTGCACAGCTAGACCTGACCAACCCACTGCGTTCACGCGTCTGTCTGTGACCATGTCGGGGCAGACGGCAGCCGCCAACTCGACCCATACTGACTGGGACTGTTGTTGTGACAGGCGAAGAGGTCGCTGCGCTGCTCGGCCAGGCCAGCCCGCCACGGTTCACACAGCTGTCAGTGACCATGTGTGGGCAGACTGCAGCCGTCAACTCGGCGCGGATGCTCGGTGGCAGCCTCTACTTTGAGGGAATTGCAGAAAGGCTGCTGCACATAGTGCAGAAAATCACAGACCAGCACCAGCTAGACGTGAAGACGGCGCTGTGCACGAACAGCAGCGCCGACGGCTTGCTGCTGTCGTTCGTCGGCCTGTCAGCGGAGTTGGAGCAGCAGGTCTGCCAATGTTGCACCTATTCTGCCGCAGTAACCTGGTGCCACTTTTTTGCATGTCCACTTTCCAAATGTGCATGTGGGGTTGCGCTCTGCAGCAAGTGTATTTCTTGACGGCTGCGCTGCTGTCCAATGTCCAGGCGGTGGACGAGTTGCACTCTGGCTCCGGCGAGGGAGGCAGCAGGTGGTTTGCATGGGACGGCGGCTACCGTACGCAGCTACGCGACTTCAAGGATGGCCTCAGCCTGCGGCTTGGCGGTCAGTTGCCGCCATATGTGCTCTGCCTCAAACACACCTTCATTCAACGATGGAACCTGACCGTCGCCTTATATGGAAGCGCCTTGTACTAGAAGCGCATATTTGCTCACAACAAACACGTTCGCTCTTGACATGCTTGGATTCTGTGCCGCAATAGGTCCAGCGAAGGAGTGTTTCGAGGCCGTGCCATGCCAGTCGACCATCTGCATCGACGAGGCGCTTAGCCTGCCAGTCAGCGTGCAGCACGAGGGCAGCGCTGTGGCCGTGCGGGCGCCAGAAATGGCGCGGCTGCTGAAGGCACTGCTGGTCATCGGGCAGCAGCGCGGCAGCCGCTTCCTGACGCTGCAGCGATATCCCAGGGGCGGCATCGTGGGCCTGGACCGGGTCCAGGTCACCGGAGCCGAGGTGCCTGCTGCTGTCTGAACTGTCCCACCAGACGATTTTGAACTCCTGGATGGCTGTTGCCAGGTAGTCGGCGCCGTTGAAGTGCCACATGCTGATGTCACTCGGCTGAACATCTCAACACTGACAATGCTCACTCATCTGATGAGGACTGACGATGCCTGGGATCGCAGGTGCTGGAGGCCATGGCCCATGTCGAACAGCGTGGCGCCTGGACGCGCCTGGGGCACGGCGTTATCAGCATCCTGCTGACGGAGCTGGAGGAGTTCTCAGACACCATCAGCGTCAGCCCCGAGATCCCAGGTACCGCTCTTGCCGCCATGGCAGCATCCACCACCATGTGGGAACCTGCAGGCGTACTGGGAATGCTTGTGCCATGCTGTGCAGCTATCCGACAAGCAACATGATAGCTCTACCAATCTGGCATTGAGCTGGCTCACCCTGACTCTTAAGCAAGCGATTGCCTAATGGCTCATTTTCAAGGCTCTCATGCTTGCATGTCATAGCGCCAGAGGCATGTGGTACACTCAATGGCACTACTGAATGGCATCATGCCCTGCAGTGATCATGGCTGCCGTTCGACACCAACTCTTTCCTTGTTGAACTGCTGCAACTGAGTGGTCTCTACAGACTTCATGACATTGAGCTGGCAAGCAGCGTGGCTTGATGCTGCTGGGCAGTAATGTCACAGCGCATGCCTATATGCAACCAATCTTGACGCATCAGAAGGATGTGTGGCTTTGTGGCTAAAATGATTGATATACCGATGGCAAGCAGTGCTTGTGAGTCGGTCTTGGGAACTTGAAGCCGATCACTTCAGCGTTGCAATGCCTGAAGTCGCAAAACCCTCATGTACTGCACGGGGCCCGCCTGAAAATGGTCGATCCATTTCTGCAGTCCGCACGTTGAGGGAGGTTGGCGCCGTCACTGGCAGAACGCTGCTGGCGACTCACAAGCGGCTCAGCTTTGACGGCCAGCCTCTGTGCGATGATCCCGGGGAGACGCTGACGCAGCTGCAGAATCGCGTCCCGCACCTGCAAGGCGGCTCCGGCCTCAAGTTTTGGCTGCCGAAGGTGATCCGCAGCGAGGCGGCAGAGGTGCCCGTCGAGCAGGAGCTGCACGTGGCCGTGCGCTTGGTGGCGGGCGCAGGCCCCGACAAGGTGCTGTGGCTCGACGTCACCATGCCGGACCTCGACGTCTCCACGCCCAATGTGAGCGGATGCATGACTCTACACAGCGTGCACCTGGTTGGCCTGGCGATCTGCAGCGCTGCATCTACCGTTGCAACAGTGAGGCATGCAATGTCCCCTGCGAGATACAGGGCACCGTGTTGCTGCAGCAGCGGCTCAATGTGCGGTGGTCCCATGTGCTCAACCTCGTCTTGTTGTGCTGCAACAGGTGGTGGCAGCGTACAAGCGGGCGCGCGGGCCCGACTCCACCTGGCTGCGCGTCGCCAGCAGCGGCGGCCTGAAGATGCTAGAACGGCCGGTGGCCAATATCCGGCGCCGAGACATTGCCAGCAGCAAGATTGATGGTGCGTGCTTGCCGGAACAGGAAAGCATTGCCAGCTTCAATGCACATACATTGAGAGCGGCAACAGCCATGTACACGCAGGTTGGAGCGCCATGCTCCTTGGGGCCTGCGTAACCATGTCGCGCTCCTGCAGCCAGCATGACTGCCACCGAAACCGAAATTAGGCTGGCGTGACATTTTCATGATGCTTGTGACCTTACAAAATATACTTAACACCCAAAGGTGCCAGATTAGAAGTGGTGTATATGTTTTGATACTTGCAGATCACCTGGCAGAGGACCTGTGCCTGGAGGCCATCCGCAAGGCGGCACCGCTGCGGCCGCAGGGCAAGCCGGCGGCAGAGCTGCGCCTGTCCGACGGCCGCTGGGTCGCCAATCTGATGTGCTCTTGGAACAGCGCAGACAGCCGACTGCACCTCCGCGTCAGCAAACTCGACGACTTCCAGCCCATTGTCGCGGCGCTGCGCAGCGCCCGCCCTGCCGCCGCGCCAGCCGACTTCTGCATCTCCCTGGCAGCGGACCCGCAGCAAGTGCAGGAGGCAGCTGCGGCCACAAAGGACCTCAAGTGCGCACCGCCTGTCATCTTCCTCGGGTTCGGCAAGGAGGACCTAAATGGCGACGAGGTGCAGGCCTGCTCCATGCACACAACAGCATTGTTCGTGCACATGGCCATGCAGAAAATACAGACCACCTTTGTTTCAGAGTCACTTCTTGCTGCTATTGCTGTGACGCGTCTGTTCGTGTGACTGAAGTCGAGATGTGTGCGCTTGCTGGTGCCACAGTTTCTGGCGAAGCTGAAGGCGATGAACCTGTACCTGGGCGTCGAGTTCCTGCCGCAGACTGACGAGCCTGACGAGCCTGTGGTGCTCATCCACACAGCGCTCTCATTTGCCCGACTTATTGCATATGATGGACATTGTTCGCATGATGAATGTTTTGATCTCAGTCCAGCCGCTCTTCCCGCGCTTCATATGCAGGCGCAGGGCTTTGGCGATACCTGGGACCAGATCGAGGCGGCGTTGCCTGGCGCCATCACGGTCTCATGTCGCGCTGACGGCCACATGGGGCACTTCCGCATCCCGGGTAATCTTTTGGCGGATGTCACGAATATACTATTTTAGTGCTGCTGTGACAGCTGGATGTTGTCATGTGCAGTCAGCAACCGCTTGAGTGCAGATTGTCATGTCGTGCTGTTGTCTGCGCAGGCGACGCGGCCATAGCCTCGCCCCTGACCACCATCAAGGAAGCGCACAGCCAGTCAGATGGCAACAAGCCGACGGCGGAGCTGCGGCTGCACGGCGGCGCCTATGCCTGCCGCCTGGCACTGCAGCAGCCGGCGCACGGGCCAGCGGAGGGCGGCCACTGGCTGAAGCCCAGCGGCATCTCAGCGAATGACGTGATCAGCGCGCTCCAGGCGGGGCGGCCCGCCGGCGCGCCTGCCGACTTTGCCATCACCCTCAGCACAGTGGAAGTGGACATCAGCGCGGCCATCGCCGCCGGTGCCCAGGATCGTTGGGCGCCTCCGCCGCCCATCTACATCGGCGTGCGCGGCGAGCAAGTCGACACCGCCAAGGCGCGTCAACCCATCCCCTACCTGTCTTGGAAGCAAAAACCCCTCTGCAGCCTTGTCAGCGCCGCACCTCCGGTGCCTCAGCTGCCCTCGATCGAAGCCCTCGATAGGAATTTATTGTGCGAATAAGCCGTCAGACCACCGCCAGCTTGCTGTTTCTGCAGGTCGTGGCCTGCCTGGCAGAGTCGGAGCGGGTTCTTCAGTGGCAGCGTCCTGATGACACAGCAGGTACTTTGCCCTACACCTCTGCTCAAATGTAGCATACAGACGAAGTGTAGAACGACTCCCGACACCTCACTCGACAACGACTTGCTTGTTGGCTGCAGGCACTAGCAGAAGGAAGAAGCGCAAGGCGGCGCCGCAGGCGCCGCCACAGCGTCGCACGCGCAGCGCCATGCGCAGTGCTGCCTCCTGACTGGAGGGAAGCAGAGCCACACCTTGCGTGGCGGTAGCAGGCCCAGAACTATCTCCTGTGCAAGACCCTCAGTCTTGGTAGTACTGGCAAAACGGGCAGCTGCATGCGCATAATTAGGCCAGAGTGCTTGATGGAAATGGTAATGATGATTCATGTATGTCAGTTTTATGATGGCGTGCAAGTGTGAAATATTGCTGAACGTCATGGAAGCTCTACCAAGTTGTTCATTACAAAGCCAATGCACGCTGAGGTTTTGACACAAGAATGCTGAGAGTCCATCATAAACCAGGGAACATGCAGGCAAATCAGGTGGTGGTACAAAGGCAGGTCAGGCAAATTCATTCTACCACACATTTGGCTCCCCTGCTGCATCACTGAGACAACTGTCATACAAGCGGCAGCTCCCATGTTTTGGTGGAAGCAACCCACGCCGCCGCAGCTCAAAAGTGCTCTAGGCCCAACTGAAGTCCTCTGTGCATATGTGCGCAGTTTTCGATCGTTCAGCAGGTCATCCAGCAGCGTTTTGGGAGAGATAGGGCACCACCGGCGCCTGTCTTGACATACACTGATGGGCGGCCATGCCCACTCGTCAAACTCCCCGCAGCCGCCGCCGCCAATCTGGCGGCACCCCGCGGACGAGAGCGGCTTGACGGCAGGATCCGCGGCATCAGCAGGATCTTCGAATGCAGCTAAAGACTGCCGTCTACTCCACGAGCGCTCAGCGGGCGATGCCAGTGAGGCCGGCCTCGCCCTGCATGACGCCTGCGCGGATCTGCGCAGCGACGTCGGCCACGCCCGCTGGCGTGTGCTGCAGAGGACGCGGTACCCACCATCAGATCATGCCTCGCAGCATGTTTGGCCGTCTCTGACTCTGAGTCCCAAGCCTGCAAGCTTCTCTGACTTTGTGCCGAGCTTGCAAGGCACTCGGGGCAAACGTGAAGCAGATCGTGCAGCGCAGGCAGGGGCATGGAAACGCACCGGCAGGAACACCGTGTTTGAGCGCCCGTTGGCACCCACTTCCTGTATGTGTGCAAGACAAGAAGGTCTCACTGCTGATCACAAAGCGACCAGTGCTGCTGCTGTTTGCATGCTCCCCACACTCTGCCCGAATGTCTGATATCTCACCTTGAGCGTGTCAAAGTACTGTGTCACCAGCAGCAGCGAGAGGACATCATTGCTGCAGTTGACATAGCCAGATGTCAGGTCTCACGGAGATAAACACTCGGCAGACGTCTGGGCCAAGTGAGGGCATCCTGAAGCTTGCAGGGTGACTGATGCGGAAGAGCATGACTGGATTCAGCTGCCTCACCTGGAGATATCGTTCACCTCCGCGCTGAACTGCACGACGCTCTCCCGCAGGCCATTCACAATCGCCTGACGCTGCCGTGCAATACCCTGCATGGCATGACACAGAAACGCTCACATCAGTCCGCCCCTCAGCAAACACATGCATCTGTTCTTAAGCACAACATGAGGGCCCTGCCTTGCGACCAGGACCAAACAGGTGACACATTATCCAGCTTGCATCTTCCAAATCTGAAAAAAATCTCACCTGGCCCTGCAGGTACTTCGCCTCGGCCTCAGCCTCTGCCGCCTTGACGGTGGCAATCTTCTGCGCCTCACCCTTCTCCACAGCAGCCACCCTGGAGCGAAGACAACAGCCTGATGCGCCACCCTCGAGAAGAACCACACTTCACAGTCCACAGACTCAGTGCATTCACTGCAGACATGCGAACAATCCGGAATGTGCGCAGCAGAACACAGCTAGACTACGAAGCTTGACAGCTCAGCCCACCTGAGGCGGGATGCCGCATTGATCTCGTTCATGGCATTCCTGCAGACAAGTCGAAACCCTGGCATCGGTGCGAGGCGTGAAGATCACAAGTGCCATCCGATAATACAACAGAGATCTCACATCTATCAAGATGCACTACCAAGATGCACACATCTGACTTCAGCTCTCGACCTCCAGTAGTGATATCCTACACAGCAGCATTCAGTTCAGAAGTGCGGATTGAATGGCTTTACTTAGCGCACCTGACTTTGGCATCGGGCAGGATGTCGGTGACCAGCACCTGCACAATGGCGTAGCCGTAGGACGACATGGCCTTGGCCTGCAGGTTGGATGGTGAACAAAGCAACTCAGACCTTGTCGTGGCTTCAGAAGCTGGTAGGGTGCGGTCCTTTTGTATGCATGCACGCTTGTGCGTTTCGCAATCTACATTTGTATGTTGCTGGATTGCCAGATGTCCGACGCTGACAGCAAGTTTTGAGGGCAGCAGGATGGCAGGAGCTACCAGCTCGTCCTTCACGGAGGTGGCGATCTCCTCCTTGGCAGTGAACACGTCGTCCAACAGCATGTGCGGCACGTTGGACCGCACATTGTCGAACACTGCGCCACGATACAGCTGATGGTCAGCAACGGAGACCTCCCGACAACCACTGGCCATGGCAGGTGCTGAAAGCTGAGGCCCTGTGAAAGGGTATCCTGCACAAAGCTAGAAAGCACTTTCTGAATGCATGCACACGTGTGCCGGCAGCCACAGCCAGTCGTCTCACCATAGCTGCGGATCTGGGAGTTGCTGTCCGTCAGCTTGTAGAATGCATCGTACACCGCCTCCTTGACGACCTGGTACTGCACGCTGACCTGCGAGCACACCGGCAGCGGTCAGATGCGACAGCGAGCAGATCATGCCACCGATCGGGGCAACGCAATCGCAACATGTGTTGGCAAGCAGCGCCCATGCAAGCGCCGCAACTCATCAGAGTGGTCTTCTGCGTGGCTTCACTTCTGCACAGCTTTCAGCACTGCCAAGTGCCCACAACTGACCTGCAGCTGGACGAACACGTTGTCCTTGGTCTTAGTGTCGCACAGCACGTCCAGCTGCTGCACACGCAGGCTGACGTGGCCGCGCACCGCCTGTGAGAATGGCGAGATCATGATTTGGCGCAATTGCTAGATGCACTTCAGCAGATCGATGCCAGTGATTTCTGCACGGCAGCTACGTCAGAAGCTGTGGTGCACTGTCATTAGTGCAAAGCACCTGTCCGAGGCAGCAGCAGACGCAGTTGAACCCTGCAGAGCACAGCAGCAATGACCCTTGGGATCTGGTCATGACACTGGTGGAAGCATCAGGCAGCATCGATTGCGTCCACCACGTGTAACCCGTCCTTCTTACAGCACTGCACGCCAACTGTATGGAGAGAGCGAATTCCTCACCGGGCTGCGCAATACGCTCAAACTTGCCAAACCGCTCGATCACGGCCAGATTGGCCTGGTCGACGCAGGTACAGAACAGCGCCATTGTCTGCATCCAAACAAGACTCCAGTAAGCACCAGGGACAATGGTAAGCTCTCACTTCCGACCGTTCCTGGTTTGCGCCGCCCAGAAGTACCTGGAGCGGGCGCGGTGCGGCGACCCAATCACAATTGAGTGAGGAAGTAACAGACACAATGATGTTGAACGCAGTGGGTCCATCAACAGAGAACGCCTGCTAGGACACTTTGGCAATCGTGTCGGAGCCGATGCATGCATCAGACTTCTGAAACATGCAACTTGTGCAGCTGAAGTATGTCCTACGTGTCGCAGAAGCTGGTTGAAACTAGCTGAGTATCTTCTGCACGTTTCTCAGGTGAGATGGCTTTTTTGTCGGTATGACGTCGACGGACAGTCAAAAGTAGTTGCAAACATTGCACGCCGACATGACTGTGAGGGTCTGACATGCAACGTAAAGTCGATGTGCACCAAAAGAAATAGCTTTGAGGCAGAAAGCATGGTCAAGCGCGCAGCGAAGAGCCCTCACATGGGACTGATGGGCAGTGTACCTCCCCTCCGGCTGACAAGAAGCTGCGAAGTGAGCACTCGACAGCGGCACGGCGAGTCAGTAACGGTGCTTCGAGCTGGCGAAAGCGAAAGCTGACCTGTATTCGCTGATGCACTTCAAACGTGCCTGAGGAAGGGGGTTCGCGTCATCCAGTGCGAGCTCAGAAGTGGGGGAAACGTGATTGGCGTCCGATCAGACACATTCGGCAAATTGCTCGACGTGTGTCACCTTCTCAAGCTTGCAAATGTGACTTCCACAGCCTTCAACCGGCGACTCTGCTCGAAGACTTCGAAACTGAACGACAAGAGGACGACAAAAAGAACTCAGCATAAATAGGTACTTCGCTTCACGAACATGCATACTTCGTTGTCGTATCCCACTTCGTATTCCACCAAGCGCGCCGATAGCGTCTCGCCGCAGCTACCCAGAAATGCAAAACACTGCCTAGGATGACCGGCCGTCCAACTTTTGTGTCAGCTTCTCGTGCCCAAAGGATCCCAACAGAAGAACTGTGATACTTCGCGTCTTCGCCCCGGTCCCATCTGACGTCTTCACGCCGGAATGCTGTGCCCGGCATTCTGCAGTTGGCTCCTTGTCATGCATCCGTGTGCACATTGCTGCCGGCTGTTCTGGCAGCGGCCCCTGCGCCCACAGCAGCCTGCGCAGCACCCTCTGTCACGGGTTCCCTTGCCTTTTAGCTCAGCGTGCGCCATCACCAGCTGCCATGGCAGGGCCCTCTGCCGCCACCATGCTGGCCGCAGCAGCGGAATCCGCTGCTGCATGTGCCTTCGCCCATCTTGGTGTGCTGTGCCGCCAGCCGCTGTGACAAGAGCGCCCGCTGCCCGACAGCAGCCTCAGCATCGGAATCTGCTGCGGCGTTGCCTTCATCGATTTGGCAGACTATGCCGTCAACCACTGCGGCAGTGCCCTCTGCGCCCACAGCAGCCTCCGCAGCAACCCCTGCTGCAGCATCTTTGCAGCATGTACCTTCAGTTGTCCTGGTGTGCGCCGCCATCAGCTGCCACGGCAACACCCTCCAACCCCACAGCAGCCTCGGCAGCAGGCCCTGCGGCCGCCTCCGCCTTGGTCCGTTCTGCCACAGCGGCTGCGACAGCCGCCACCGGCTCCTGTGCCGCCGCTTCTGCGGGCTCCGCCTTCTCAGCCGTCTGAGCCTCACGAGCCGGAGAGGCCGCCCTCGCCTTGGGGGCTGCAGCTGCCGGCGGCAGGGACGCAGCAGTTGCCTTGGGCACAGCAGGCGCCGCTGTTGCGGGCGCCATCATCAGCGGCTGCCCGACAAAGCCGGCCGCGCGCGCCAGCAGCAGCGTGGCCATCATGCGGCTCGCCCACTGCACCACCTCCGGCTGCTTCGTGGCCTGCGTTGCAGGAAGGTCGGCAGTTTGCCTACGACCTCTCGTGGTTACGAAGTCTCATGCCATTCCTCAGAACCAGCATTGCACTCCTGGCTGCACCACTTCGGGCTGCTCTGGTTTCAGACCCGCAAGCCGCAGGAGTGCCAGCATGTTGCATGGTCTTGGCTTCCCCAGGGGCATTGCACAGCATGGGTGTCTCGAGGGTGCACAGTCTGGGCCGTCCTGTGACAGTGCCAGGGTATGCAGACAGTACTGGGCAAGATCAGAGGGGCCACGCACCTTGGCGGAGGTGGCCACCGGCTCCAGGTTGGGGATGGCGATGTACTTGGTGCGGCTGCGCTTGGGCACGTGCACCTCGTACGGCAGGGGCGCCCCCTGTGGCAGCGCCTGTGCCAGCGCCGCCTGTTGCGCCGCCGTCAGGCCGTTTGCTGCAGTGCACAGAGAGAAAGTCGCTGAGAGGTCACTCAAGTACCAGCTGTTATGATGTACTACATCGGCCAGTGAAGCTGGGCGGCAGCGGCGTGCGCCAGCGCCCCTTGTGTGCTGGCAGAGAAACTGCGCTGCCAGCAGGCCATTCGCAGCTTCAAAAGGCCACTCAGCATTGCATCAGGAGGGAGAGGGAAGATGGCAAAGGCGTCAGACTTTGGCATGCTAAAGCTGCTGAGGCCAGACAGCAGCTGATGGCAGGAGCTGCAGCCCATGCCTGCTCCAGTCATGAAAAGAACCATTTGCGAACAGAACCATTTGCGAAGCAAGTTCGAACATGCACTGGCTGCCAGCGACTTCAAGGAAGAAGGCTGCACCATTGATGGCCGGCAGGCCCGCCGGCGCCATCCGCAGGTTGGCAACCGCGGGGCCGAACGCCAGCGCCATGGCGGCCGCCGAGTCGTCGGTGTCCTGCGAGCCCCGCCGCATGCCCTGACCCTGGCCCTGGCCCCGCTGCTGCGCCGCCATCGCCTGCTGCAGCTGCTGCATCTGCGCCGCCACCACTCCGGGGTGGGCCCACGCGGCCGCGGCCTCGCCATTGGGCGACGCATTCAGCCGCTGCTTCTTGAAGCGCTCCATCGCGGACGTCTCGCTGTCGGATGTCGTCGGGGAGTTGCCGTCGCTGCCGCTGCCAGAACCGGCGCCGCCGGTGCCCTTGCCGCCATTGCCGAATGCGGCCGCCGCGATGTCCCCGCCGCCGCTGCGGCCCACCGAGTGGAACGCCGAGCCGCCATTCAGGTCGGAGCCCTGATGCTTGCCGTTGCCGTTGCTGGCGCCGGTGCCCTGCTGCCGGTTCGCCGCCATCTGCTGCTGCTGCTGCTGCTGCTGGTATGCCAGCATCGCCAGCAGCTGCTGCTGCATCGCCTGTGGGTCCATGTTCTGCTGCGATGGCGGCGCACTGAATGGGGGCAGGCCGCCCGCCGGCGCCTGGTCGCCCCAGAACATGCTGCCCAGCGGCATCTCGAACCTGTTCGTGATCGAATGGCAGATGTCAGCAGGGAAACGTTCTGGATGAAGTCATAATGCAATCATCGCACTGGATGGTGGTGACCTCAGCATCTCAGCGTCCGGACCGAATGTTTGTGTTAGGAACTGCAAATCGGCTGTCACCTTCGGCGTGCAGCAGCTGCTTGCTGAGCGGCGGCCTTGCGTTTCTTGTAGCGCGTGCTGCGGGCCTCAGCCTCACAGCTCTTGCACCAGCCCCGCAGCCCATCCCCTCTTGAGGTATCCTGACTGAACTCTGCGTGTTAAATGACATCATGTCAAGTAACGAATTGTAGCCGCTGTCACCACTATGTGGCCATAGGTTGCTAGAAAACGACATGGCACATCGCAGAGGTAGTGGACAGGTACAGCAGCAAGAAGAGAAATCCCAACTATATACCTACGCACGGCTTCATCGACTGGCAGTGTCCGCATCTGCAAAGCACAGCAACAAACACAAGGCTGAGCATGATGGCCTTGCGAAAACCTGATAAACTGCACCTGGCCAGACGGCAGGCGCGTAACAGGTGCCAGCAGGACGTTGTTGCTGCACATGCCTAAATGCAGTGCCACACAACAGGCTGCACTCACTTCTTCACGCCTGATCGATCGACCGAGCCAGGAGCGCCACGCCAGCGGCCGCAGCCGCCCTGCATGCCTTGCGCCATGAGAGACTGCTGCTGGTGCTGCAGTTGCACATATGCCGCCGCCAGTGCGGCAGGGTCCGGAGCCCCATTCCCTCCGAGCAAGCCCGGCATGAAGTTCGGCATCATGCCATTCCAGCCGCCCATCCGCGTGTCGGTGTCGCCGCGAGACATGCTGAGGCTGGCCGTCGTCAGAGCTGAAGCCCGCAGTGTTGGCCTATCGACAGACACCACACAGTAGTCAGAGAGGAGTTGCGCGCAATGGCGGCGCTACATGATGGTACAAAACCTCGTACAGTGCCACAAGCACAGCGACTCGTGTCTGCAGACAGCAACGGGTCGGGAAATGCCCGCCGCCAAGGGTAGCATAAGACGCAATGGTGATCTTCACTAGCTCAGGCAATATCCGCAAGCCCAGAGGCCCCAAGGTTCAGAGGCAACAGCAACTGTCAGCCGACGGAGTAAGCTGCCCATCAGTCGCGCCTGCGGGATGTTGCACACTGCACGACTGCGAGATTGCTGCCGCCTCTCACCAGCATAGACACAGCACAAAATTCTGATGCGCCGCCACGCTGGCTGTGCTGAGCACAACCACAGCCTGAAGCGGGAGCGAAGGATCCCACCGGTCGCAGCAGATGCTATGGACATCATCTGATCCGCTGTGCTCGGGTGACTGCCTGAGCAGCCCGGCGGCACTGCTCTAGGTCTGACCCTGGGAAGGGATGGAGGCTCAAGGCATAGTGTACCAACCGTGCCATCCTGACACCGAGAGCGTTGAACGGACAGAACTAGTGCCTGACAAAGACATAAGAAGGACACAGGAGCGAGGGTGTTGCTGCAACCAGCGGTCGTGGGGACAAGTGGCTCGGCCGCTTGTCCTCCCAGCATATGGAATATGGCCACAGAAACGACCCCGTCCCGTCCTCTGTCATTGCGTGAGTGCAACAGGAGGCTGTCGCCCCTCCCGGACCTGGTACGTTTGTCCCGATCTCCTTTTCCGTTGTGCTCCAAGTTAGAGCACCCTCGCCGCGTTGCTTCCTGACACCGAATCCCATCGCCTCGCAGCTACCCCGCGAGGAAGCCGTGCCTGAACCTCAAGAGCTGCGCAAATACGTAGTTACTTCCGAGTCCAGGCCGTGCGAACGGCGATGCGGGCCGTCGTAGTGCTGTGTCAAAACCGCTCACCCCAAGGTGCAGCTGAGCGTGTGCGGACACTTGCACGACGACGCCGGCGTTGCCGCTGGCCGGCGGCGACGCCGCGAGATGTGATCATCTCAGAGCTCGGACGGCAAAGTGGACGCCAGCTCTGCGCTTCCGAAAGCCACCTGGTGGAGAGGGTGGAGGGGTGAGGTGAGCCAAGCGCGTCCGCGTTGCGCCCTCTCAGCACGTGCGTGCGCGGCTGTCACCAGGCACAAGCCCGTGTTTACCTGCCTGCACCTTCTCTCTATGCTGGCGCTGCTCAGACAGGATAATGGGAGTGTGTTTACGGCGTGCTGGCTCTAAAGCAATCGCCACGTGTGGGTTTTGCCCGGTGTTTATGTCATCACATTCTCGAACTCAAGCATCCGCACAGCAGCCTGAGCGAGGCTGGCGGATGTGTACCTCCTCTTCCGTCGCTGGAGAATGTCGGTGTACCACAGGTCACAACAGCGAGCTTGAGAGAAGGGAGCCTGGCCGTTCCTACGCCGTAGACGCTGCCGTAGGTTTTGCTTTCAGGGTTTGCATGTGCTCTTTCAACTGCGGTGCGGAACTTGCACGTTCTGCTTCAACCGGATCGACAGACATTTGTTTGTTCGGTCAGCTGTACTGTCTGCAGTAGCATGAGTCATCCTGCATCATTATTGCTGAGAGCAGTTTCCTGCAATCTTGCTGCCTCGAGGACTGTGTGTATATGCTGCAGCACGGCAGCAGACAGGTGGTGACCTGAATGCAAACATATTCGCTATTCAAGTGCGCTCATCGAGCAGGGCGGGCGCCTGCGCCCTGTCCCTCATGCACTTGGTGCAGGACGTCTCGGTAGGCATGGTATGTATAAATCAGCGTTTGGGCCCGCCATCAAACATGCAAAGTGCAGAGTCTCAGGCGTCATGACAGAATGCTTTCCTTGCACGCATCCGCCGGGTGAGTGTGGCACACATGCGCCAGACTCTACATGTCCGCGCCCCTTCTTTCAGTGTTAAAACACATTCCGATGTGGTGCTCGCGCAGGATGTGACAAGGGACGCCTCTGCAGAAGCTTGGGTCTGAGCCACGGCTGCCGGCGGCGATGTCGAGGCGGGACGCCGCCCATGACGTGCTGCGGCAGGCACTGCTGACCAATGCGCGGCCCGGGATTCGCAAGGCGGCGCTGGCAGCAGGCCTGCTGGTGGCGCTGGGCGCCAGCGAGGCATACAATGGCTCCGTGTCCCGCACGCTGCGCTCCATCCGCAGGTCGGTCCGTGCAGAATCATGCCTGACACCGGGAGGTGGGCTTCTTGCGGAGCCTGTTTTGCACCAGTCGCTGCTCCTCTTATGTCATTCTACCATCATGTCTTCAAATGGCCAGGCAGTACGTATGATTGGCACGCAGGGCCGTTCAGGCAGCAGTGGCGGCATGGCTGGAGGAGCAGAGCGGCCTTAGCCTGCTGACCCCAGAAGGCAAGTCCGCAGCCTTCTTGTTTTACAATAAGTTTAACACAGGGCAGCAGCTGCATCTGGGTCGTGTCGCGCAAGTGCCATCAGCTCAGCAGCATGGCGGCGTACAGCCAGCCGCATGATGAATGGGTATGGACGCCAACCCACACCGCCAAGCATGTGTCTATGCAGGCACGCTGCCACTGGAGCGGCCGCCGGGTGCAGCGCTGGCGTGGGAGACGCTGTCTTCGATAGACAAGGCCCGGCGCCCAGGCCACGCTGTCACCGATGCTACATGTGAGCTCTGCAACATGATGCATCCATGCATCCATGCATGTTGCATGCATCTTTCCATGCTGAGCTGAGATGACAGCTGACAACCTTTTGCCCTCCTCCAGCCTTGCGCATTGCGACTGGTTGCCTCTGTGCCAGCATCAGCTTCAACACATCGGCGTCAAGATGAAGTCACTTGCTTGCTGCACATCTAGCCACGGATGGCGCTGCCGGCAGAGCACCGCCAGAGGCGCGGCCCCGGGCGCAGTCGCCCTCCTGGGACAGCAGCGAGTCGTCAGATGCGGGGCACAGCAATTTCTTTGCGACCACCAAGTTCTTTGCGTGCCTGGACCTGAAGGAGTCGCAGGAGCTGTACGAGGCCTCTCAGCTGGTGAACAGCTATGATGCCTGATCAGGTTGCCGTTGATGCACCTCCGGGATGGGATTTGCAGGGCGTATGCTGCAAGTTCACCTGGTGCACATCCCATGATTGCAGCCGCACAGAGCTCCTGCAGCTGCAATCCTGATGAGTCCTGGTCAGCAGAGCCTGTTGCTGTCGAAAGCTAGGAAACGGCTTGCAGCTTCGTGTCTTATTGCACTAGATGGCGCAGCATGGTACCCTCTTGCACCAGATGGCGTTGCATGAGGCACTGCTTGGGACGGGTGACAGGTCCATGGCCAGCAAATAGCCACTAGGCAGGTGTGCTTCAGTGCTGACATTACCTGAATTTACTTGCACCAGGTTGCGCTCGAGCCGCATGAGACGCTGTTTGAGACGGGCGACGGCTCCGAGGGCGGCATCTACATTGTTGTGGAGGGCGCACTGGGCGTGTTTCTTGCTGGGGCGGACGGCGCGGCGCGCCACACCAACACGCTGCACCCTGGAGAGTCCGTGGGCGATCTGGATGTGCTCGATGGTGCGGCTGCTGCAACTCCATCCTCCATGTCGTCTAGGACACAGCCAAGCGCGAGGAGTCTTATTCCTGGAAGAGCAGCTTGGCAAGTCACACCATCAGGCCGCACCTCAGCGCCTGCGCAGGCAACCTGTGTGTGCTATTCGACATACGGCTGGTGTGCTCTGTTCAGCCTCATGAAGTCAGCACTGATGCCAAATTCAGGTAATAATGGTTGCTGACTGAGGAGGCGCGCTGCTGATGCTGCAGCAGAGTGTCTGTGACGCGACGCTGCTGAATGGCATTTAACAGTCCTGGCGGTGATACATGCAGACCATCACGCAGCCTGATGTGCGATGGAGAAAGGCGTGCAGCTGATGCTGAAGCGGAGTATGACCGTGATGATGCCGCAACATGTACAACAGTCAATGTGGTGCACTGTGTGCGGCAGAATTGTACGAATGATACATGTTATTCGCATATAATGGAAACATGTGCGGCATGCAGATGCGCCATGCAGCCTGGCGTGCGTGGCGATAGTGGAAGTCTGCTGCTGGTGCTGCAGCAGAGCCGTCCAACATGCTGCTGCAATGTTCTGTTCGATGAGGTCGACTGCTCTGCATGCAGACGCACCCTACAGCCTGACGTGCATGGCAATGGAGGAGGGCGCTCTGCTGGTGCAAATCTCGTGGCAGACTTTGCAATACAGTCCTGCAGAAGTTGGGTTCAACGGCGTCAATCCTTTTGCATGCAGATGCGCCCCGCAGCCTGACGTGCATGGCAATGGAGGAGGGCGCTCTGCTGGTGCAGATCCCGCAGCGCCTGTTCCTGGCCTTCGTCGCCGCCAAGCCCCGCACGCTGCAGATCTACCTGCAGAAGGTGACCAGCTGTGGATAACCATCCTGCTGCTGTGTCTGGGTGTATGCTCAGCAGGACATCCTGCTGATCAGGACAGAACACCGCTGAGCTGCCATCACATGATGTGAAAGAATTGACCGAGCCTCCCTACCAACCTGTCGGCTGCAATGAGGGACATCTGTATTCGTTTTGTGTCCCAGGCAATGGCTCGGCTGTGGCGTGTGGCGCACTTCGTGCTGAACGACTTCCTGGACATGCCGCTTCCTACCGCCTCCGCGGCCGGGCACTCCGTCAGCAGCGGGCACGCCAGCAGCAGCTGGTCGCAGCAGCAGCACAACCGCCATGGGCAGTCCACAGGTACACATTTCGGAAGGCCTGAGGCAGCAGGTCAAAATTGTTGTCTCGAAATGTTCCGGCCTCAGGCAGCAGATTTGATTGAACCATCTTCCAAAATCAGCACGAACACACTGCTGCATGCATGCCCTGATGCTGCCAAGCAATGATAGTGACCAGGCATGTGCTGCAACTTGGCGCTGCTCCCGTCTTGCAGGTGCATCCCAGGCAGCGCACAAACGCGCGCCATCAGCGACCAGCGACGCCAGCGCCTGGGGCGGCAGCCAGAGCTCCGGCGTGGCCGCCTCGCCATTCAGCCAGGCAAGATGTGGCTTCTGCTTTGACCACCAAGTTCGCAGATCCGCCGCTGGTGCAGAAACAGTTGTAAATCCCACGCCTGTCACAGAAGGGTGCTGACATTGCGGCCTGAGAGGTGCTCTGGCCGTCCTGCGACAGGTGCCAGAGAACGCGGCGGCGGGGCTACACAGACCGGCGTCTGGCGGCAGCGGCGGCGTCGGTGAGGCAGTGGTCGAAGCACGCCGGGCGCTGCGCAGCGTGCAGGATGTCATGCAGAGCGTCGTGCAGTCTGCACAGGTTTGTCTTTTGAGCAGCTGTGCTGAACAACCCACACTGTGCAACACAGCACATTGCATCGATGCTGGCCTGCCTTGATGCAGGAATGATCTGCATCTGATGGTGCAACCTGGTGTTGGCCCACACTGGATGCTTTCCTCTTCACAGCAAGCCCTGGAGAAGTGGAGCAGATGGCGTTCGCAGCGTCCCAGCGGCAGCGCCACAGCCTGAGCAGCAGCTGGACGGCCCACAGTACATGGCCACGACACCGCCAGGATTTGCGAGATTCATGTAGACTCCTGAACTCTGAGCCAAAATCTTGATGCGATTTGCAGCAAGCGTTGGAGAATGTGGAGCAGATGTCGACGCAGCGCCCCGGCGGCAGCCTGCCGGCGCCATCGCCGGGCCAGCAGCTGGACGGCCCCGAGATGCTGGTGCGCGACGTCGTGTCGTCAGAGCCGCCGGAGGTGCAGTCCGAGGTCGGCGTCGCAGCAATGACCGCCGCCGCCGTCGCCGGGGGCAGGCGCGCGGCGGACGACGCGGTGATGGCGGCGGCCGCCCGGTCGGAGAGCGACACGTCCGAAATTGCGCACGCGGCGGCGCTGGCATGGAGGGCCGGGGCCCACAAACCCTCCGCAGGCAGCAGCAGCAGGGCCAGTGTGGGCGGCAGCAGCAGCAGCAGCAGCAGGCCAGCCTCAGCAGTGCAGCATGGCAGGGTCGGCGGCAGGCACACTGCAACTGCCACTCCAGCGGAGGGCAATGGATCCCAGGATGCTGGCACACTAGTGCCCAGTCCCGCGTCAGCCACGGCCGTTGCACCGGAGCCATCAGTGAATGCAGCGACCGCGGTGCCACTGCCGGCGCCATCATTGCCGCCAGCGCCGCACGCTGCAATAGCGCTACCGGACCCCGCCAGCAGCGCGGCCAGCATCGGAGGCCCTGTGGCGAGCGTGGCATCCGGAACGTTGCCGCTCAGCACCGTCAACTCCCTGGCGACCGCCGCCAGCGAGCAGTCGGCGGCGTCGTCAGCAGCAGACAGCCCTGCTCCCCTGCCGCAGCTCTCAGCAGCACAGCCGCTGCCGCAGCTGTCGGCGGCGCAGGAGCTACCAGAGGACGAGATTCGAGCAGCCAGTCAGGCAGCCGTGGATGCGCTCGGTGCAGGCCGAAGGGCATCAGGTGCAGGCACCGGTGCAAGCGCAGCAGGCAGCGCGCCACAGCAGGCACCGCAGCGGACGGCGGCCTCCCCGCCGGTCAGCGTGCCGGGGTCGCAGCAGGGACCGCCGCCTCAGTGGCCTTCAGCTGCAGCGAGGGCCAGCAGGGACTCTGCGGATACTGGGTTCCGCCGCTCCAGGGCGTATGATCTGTCATGGGCGCAGCAGGTCATCTCGATGCAATGTGATGTCTCACCTCACGTCCAGCAGCTTGCTTCATGTCAGCCCCGTGCGCCCCTGACCTGAGCAGCTGGGAACATCTTCATGTTTGTGAGGCCTTCTACCTAGCTTTGCACCAGGACCTTGTCAACCCACTGGTCGGCATCTGATGCTGGTCCTCATGTCTACCCACACAGGCGTGCCTGGCCGGCGGGTGGGATGTGGTGGCGGCCCACGAGGCGTCGCTGCCGCGGAACCTGGGCCCAGCGGAGAGGCGGGCGGTGGTGCTGACGCTCAACCGCGGGCGCGCGCTGCACAAGCAGGGCAGGGGCTGCCGCCGCTTCTACATCCTGCTGGAGGTGTGTGGCTCAGAACCAAAGCCTGAATTCCCAACAGCAGCAATACAACTGATGTTTCCAGGGCCCAGCAGAGAGGCAGGCGGAGGTGCTGACACTCAGTTGCAGGCGTGCGCTGCACCAGCAGGGCAGGGGCTGCCGCCGCTTGTACATCCTGCTGGAGGTGCTCCAGCCTGCCAATGGGCTGTCCATCACAGCCTCAAATCTCACATTGCAGCGGCGCTGTTGACATTGCCGGGCCCAGCGGAGCGGCGGGCTGGGTGCTGATGCTGAAGTGCGGGCGCACGCTGCACAAGCAGGTCATGGGCTGCTGCCGATGTCACAATCTGCTGGATACATGTTCCCGCTTGCCCACCGGCTAGGAAGTCAAGCCTCACACCTCACAAGCCAGTAATCCTTTGCGTTCTGCTGCTGCTGTTGCTGTTGCCATGTTTGCTGGATGTGCTTATGTTTCCTTTTCCTTTTGCTTCACTTGCACAGCCAGGGATCGCATTCAGTTGAAGTTTCAGACAGTCGAGAGAATTTCAGTCTGCCACCATGCCGAAAGTATGTGGTTGGGGCCTTGAAGGAATTGGTTGTCTGCAAACGATCCTCACACTGTTTTGGGAGTCCTCTTCAGCAAGTGCACTGGCTGCTCCATCACATCAATTTCACATCCTGCTGACTGTATCAGCAGAAACCTTACACGATTTGCAGGGTGCCATGCTGGCGGAGCGGGCCAGCTCGAGCGGCGACCGCGACGAGGCGGCGGTGGAAGCAGGCAGCGTCATCTCGGCCGCGGCCTTCCTGTCGGGCACGCGCACCTCGGCCTGCTTCAGGGCCGCCCGCCGCTGCCGCCTGCTGGCGCTCGGCAACCCGCAGCTGGAGTCGCTGCTGGTGAACTCTTGCGTGTTCGGCCTTAGAATTCGCCCAACCATCATTGCTGCAGTGGACATCGAAGGCTGACTCATGCCTGTCGCCACTGCCTGTCGGCTCTCGGCAGCCGATTGCCGGAGTTGCTGCTTGTGAGCCCTGCTCTCAGGGCTGTGACATGCGCTGAATCAAGTGCACTTGCGAGTGCTGGAGCATGCCTGCCGATGAAGCCTGCTGACCCTCTGCAAATATCATTTGTGAGTACAAACTATCAGAGGGACTTGCTGAGTTTGTGTCTGGGTGATACATCTCGGAATTTTGGATGAAGCTCTCAATGAGATGTGCTGCCAGCAGGTGGCGTACCCAGGGCTGTATGTGGAGATCCTGCGGGCTGCGGGGCTGGCGCTGGCGCCGCTCATCCGGCGCTTCATCTCCCTGGGCCTCAACCGCATGTGGCTGCACTCTGGCGACACCATCTACAGGTGCGGCAGTGCCAGTACATGCTTTGTTCAATGATCATAGGAGTCAGCAGCTGATTGCATGTTTCGGCTGCAGCAATTCAGGACCAAGCCTGACAGTACCAGCCTGCAGTCGGATTAGGTGGCATGGGGTGTGACAAGCTCCATGTCATGCAAGCATGCCTAAGCAGAGCAACCCAGCGGCAAGTTTGTTCAATCTGGTTGCAAGTGTGCTCTTGCGATGTTCGAACCATCACTTCCTGCAGGCGTGTGACTGTGGCTCCGTCACGCATGCGCAGGCAGGGCGACCCAGCGGCGAGCCTGTACATCCTGATCAGCGGGCGAGCACGACTGGTGCGGCAGGAGGCGCTGCCCCGTGGTGGCGCCCGTGTCGAGGACGAGGTGCTTTCATGAACGAAAGGCACTATCGCTATGTCATGCTGTGCGTGGGTGCTAGAGAGCTCATCAATTTCTATGCGAGCCTGTACATCCTGACTCGCGGGCGGGCTCGGCTGGCGCAGTAGGATCAGCTGCCTCGCGGTCATGAAAGCGCAGCGTCTGCAATATGCACGTGGCTTGAGTGGTCACGCCAGGCAGGGCGGGGTTGCTGACTTGCGGCTCTGGGGGATTCAGTGTGTGCACCAAGACAGGGGGTGTACTCGAGAAACTTGCTCAAGCCCTCTGCACTGCGGCTTGCAGGTGGCGCGCGGGGAGGCGCTGGGTGGGGTGTGGGTGCTGACGGGCGGCGCACATGACACCACCGCCGTGTGCATCCGCGACTCCGAGCTCGTCCGTATGTCCAAGGTAAGCCACATCAGACAGCACACGGACCAGGTGCCATGACCACAGTCCGTGTCAGTGTCTGACTCTATTTCGACTTGCTTTTGATACAAGGGGGGCTGTGCCTGTTGTGTGAACGACCCAGTAACAATAAATGCGTCTTCCCTGTGCAGGGCTCGTTCGAGGTGCTGGCACAGCAGGCGCCCACGGCGGTGGCGCAGATCCTGGATGGCATGGCGCGCCGCCTAGCTGCTGCCGCCACTGCCCGCTCCACTGCACAGTGAGCCCCATGCTATCTGTAAAGTGGCTCGGCAGGCATACTGCACCGACACCAGGACCACTCTCAAGTCCAAAGTGCTGTGTGCAACGTGCACATTGTACCCTCAAGAAACGAAAGGCCGAGAGGTTGAGGGTCTCTGGTGCTTTTGATGCGTGCAGATTTGATCAGGCGGGGAAGCTGGTTGCGGAGAGTGCGCCGGCGCGCATGCGGCCGCCCCATGTGGCGGTCACCGGCTCCAGTAAACGTTCCAACGGCATGCGGCGCGGCGATATCGTCACCATCGCGCTGGTTCCGGCAGGTATGCGTGAATGGAATCAATAATTCGGGCTACACTTGGTCGCACCTGTTGCTGCAGATTATGCTCTCACAATGGTTGGAGGAGAAGTGCGTCGGCGCGTCTGTGCATCTACTATCGCTCATGATGTAAGGATCTTGCTTCCCAGTGTGTGGGTGTCCATGTGCAGGGGTCCTCATGGCCGGAGCCAGCAGCGGGCACACCCCAGCTGGCGGTGGCAGGGCATCACAGCCGCACCCGACGTTGGCGGCATCAGCCGCAACACAGGCGCTTGGCGCTGCACTGCGCGACATGCTGACAGCACTGTGAGTGTCCCCTCGATCATGCTCATGTTTTGCAGCGTCATGTATGCTCGCATTCACGAAGGTTGTGGCATGTCGGCAGTGGTACAGTGGGTATCCAGTGGCAACGAGATTTGAATAGCTAGTATTCATTGTATGGAATACCCAAGCGCAGAGCTGTGCCAAGCCTGTATCATCAAGTCGTGCTTGTGTTTCTAGAGGTTCAACGGTGCATGGTTGACTGCAGGTTTGGGCCGACGCTGCACCTGACGTCCAGCGCAATCGAGGCCATGTTTCCGCGTGCCTTCGAGCGCATTGGAATCGGCTTCTACCGCTCCAAGATCACCTCCTGGATGGCCGCGCAAGAGGAGGATTACAGGTGGAGGAGATCGTGGGTTTGGGATTGTCATTGGAAACAGTGGTACTGGCATACGATCTGCATGTGTCCTGCTCACGCTGTCGAGGAGCCAGCACTGATATGCACCCTGCAGAGTGCTGTTCTGCATCTGTGGACCCGGTGGTGCATCTTCATCTGTGTTGACACCTGATGACAAACCCACCACGACCCGCAGGTTCATCCTGCTGGAGGCGGACGGCGAGATGAGCCCCTGGTCCAAGCTGTGCGTCAGCCAGGCGGACTGCGTGCTGCTGGTGGCAGCGCCGGATGCCAGCCCCCAGGTGCTGCTCATATTTATGTAGAGGAAACTATGCGAACAGGCTGCTGTTGTTGGTCGTCCACAGTCTAGGCAGCCGCATATCAGTGCAGCCCACTCTGTGTATACAACCCAAGTCTGCACGCCCTTGCTGCCTCACAAAAACCACATTTCCTACCTACAATAGTACCTGATCTACCTTGATCACCTCACAAAAGCTTGGTCGGCACCGACAGATGGGCGCCCTGGAGCGGCAGCTGCTGTGGGCAACGATTGACGCCTCACGGCGGCGGTCGCAGCGGGCGGCGCGCCCCGGGCAGCCCGGCGGCTCGCTGCAGACGCTGCGCGGTGGCCACGACGCCGGCGCGGGCGGCCTGGCCAGCTTCCTGTCTGAGAGCGGCTCCCCCGACTGGGTGTCCGAGTTCAGGTGTGTGGGTTTTCCAGCAATCATTGGCACGGAAAAGGACATGAGAAGTAAGTCTGGCAGTTGGTATGATGGGCGGCCTGGCCAGCTTCCCGTGGGAGAGCGCATCACCTCTGACTGAGTGTCTCAGTTCAGGTTTGCAACTATTTTCATTGGCATGGGAAAGCTAACTAACAAACGAAGCCTAGCTGTCGCGCGGCGGGCGGCTTGGCCAGCTTCCTGTCAGACAGCAGCTCCCTCGATTGGGTGCCCGATTTGAAATGTGTTAGGTAAATGTCATTGCTGGCCAATTGATGCGTGAAGCCTTTACAACGCTGCGGCGGGCAGCCTGGCCGGCTTGACGTCAAACAGCAGCAGTTCAGTTTGGGTGTCCGGACTTGGGTGCCTCTAGGCAGAGATTCAGTCCGTTGGGCAAGATGCTCATGGCCATGAGGCCGCGGTACCAGTCAGGGCATTGCAACTTGTGGGCAGGAGGCCGCGCCAGGCCTCCAACGATTCGCACAGCCCTGATTGGTGTCCGAAGATGGGGACACGCTTGCCACAGTGGACCTGCTGCTTTCCCCAACTCTCAACTTGAGTCGGTGCACATGCATTTGTGAGTCCTTGTGGACACTGCCGAGAAGACTGTGAGGACAGACATCGACCATGCAACTTTGTGACACAGGCGGGTGGAGCTGGTGCTGCTGCACGACAGCGATGCGGACCCGAAGGGCACACTGGCGTGGCTGGAGCCGCGGCCGCAGCTGCAGCGCCACCACCACATCCGCATCCACAACGACAAGGTCTGCCCGGGTTTGCCGCAGTCCTCCTCCTTCATGCGAATGCTAGTTCCTCTTGCCTCACTCTGCTGCCGCTGAAGCTTGCTGTTGGCGGCTCAGCTCCGGATGTAGCCTCCCACTGGCTTGACCTGCAGACCCGCAGCGTCTTGCTTGAGAAGGGCGCCCTTGCTGACTTGCTGATGGACTACAGCCGCCTGAACGTTGCAATCTAAAACCTTGGAAAACCTCGTATGGATCCAAAGCACTCATGTTTGCAGGACATGGCGCGGCTGGCGAGGTGGATGGCGGGCAAGGCGGTGGGCCTGGTGCTCAGCGGCGGCGGCAGTCGCGGGCTGGCGCACCTTGGCGTGCTGCACGCACTGGACACCGCAGGCGTCCCTGTCGACGTTATTGGCGGCACCTCCCAGGTACCTCGTGCTACAGCTTGGTACAGTTGCTCACCAGGGCAGGCTTCTCCTCACCTGGGCGTGCTGCATGTGTTGCTTGCAGCATACTGCCAACGATATCAGCGACAGGTTGTTGATTGCAGAATTTGATCTTGGCATGCTTTGTTTCCGTGTCTCTCATTGACCATTCGCACATATGCCCCATGTGAGCATGCCACCAGTGCTTGTGGCTGCTGCTGAGGCTGCTGGGTCGCTGCAGGGGCATTTCTAGTCCTCCTCTGTGAAGGATTTCATGAATCTTGTCTCAGCCTCGTCATCGCTGGCTCTATTGCAGCTTTGCACCACTGCCTCTGCAGTCCTTGATAGCAATACATGTAGCATGGCTTTGCTGGCATGGCAGCGTGGGAACTCGCAACAAACTTTTTTCGGGGTTTTGCTGGCTCAGTGATGTCTTGCATCGAGCACCAAGCACTGAGCTGGGGGTTTCATGTGCACAATCAATCCTTCAACTGCGGTGCAGGGCGCGTTCATGGCAGCACTGTATGCCCAGGGCTTGGCGTGGGGCGAGATGCACAGGACGACCCGCAAGTACGCCGCGCGCATGTCGTCTGTGCACCACCTCCTGCTGGTGAGCTTCCTGCAGCAGTGCAGCGTGTCGAGTGCAGTGCATTGCGGTCTGCAAAAGCCACCCCAGGTCGGGCTGCAACAGCAGCGCGGGCATCTGCCATCCAAAGTAAATTAGTGACGGTCGGCTCTGCAGCTCGAGAAGCCGGGCTCGAACATCTATGTTCTGCAGCAGGACCCCACGCTGCTGATCAGTATGTTTGCGGGCGCACATAGATGGTCCAATAGTCAACTTCCAACTGGCACGTAGTACACCACTGCCAAGGTACCTCGCGCTTCGCTGATATCAGCCTGCGCACATGGGCGCCCTCCTGGTTTTTGCAGGTGGTGATGCATGTTCATGTTACGCACACGGTGATATTGTGTTGAGGGGGGATCTGGACCCGGTGCAGGACCTGACGCTACCGCTGATCAGCCTGTTCACGGGCGCCGGCTTCAATCGCATCATCAAGGAGTCCTTCGAGGCGGGCGCCCACCGCATTGAGGACCTGTGGCTCAAGTGCGCTGCAGTTCCTGTCTGTGGTTCTCCTGTCAAAACAAAAAAAAATCGCATGCCTCCTCATGTGTAGGGTGCAGCCAATTTGAATGCAAGTCACCCCAACACCAAAGATCGCCCCTCGCTACAGAGGTACAGACCGATGGCCAGATGGCTATGCCTGCTCAACTCAGTGATGACATCCACACAAGGGCGACCCAGCAGTGCTCCCTGCGGGATGGCTGTGGAAGCCTCTTTGGGTTTTGGGTATGAGCGGCATGTCCTTGACTGCACCCACGTGTTTTGACTGCAGCTACTTCTGCGTGACGACCAACCTGAGCAAGGGCGGATGGCACCATGTAGGGCCATCATGGCTGCTTTTTGACATTTCGACTTTCCCGAACATGATTTGCACTCACTGACCACAATCACATGCGCTGCAGCTATTTCTGCATGACGTCCCATCTGAGCAAGGGCGACCCAGCGGTGCATCGCGCGGGGCCGCTGTCCTGCTGAACATCTTCTGCGCTCACTTCACAGTGTGTCTTGCTTGCAGCTACTTCTGCGTGACGACCAACCTCAGCAAGGGCGACGTGGCGGTGCACCGTGCGGGGCCGCTGTAGCTGCTGTAAACTCAAGCTTCCGTCCACTTGAAAGCTTCTTGTCTGCAGCTACTTCTGCGTGACGACCAACCTGAGCAAGGGCGACCCGGCGGTGCACCGCACGGGGCCTTTGTGGCTGCTGGTGCGCGCCAGCATGACCATCGTGGGCCTGGTGCCGCCCGTCTTTTACGACGGCGACCTGCTCATCGACGGCGGCTACACCGCAAACATCCCTGTGGATGTGATGCACGCACAAGGTGCGCTGGTGACACTGAAGTGTTCCAGCCTGCATTAGTGATGGGCTGTGCCGCCCATCGATGATGGCGACCCGCTGGTCGACGGCAGCCCTATGAATGCCAGGCACACACAGAGTGCGCTGGCAAAGTTTGTGCACGCACAGGGTATGCTGGCATTGTCGTCGCTGTCCCATCCCTGCAATCGATGCCAGAAAGAAAACTCGTGCCACTGGGCTTTTATGCTGACGGCCTGCTGACTGATGGCAGCTACACCGCCCCGCGCTCCTGTCTGCCTCATGCACGCTCACGGCAAGTCATGCAAGTGCCACTGCAGTAGAGCTTGACATGCATCCTTGCGTTTCCCTGCTCAGCTCGGGCAGGTCCTTCGTCAGCACAACACACGTCTCACGTTCACGCCTTTCTCAATGTAAGTCTGTCACCGTCCTCAGGTGTGGACAAGGTGCTGGTCGTGGATGTGGAGGACAGGGACGACAGCGCGTACAGGGAGGTGACGCCCATCCACGGCGGCGTCTCCGGGTGGCGCATGCTGTGGGACCGCCTGTGTCCCTTCCCCCGCCTGCGGTGCGCACATACTCTCACAGTCCAAGAGTTTTCCTTAGATGGTACATTTCAGCTCCACATCATGCTCACACATCCCGATATTGCCCGCCAGGCGCTGCTGCTGCCATTCAGTCTGCCAGGCTGTCTCGATCAGAAAGTCGTCCTCTGCTTATGCTGCAAGGACCGAGGCGTTGCTGAGACGTCTGCCGCAGGTTTGGCATCAAGCTGCCGCGGTACAACCAGATCGTGAATGCGCTGACGTGGATGAGCCACAGCCAGGCGCTGAAGCGCATGAGCCGCGACTACGTCATCGACCTGTACCTGCGGCCGCCGGTGAGCCTGATCGGCCCTGGCAATTGCTTTTCATTCACCCATGCTGACCTGGGGCGGTTGTGCAAATGCCAGTGTTCCTGACATCGGCTTCCAGCTGCAGCTACATGGCACTGGGCAACTCAAGCATCGGTGCTGGTAAGCTGCAAGCTTGGTAACGACAGCCGCTGACTGATGGTGTGCTGCGCACTGTGCAGGTGTGGCACTTCAGGCTAATGGACTACCACCTCATGGACCGCATTGTGCGCGACAGCAACAGGTCTGCAATGCAGCCTCTCGAAGAATATGACGCTCGATATGTGTATCAACCCACCACAGCATGTCATGCTGTGGTGGTGCATCAATGCGCCACATTTTTCATAGCATGCCAAATTGCGGTTCGATGACACACATCGGGCATATGATCAGCATGAGCTACAGGATGGAAGCGTGTCTCTTGCCGTGACGCATCAGGACAGGTTGCGCAGCCCTCGAGTCACACCCCTGCTGCTACAAACAACCGCTCGTAAGCAGTGAATGGCAGTTTGATTGGAGTTCACAGATGTCTGTCGCAGAATATCATCAACATCTGCTGAAAGCATGAGCTGTGTCTCTCCGCATCAGCAAGTGGCAGTCGCGGCTGGGCGGCGACCTGTGGTGATGCCTACTTTTCTCCATCTTCCTTTGATAGTGCACACCGGTCATGCCCATGCTTGACGACTGCAGGTATGCGTGGGACGTCATCAGCGAGTGGCAGTCACGGCTGGGCGGCGACCTGGGGGCGCGCCTCGCGACGGTGCCCGCCGGCGGGGGGCAGGCCTCGGCGAGAGCGCCGGCTGCTGCAGGGTGGCGCGGCGGCCTGCGCCGCCACCACAGCGCGTCCTGCATGACGCAGCTGCGGAGCAAGCATCCGCACTCGGACGGCTCCGATGGGTATGCTTCACATCTTTGTGACATCAGCTATTTGCAAGGGGTTTCGGGCCACCCATTTGTGAGTGGAAATCTTTTTGGCCTCGGCTTGTTGCTGGTGACAGTGGGTCATTGAGATGGACGCTGACGTTCTGTGACCATGTGGCAATTTGCATCGTCGCGCACTGTGTCTCAAGAGCTACACCTTATCCGATGGTAGCGAATGTCATGCAGGGAGGGCCACCCCACACGGCGGCGCAGCTCGATGACAATGCCGCAGCGCACGCAATGGGCTGTCGCGGAGACAGCGTCCTCCATGCCACCAGGTGCGCGCCTTCTTTATGGACAGCACACCGTCATGTGAAAGCATCCATCGAAAGGGGGACATCAGCGCTGCATCGGCCGTCATGTGAAAGCCATCAAAAGGGAAACATCAGCGCTGTATCAGCCCTGTTGCACACATGCATCATGCGAAGGCATGCTGCCCTCGCACATGTCCGATGCTCCCGTCACCCCACACATGTCAGAATCGCCTGATTTGTGATGCACACTTGTGTTTCTGCAGGCTCGGACTGGATGCTGTTTGGCGGCAGCCCGCCCGGCGGGTCCAGCCCCGAGGAGGGCTCCCCGCTGGGCACCAGCCCCGAGGCCGCCGAGTTCTGGGGTGCGCTTTTGGCGCTGTTGTGGACTGATGTCAACAGAGTGTCGCAATGAACCTCACATAAGATCGGTTGGCACTGCCGAGTCGCCTGCTCAACTGCACATGCCCTGTCCATCGTCACTCACATGTTGTGATCAATATTGAGATCCCTGCACCTGTCCAGCGGCTTATATCTTAATGCTTTGACCTTGACACCCAACAGGCAGCTTCCAGGAGCGCATGTGCTCCCAGGCGGCGGGCGCCTCCCCACCCAGCGCCGCCTTCTCAGCGGCTCCATCCGCCACACAGGTTTCTGGTGCCGCTGCCCCTGCCGCTGCAGCTGCATCTGCAGCTCCCGCAGCGCAGCCGCTGGGGGCGTCAGTGGCGGCGCTGGAGACCGCTGCCTCGACGGCGGCGGAGCTGCGGCGGCCGCCGTCACCGCCAGTGCTGCGGCCCCCCCTGGAGCGGGGCGCCTCCCGCAGCACCAGCGGCGCCGCCTGGTTCACCGACTCGCGCGGCGTCGCGCACGAGTCGCTCAGCAACCGCGCCGGCGGCACCAGCAGCGGCTATGGCGGCTGGCGCCCGAATGGCAGCAGTAGCACCGGGGGCGGCGGCGGCAGAAGCGGCCTTTATGGCTCAGACGCCGCTTCTGCCGCAGGCGCGACAGCGGTCTCAGCAGCAGCGCCAACGGAGCGGGCGGCAGCGGAGCGTGCTGCTGCATCGGCGGCGATGCCGCCGCCGCCGCCGAGGGCGCCGCGGCCTGTGGCGATGCCAAGCGCAGCGGACATGCGGAGGCTTGCAAGTGGCAGGCTACCGGGCGGAGGCTCCCGCGTGCAGTCGGCCGACATGCAGCGCGCCCCCAGCGGCAGGCTGCCCGTCACCATGGTGAACCTCTTAGTTCTCAGTACACGGGCAGCCCATGCATGACTTGTTGTGATCACTGGCTGGATGTGCTGTCAGCTGATGTGCAGCGCGGCCCCTCTGTGCATCTGCCTGTCACAATGGTCACTGGAGCTCTCAGGCCATATTGGTGTCTTGGGCATATGCTGTTGCTGCCGGTCAGAAAGCTGCATGCCTCAGCCCCACGTTGGAGCAGCAACAGCAGCCTGTTTGGTGTGTTCCAAGCAGGCAAGCGCGCTGTCCGGGGCGGGGTCGCTGCGCCGCGGCGGCAGCATTGTGCAGCCGGCGGCCTCGCTGTCGCCTCAGAAGCCCGGCCGCGCCGGCAGCGGCCTGGCGCCGCCGCCGTCGATCGCTGCAGGGCAGCGGCCGCCTGCCAGCGGTCGCGGCCGCAGCAGCGCCAGGGGCGGCGGCGGCGGCGCCGGCGGGCGGAACAGCGTGGGCCTCGTAGCTCCGCCGCTGCCGCCGCCGCCGCCACCGTCAGCCGGCTGGGCGGCGGTTGTTGGTGGCATGCCGGAGGAGATGCGCACAGTCAGGACACAGTGCGCTTCTTTACGCTTGTTTGCATGGCTCAGACTGGCCCCTGCAGATGCTGATGTCCCCGTCTGCGTGCCAGAGAAGATACATGCTTCCATTTTGCGGTAGGTCTGTACAGTCAGAAGCTGTGCTTCCAGATGCATTGCGTATCTCGACACTGCCGCTGCTGGGATCGGCAGTCGAGAGGCTTGCTGGGCAATTGGGCCGGATCTCCATTCCGCAGCAACCTGACAGACGCCTGGTCTGCTGGCTGCTTGCAGGTTGATGCACCTCAGCAGCATTGGCGAGACTGATGCCGAGGGCACGACCTCGTCTGAGCTGGCGTCGTCACCTGATGACAATGCCATCCACCCTGGTCGACGTTACATGGGGGCTGCGTCTGGCAATGGTGGCAGCAGCAGGTACACTACTGCAGACGCTGCCTCTTTACAGTGTTTGTCATAAGGTCTTTCTGACACGATGACGTTTCTCCAACTGCAATTGTCAACACTGCATTGCAGCATCAAAACCCATGCTGCCAGGTGGATGCCCTGGAATTTGGCGATGCTGTGCAAGAATACACATGACCGTACTGTGTATCTCATGCGCCAGGCTGCCGACCCGGCGGCGCATGCAGCGGCGGCGGCTTGGCGGAGCACATGCATGGCGCAGCCAGCGGGCTGCATCAGCACACCCGAATAGAAGCAAGTCTAATCGTATTTGCAATACCAGCTCATTCGCATCTGCATCTGAACACAGGCTGCCATTCCGCCGGCGTGGCAGTGGCGGCGGCCTAGTGGAGGACATGCGTGGCGCCGCCAGCGGGCTGCTGTCGCTGCAGGGGGGCTTCGACGGCGAGGCCGGCTCCGAGACCAGTGACAACGAGCACCTGGCAGAGGGCGACTGTAGCTCCTCGGTGAGTAAGGATTTCTGTTGACTTGGCACATCTGTGGCTGGGTTGCATTGCTGGTTAATGTGAGAGAGGTGCTTATCAAATGCTCTGTCCTGGTGCGAACACCTGCATGTTTTGAGCAAGCAGAGGCTATGGTCCAATCACACGTTCGCAATCGTTCTACCTGAGGAGGACGATGTCACCTGCATAGACGGTGTTGCGGGTCAGTGCGGACGGTTGATGATGTGTGAAGGCGACAGGCAGACATGAATCTTGGAAAGTAAGCTTCAGTCTGAGCGTTGTCAATTGTGCAGGACGAGGGCGGCGGCAGCAGCGTGGCGGGCACCAGCACCGACGGCGTACTGGGCGCTGTGGAGCTGGACGACGATGCTGGCTGCAATGGGCAGTCTGACAGTACTGGCAGGGCCGCCAGCCCGCCCGCCACCATTGGCGGCCGCCGCATCACCTTCGCAGACGGCCTGGCCGGTCTAGGGGCTGGCAGCGGCGGCGGTGGTGCCGACGCCACAGCAGCAGCGGAGCGGGCAGAAACAGATGCCGCCACTGCCGACGGGCGCAGCAGTTGGGACGGCTTCAAGCCCTGACATGCAATGCACTCAGCAGCGGTGTCGCCAAAGCACAGGAGTGACAGTACCTGAGGATATCCAGTAGGAGGCTGGAACAGCTAACGGAACCAGCAGCTGGGATGGCTTCACGGCGCTGGTATGCCACTGCAACGCGGCTTGCGGCAGAAGGTTTGAGGCGAATGTAATGACAGCGACATTCCTTGAAGCTTTGAATCGATTGGGCAGTGGATCGTCAGGTGCGGTAGCTGTTGTTTCAGGTCAGACTCGGTGGGAAGCATCTCGTAGCATGTCTTTGAGTGTTCAGGTTTTCGGTCTGACCAGATCTACAACGTAAGCACATCATAGCAACATGCATGCAGAGGTGCAAGGAAATGATGGATGGACCATACAAATGATTAAAAGTAGCATAGTGATCGGCGGCAGCCACTGTGAGCGGCCGCCATCGGCATCATGTTCATGTGGGCGAGCAGCTGCCACACACGCTGGCTGGTCGTGAGTTCGGAGGCTTTGGTGTGAAAAAGTCTGCTCAATCATGTGCTTGACAGAAAACAATGCGTCATGGCACGCATGAGAGCAATCAGAACGAAAGGTCAGTGCAGGCTGTAACAATTTCATAGAGACAAGAAGCAGAATCAAACTTTGGTGCGTTTCAACATCACATGCCTATCGTTTCACTGGGGAGACCGTCACATGAGGTTTCAGTTCCGGCGCAGTGACTGCTGCCACTCAGGCTGTTTCAATGCTCCTCTCTCAGCGAATTTCGTTGTTGGTCATGACTGCAGCGACGCGGCTTGTTGAAGTCGCGACATGGTCTTCTACTGGCCAGGCTGCTGCAGCAGCAGGTGGGGGTCGTCCGAGGGGCTGCTGTCCGAAGCGCTGCTGTCGGCGGCAGGCGGCAGCGCCTCCTCCTCGCGGGCCCCGGAAACTGCGACGGGCGGCGCCGGGAGGCGAGCCCCGGACACAGCGACGGCAGGCACCTGCACGGGAAGAGGACCCAGTGCCTTACAACACCAGACCAACAATGTGCCACCATTCTGCACCATTGCTAAATGTTGTCGAGCACATGATTGCTGTTGACTGTCAGCAAGGTGATGCGAGCACTGATGGTCGAGCACCACCAGCATGCATTTCATGCCATGCTGGTTGATCAGCTGTATTGTACAGCCTGTCCGCACACCTCAGGCGCAGGACCAGGTGACGGCGGCGGCGGCGGTGGAGGCGGCGGTGGAGGCGGTGGGTTTTCTGGCTCCTGTATGAATGACGGCTACACCATCAGAACGACGGCTACACCATGAAGTGTACTCATGTCCAGACATGCTTGCGTCAGCCTGACAAAACCTGTGCACCCGTGTTGTGCTGACATACATGCGGTTGCCACTACATTCCCATGGAGATCTGTGCGCATCATACCACATTTGCTGGCCAAAGACACTGTCATCCTGGTGTCTGCCGCCGTTTGATCAGTGGCTTTGGTGCGCACAATGTTGCAGCACTTCCGTACATCAAACAGGCAGTCTCACCACACTAAATACCACTTAACCGCAGTTCAGTTAGATAATTTCACCGGCAGCAGAAGGCGGTCCACAAGTTGGATGACGGCATTGCAGGCCAGCAGGTCCTTCTGCGCAATGTGTGCTGGCGGCACATTGCCCAACTGGCTCTGCAGCGTGACCTGCAGTCAATGAAACACGACCGATCGAGCGTCCGGTAGTAATGGCGAATTTCAGATAAACTGCACAAAAGTGCACCCGGCTCCGATATGTCAGTGCCAGCTGCGCCGGCATCATCATGCATCTCGTGGCGATGCTTACAGGATTCGAAACATCTCGTGACGATAGCTGCTGGGTGTGGCGAAATCCACTGCAAGTCTTACCATGCGGTCTGAATCGGAGGGCGGGAAGTTTGCGCTAACGGTGATGTTCTGCCCTGCAAGTGTCGGCAGGATGGCGCCGTCCAGCAATTGGCCAACAGTGAGGGCACCGCCGACCACCACCTGGTTGGTCAGCAGCTGCGGTGGCAGAACACAGGGGGTGTCTGCAGGTCTGTATAAGGTTGTCTTGTGTGGCTGCCCTGCTCTGCGGACGGCGCACCCCACCACCTGGTCAATCAATAGCTGCGGACTTAATTCAGCAACAACGAAGTCAGTGGTTGACCAAACCAACGAAGATCTGTATTCTGCAGCTATTGCCTGTGTGACGAAGCTTTAGCTAACACAGCATTTGGCCAGCTGCTGCATGTCAGATAGAAATCTGTCCGGTGTCGTGTAGTGTAATTGCTGGATGCAATCAGCTACTAGCTGGTCGTGGTCCAGCAACAGTCTGTCAATATTGCTAAATCAGTCACAACGCCGGCAAGGAACATTGCAGGACTGACTTGCGAGCAGACAATTACATGTACCTGCTTGAGCAGCGCAGGATTGGCGAGGAGTTGGTCGAGTGTCAGCCCCGCATCTTGCAGGAACGCGTCGAATGCAGAGTTGAGCGGCGCCAGCAGCGTGATGGGCGCTTGCGGGTTCAGCAGTACGCCCTGGATGAAGGCCGCCTGCAGCACAATGTCAGCAGGTTGCAGGCTGCCTGCAGCAACAACCTGGCGCACCACCTTTGCCCTAGCTGTTCAGTCAGTCAGTCTGCTGCACTCCATGAGTTACCACATGTCAGGTGCAGCTGTGGCCCTCCGCCAAGCAGCATGCAAGCATGATGTCATCTCTGCAGAGCCTCACCTGTGCGGCTTGACGGAAGATAGACAGTTGAGGAAGGCCAGAGGTTACGGCGTCCACTGTGAGGCAGCCGCCTACAGGCAGATGCACATGCAGGCGTTCCAGGTGTCCATGCTGTGACATCAACTGCTGTGACGACTGCAGATCTCTGATCTACAACAGACGGCATGTAGGTGCGCAAACCTCGATCAAGGGTACTGTTAGGATCAGCAAGCAGGATGGTGCGACATTTGCAGGTTGTGGGATGAAGCACCTGTTGGCGTGAGCGCTGTTGCCACAGCTGCGGGCACGGGCGGTGCAGCCAGCAGAGGCGTGATGGTAGGCTGAGCGGTCGCTGGGGGCGGAGAGTACAAAGGTGGTGGTGGCGAGGGTGGCGGAATTGGCGGCGGAGGGCTTGGAGGGCTGGGCGATGGCGGCGGCGGACTTGGAGGGCTGGGCGATGGCGGCGGCGGAGGGGGAGGAGAGGGGGGTGGCGGAATTGGCGGCGGAGGACTTGGAGGGCTGGGCGATGGCGGCGGCGGACTTGGAGGGCTGGGCGATGGCGGCGGCGGACTTGGAGGGCTGGGCGATGGCGGCGGCGGACCTGGAGGGCTGGGCGATGGCGGCGGCGGACTTGGACTGCTGGGCAATGGCGGCGGCAGACTTGGAGGGCTGGGCGATGGCGGCGGCGGACTTGGAGGGCTGGGCGATGACGGCGGCAGACTTGGAGGGCTGGGCGATGGCGGCGGCGGACTTGGACTGCTGGGCGATGGCGGCGGCGGACTTGGACTGCTGGGCGATGGCGGCAGCGGACTTGGACTGCTGGGCGATGGCGGCGGCGGACTGGGTGCTGGCGGCGGAGGGCTGGGTGAGGGTGGCGGGGGGATGTAGCTGGGCATAGGGGGCATAGGGGGAGCATAACTTGGGGGCGGCCGGATAGGTGGCGGGGGATATGACGGCGGCGGCCGAGCTGGCGGCGGGGGATACGATGTGGGTGGTTGCATTGGGGGCGGCTGCGGGGCTGGAGGTGGCGCAGTAGCTGGCGCCAGCGCTGTGACGGTGATGAGCGGTGGCGGAATCGCGGCACCGGGCGGCAGTGTGCCAGCAGACTGCAAGTCGGAACCCAGAAAGTTTGATGTTGCATATGTCTGTGGCACAGGGCCCAATGATGGCAACCAGTTTGACATCGATTCTGTGCATAGCATTCGTCATCCTCGAGCACTTGAGGCACAAACGCAGGCACAGCAGCATGTCAAGATACCCTGCGAAGCATTGAGTCCATGCACGCGCCAGTGTGGGAAAGAGGACGGTGTCGACGATGTTAATGCGCGCATTGCACGCGGCAACATCGCCGACCACCACCGTCGCCGCCGGCAGGTTGCCTTGCGCGCTGAAGCGCACAAAGTTGTTGACGATCTCCACCTGCATGTGCAAAGGTCTGTCGATTAAAGACCACATTGTTGTAGAAAGGAGGACATGAAAGTGTGTCACGAGGGAACGGGTGACGCTGACAACGATGATGCCACATGTTCCAAACATGCCACGGCTGCACATCCACCTGTATAGATGCAACTTTGAGGCTATGCGAGGGCAGCACAGACAGCACGGGAGGGAGGAAGTAGTGCAATCTCCTGAGGAGTGAGACCAGTGCTGTGCAACAGGTCTGTGATCGGGACTCACTGTGATGTTTTGGCCATCCAGCGTTGGCAGCTGCTGACCGTTGAACAGGGCGCCTGACGACACCGTCAGTCCAGGCACGATGCTGTTGCGCACGATCTGCAGGAGGGACAACATGTGTAACGTGGGGACAGAACGCATCCCAGTTGCCATGTGTCAACATACTGGCACATGCACGAAAGGTGGACAGCCTTGGCGCTGCACATGCAGCACATGCATCATTAGCTGCTTGCCAGCTGCTGCGGTTGCCAGCAAGCTTGTGCACCTGGGTCACGAGGTTGGTATTTGCCAGCAAGTCTGGAGTGGACACGCCAATCTGGGACTGCAAATTGTCGAAGGCAGTATCCGTTGGCGCAAAGATGGTCTCCTGTGCACTCGGATTCTGCAATTGATTAAACAGGCCAGCCGCCTGCGGATTGCAGGCAAGCGAAAAGTCAGCCATAGGTATGCCCCATTCATACCTTGCACAAGTCCCTGTGCGTGCACGATGGAAGGGTGAGATGGATTGCATGGCTACAGACGCGCAGTCACCACATCCAATGCTCTGTCGTGACAGAATTAGAGATAGAGAGGTAATACCATGGCAGCCTGGATGTAGGTGCCCAGCACACCAAACTGCTGCGCAGTCTGATTGAACGTCGTGCAGCCTGCAGGCTCACGCGCTGAATGAACACCAGAACACATTCACAGGCAGACTGATGTGTGCTCGAAACACAGCAGCGGAGATTGCCAACATGAGCATTGCAGTGCCAGGCAGCCGGTAGTTGCACTGATGCTAGCTCGTTGTGCCTACCAGGGGGCGCGGGCGCGGACGGTATCCCGGCAGCACTGGTCGCGGATGCGGACGCAGACGCCGCCGGCGGGTCCGCCGCCTGCGAATCCGCCACCTGCGGCGGCAGGTCAGGCTGAGCCGGGGCCGGCGCTGGCGCGAGGATTCGCACCGCCGCCTTGGCTGGCGCCGGCGCTGGCACTGCCGGCGTCTTACCAGGGGCTGGCGCCTTGGCCGGCACCTGCACAAAGGGCTTTGCAGGCATGGCCGCCTTGGCTGGTGCTGGCGCTGGCTTGACCGGTGCTGGCGCTGCCTTGACAGGCGCCTGCACGAAGGGCTTCGCAGGCGTGGCTGCCTTGGCTGGTGCTGGCGCTGCCTTCACCGGCGGCGGCACAGGAGTCTTGGCGGGTGCTGGGACCTTCATGGGGGACTTTGCTGGTGCTGGCTTCTTTGCTGGAGGGACAGGTGCCTGCAGTCGTCCATTGCAATACAGGTGTAGACGAACAGCACTGATTGATGTGAAGGGATGTTGTCACCACAATCCACAGGCGAGCTGTTGTAGGGTTGCAGAAGCTTGTTGAGGGGCAGTTGCACTACATACCGGGATCTTGACGGAGGCGGGCAGCAGGACGGTGCCCACCACCAGCAGCTCCGACTTGCAGGCCTGCACGCTGTTGGTGATGGGCACAGGAGCGCCGCCGGGCGCTGCGACGTTCAGCTTGTGCTGGACGACCTTGCCCTGCATGGAATGGGCGAAAGTGAGGCGTGGACAGATGTCATGGCGTGGTTAAATGCTGAGGGTTTGGTAGGACGCCTCACCATGAGTTTGTCATCAGTGAAGGCAGCACCACTGCTGAGAATGCAAACAGTCGTGAAATCAGCAGTTGGACGGACCGTGAGTGGTGATCCCGCCAGCAGGGTCGGTAGATTCTGGTTGTTGGAGATCGAGAATTCTGTGAGGGCTTTCCCTGGCACAATGTGCTGCTGCATGATCTGCAATGCATGTGAATGTTGGAAGGTGTTGTGAGGTGGATTCTTAGCCAGCATGTGCAGGCAATTTATCAACAATATCCAGATGACCAGTGCAACTTCGATCTTACATACAGCATACACACCTTCACGATGGTGATCAGATCACCAAAAAGCTCGTCCTGCGTCCGGTTGAGCTGCTTCAGCAGCGTGGCAAATGCTGCATTCGTGGGTGCAAATGCCGTGTTGGTCGCCGTGGCCGACTGCAAGGTTGGCGTCAGGCCCGCCGCCTGAAAGTATACGTTCCAGCAGATGCAATCCAAAACTACCGCCTTGGTTGTGTGCAGCATCACATCCGTCAGGCTGCAGCATCTGCTGACAGAAGCATGCAGAGCACATGTGTATGTGCCGCTTGGAAGACAGACAGCGAAAAAGCTCACCTCGGCTGCTGCCAAGAATGTCGTGAGGCCCATCTGCTGAGCAGACTGCGCCAGAGTCATGCAAGGCGCTGCAATGCAGAAGTCAGATGCTTGAAGAAAAAACATCGGTAAATCAGACGCGCACATGATGACACGGTGGTAGATCTGCAACATTTACTTTGTGCCGCATGCATTTTGTGAGCACATAGCTGAGCATCCACCTGGTGTGGAGGGCAGCTCTGCCGCTGCCGAGAATTGGTTGAGCCGCCTGGTTGTGCCATGTATGTGGTTTCCAGTGGATGCACGGCGCACCGGCGCGGCTGTTGCACTACTGAAAGTCCCTGCGATTTGCGAAGCACATGCAGTCAAGTCTGGTCGCCCGTCATTATGCTGCTGCTGCTGCTGCTGCTGCTGCTGCTGCTGCTGCTGCTGCACACATGACAACTCTGCTGGCACGCATTTATATGACGGTCCCAGGCGTGAGCGGTGTGCTGGCGGTGTGAGCACCAGAGGCACGTCGAGGTGAGCATCATGTTGGCACGAAAGATTGTGGTCTTGCCGTTGACAAAGTTCACCTGTGAGGAGTGCCAGCAGGATGAAGCATTCCCAGCGCCTACCGCAGCCAGCGGCCCTAGTGCACGCCATACTAGACGGGCGTGTTGCCCAAGAGCAGCTCACGACCAATGCTGCATGCCCTGGTCCGGCTCTTTCTAGCACCGTCGGCCGTCAGAGACGCTTACAGAAGCGGGTTAACGATCGTCAATCGCTGCGTCTAGCCAAGGACCCTGTATGCGCCGTCACATCCGCTTCGAAAGCAGCCTTTCGTCCACAGGTGTTCACACCGCCGGTTAATGCCTTGGCGGTACAGCGATACTGCCGTGCAGCCTTTGCTTTAGAGCTTCAGCAGATGCATTCCAGACCATCCGCGATCCACAACCTGCAAGCTCGCTGCATTGAGGCTGCGCCCGGTCACGTCAAGACTTCGGGTCGACTCGTCCAATGAATCCGCCGACGTTATGGTGTACCGGCAGGACGCGCTTTGTGTGCCCCGAGGCTGCAAAACTGCTGATTGCTGCGGATACGTGAGCATGTGAGACAGGCTGCATGAAGACTTGCACGTCGCTTGTACATCGAGCACGCATGCACCAAGCCATAGGACGAACAGTGCCTCATGAAACTGGATTCATAGCACCGCATATGCTCAGCAAACTTCCTATTCATGCAGGGACTGCAACTTCATGCGTGAATCGCGTGCATGCCGCTCTGTCGGCCTCGAAAGCAGCTCTTGCAAGTGGACAGGGTTTAGCACTTCACCAAATTCGCAGTGCTTGCTTCAAGCTTGCTCAGTCCGAGACGATTGCAGCAAGTCATTGTTTGCATTTGCAGCGCCGATTGCTGCTCTGTTTTGCTTCATGCGTGTCTTCGTTCGCTTTGAACACGTGCGAGTTGCCAACGGCTTCTGCTTGTGGCAAATCAGGCGCTAGCCAGCATTGTGCCTTTGGCGACGTTCTCAGGCAGCGCGGGCCACTGTCACCCAGCTTGACTCATTCCTGAAGCTCGGTTGCGTCTACGCACAGCACACTCGTGCCATCAGTGGGCTGCAGAGGGCGTGAGTGCTTCCAGGCGGCTGTTGCAGTCGGCAGCGTCCATGGACCTGCTCACGCTGCAGGTGCGTCCGACACCGAGCGAACATGTGTTTTGAATGCGTGTGCTTATAGTGCACGTTGTGTGCGACATATGCCGCCATGCACAGCAAGCTTGCCCAGCGTGCACCCTGAATTGCCAACTCCGACACCTCGCAACGCCACGCAGGGCTGCATCAAGAGGGATCCCGATGGCTATCTGGACGAGTTTCGGCAGCAGGTGGGTTTCTCTACTTGGCGCGCGCCTTATGAACCCATTGTGCACCCGCAATTGCGGCGGCGCGGCGCGGCGCGGTGCACGTCCGCATTGCTGAAGGTCACTGACCAGCCAGTGTCTGCACATTGTGCAGTACCGCCACTACAAGGCGTGCCTGGAGATCTTCAGGCTCAGTCCCAGCAAGGAGTCGCGGGAGTTCTCGGACCTCGTCGGCTTTGTCGCCCAGGTCAGTGGGCGCCGCGGCAGACCACCTTCTTCGTGTGCTCTGCTGTGGTTATAACACCTCTCTCGGAGAGTAGCGGATCATTGGAGCCCAGCGTGGCTTCAGGCTCGCTGTGGCTGCGCAGTTATACGGTAGAGCTGCGAGCCAAGCGAGAGTCTGACCGCCGCCCTGCAATTGCCGCAGGTGGCGTCCTGCTACCCGAAGGAGGTGCAGGGCTTCTCGGCGGAGGTCAGCGGCCTGCTGGAGGAGCAGGCGGCGGCGCTGGACTCCGCCACCCGCCTCGCACTTGTGGGCGTTATGGGTTGTTGTCGTCTGCGCATGCGACATTGAGACCATGATGCTGGCCCACTCAGCATGTGTGATTCATGCACAGTCAGCTTGACAGCGCGCATAGCAAACACAGGGTCACACGCTCTTCTGACGCAGCGAAGGGGCATGCCTATATAAGAAACTTATGGGGCATGCTGTTGGCTAGGGACACACAGGGTTGGCTACTCTTTTTGGCATCCTGACTACAAATTGTACCACATTGCAGGTGCGGGCGCTGATTCTGATGCGCAACCGGGGAACACTGTCCGCGCTGGAGGTGCTGCCCACGCTGTTCCGCCTGTTCCGCTGCCACGACAAGGCGCTGCGCCAGCTGTTGTTCCGCCACATCATTGCCGGTGGGTCTGTCCACACCTGGTCCGAGGGGATTTGCCTTCCAAATGTGCAGACATCAGCATACGGCATTGGTCCAGCTGCTGATCCAACACAGCCGCGCCAGCAAGGCTGCATTCGCAGAAATTGATGCAGACCCACGTATGTGGCGATGGTCCCAGACTGCCGTCACCTGCTGCAGCTAATTTTGAGAGCTGGTTGCATATCCTAGCCCTGCACTCAGCAAGTGCCATAGCCCCGTCACATGTAGATTATGAGGGTGCGAACCGCAAGCACCAGGATCACCGCCTGCAGCGCGGGGTGCAGGCGTGTCGGCATGGCCTGCCGCAACGTGACACGGAACAGCTTATGACTGGACATGTGTCTCATGCGGTGCAGACATCAAGGGCGCGAACCGCAAGCACCAGGACAACCGCCTGAACCGCGGCGTGCAGGCCTTCCTGTACGGCCTGCTGCAGCAGGACGAGGAGGCGACTGCGCTGCGGGCGCTGGCGGTGCTGACGGAGCTGCACCGCCGCAATGTGTGGCGCGACGCCCGCACTGTCAATGTCATAGGCGAGGAGATATTTTCTGGAACATTTTGGACATTTCATTGTTGACGAAAAGGCGCTGCGGGCGCTGGCAGTGCTGACGGAGCTGCACCGCCGCAATGCGTGGCGCGACGCCCGCACCGTCAACGTCATAGGCGAGGAGATATTTTCTGGAACAATTTGGACATTTCATTGTTGACGAAAAGGCGCTGCGGGCGCTGGCAGTGCTGACGGAGCTGCACCGCCGCAATGTGTGGCGCGACGCCCGCACCGTCAATGTCATAGGCGAGTACATTTTCCACGGAACATTCCGAGCATTTCATTGTCAACGAAAAGGCACTGCGGGCGCTGGCAGGACTGACGGAGCTGCACCGGCGCAATGCGTGGCGCGACGCCCGCACCGTCAATGTCATAGGCGAGGAGATATTTTCTGGAACATTTTGGACATCTCATTGTCAACGAAAAGGCACTGCGGGCGCTGGCAGTACTGACGGAGCTGCACCGCCGCAATGTGTCGCGCGACGCCCGCACCGCCAACGAGATCGGTGAGAGAGTGGCATGCCGTGCAGAGATGTTGGTCTACTGTCAGCATGCTTATGCGGGGTCGCACACACACTACAGCAGGATGTGCAGCTGACAAGCACTGTCAACCAATGCGCAGCTGGATCACCCATGTGGGCTTCTGACCAACTTTGAACGCTGTGGCCACTGTCTTGCAGCCGCCTGATCATGTGTTATGTGCCATGCAGCGAGCGCGACGCAGCACCCGAGCAGCCGCGTGATGCTGGCGGCGCTCAAGTTCTTCCTGGGCCAGGATGAGGCGGAGGACGCGGGCTTGGACGATGATGAGGAAGGCGGAAGCAGGAAGGGTGAGTCGGGTATGGCGCCCACCCCCACGGCGCCGACATCCAAGGAAGTCTACGCCGCCAAGGCCAAGGTAAGCGTTGGCTTGCACTTGGACCTGACCTGTAGACGTGTCTGCGAACTCAGAAAGACGGGATCCGTGGGAATAGGCAACACACAATGCCGGCACGGCGCACCCGCCCGTGGCGCACACCTCCAAGGAAGTCTGCGCCGCCGAGGCCAAGGCGAGCGGCACTGCGTCATGTCATGACTCAGCATCGCCTCATCTGCACAGATCTGGCATCTGTTCCAGTCAAGCACAAGTTTGCTCTGCATGCCCGGATGGCAGAGTGCTCTTGTCGATGACGCATGCCACGATCTGCCAAACGTGCACGCAGCTGCCCGACAACAATCCTGCTTTGCTGCCGCAGGGCACCAACTCCAGCAAGAAGAAGAAGGCGGCGAAGCTGAAGCGCGCGATGCAGGCGGTCAAGAAGGCGGAGCGGCGGCAGGCCGGCTCCGTCTCGGAGTCCTTCGCTGCCATGCAGCTGCTGCACGATCCACAGGTCAGCGCTGTGTCGTCTGCTGAGCCCTCCTTCGGCATCCTGTAGCTAAGCAAAGTCAGCTTCGGCTGTGGCAGGAGTCCCTTGCCATCATGCAGCTGTTGCTCCACATATCAGCAGATTATGTTAGCCTTCTGGTCCGTGAATGCAGCATGCTGCATCTGTCCCCACAACGTTGGCCCACAGCCCAATGCAAATTTTAATGCAGACCCAAGCGTACCTGCTGCACAGTCGTCACAACAGTGAATGAGCGCCTTTCAATGTGCCCTCATAATGGCTGCAGTCTGCTGTCGTGCCATTGACGTTCACTCTGGAAGGAGGTCACGCTGGTACAATCCATATGCCTTGTGCAGACATTTGCGGAGCGGCTGTTCGCGCGGCTGCAAAAGGCGAACGAGCGGCTGGAGACGCGGCTGGCGATGATGGCAGTCATTTCCCGCGCCGTCGGCGTGCACCGGCTGCTGCTGCTCAACTTCTACCCATTCCTGCAGAAGTACATCCAACCGCACCAGCGGGACGTGACCCGCATCCTGGCCATCCTCATCCAGGTGCCCCACAGCTTCCAGTGGTTCCACAAGTTGACTATCATGTTTACCCAAGCCTGCAGTCTGCACGATCCTGCAGAAGTACATCCAGCCGCACCAGCTGGACGTGACCCGCATCCTGGCCATCCTCATCCAGGTGTGCCAGTGGAGAGATTGGGTGCTGTACAGTCAAACCAGTCTGTTTTGGCAGTCTGCAGGCTGCGCAATCCTGCAGCAGCCCACCCAGCCGCACCAGCGCTGTGACACACTCATCATAGCCGTTCTCGACACGGCCTGCTGCTGCCGAGATCAGCACTACATGTCTGTGCAGAGGTTTGTGACAGTTTGCAGCATGTAGCTTTCTTGAGAGCCCCTTCCCCATCCTGCACAGTAGCATCAATCACATGCTGGCCTTGACCATCCTCACACTCTAGGTAGAAGCTGCACCTCATGACGCCATGTGCATGCCATGTGTGCTAGACTCTGAGCAGCAGGAGCCTGATCTGGAAACTGCGCACAGCTCGACTGCTATATGCGCGACTCATGCCCGTGGGTTCGAGTGCCCATGGATGGCCGTCTCGTACAGGAGTTGAGCTCGATGAATCGACATGATAATGAACACTCATGATCTAGAGTGAGCTGATGAAGCCGGCCCTTCCTGTGGGCCCACTTCGAGGGTCGAAGCAGGGAACCTCCCACAAGCCAAGCTGCTTCGAATCAGGGCCATCATGGCGATTGCAACATTGCCACAAGCCTGCTGGCCTTCGTGATGTGCCCGACGTCGTGCCAGTGATCACTTCCAAATCCTTGCTTGCAGGCGGTGCACGAGCTGGTGCCGCCGGACATGCTGGCGCCGGTGCTGAAGCAGCTTGTGGATCAAATCATCACAAACAGGATCTGGTTGACTGCGAGACTTCCCTCGTGTGTTCAATCACTTCACATTTGCCAACAGGCGGTGCACGAGCTGGTGCCGCCGGACGTGCTGGCGCCGGTGCTGAAGCAGGCTGCGGATCAAATCATCAAAAACAGGATCTGGTTGACTGCGAGAGTTCACTCGTGTATTCAATCACTTCACGTTTGCCAACAGGCGGTGCACGAGCTGGTGCCGCCGGACGTGCTGGCGCCGGTGCTGAAGCAGCTGGCGGACCAGTTCATCAACGACCGCACGCGGCCCGAGGTCATGGTGGTCGGCATCCGCACCGTGCGTGAGCTGACGCAGCGTGCACCGCTGCTCATGACGCCCCACCTGCTACAGGTGTGACCTGATTTCCTATGGGTGTAGACTGTCCGAGAGCTTCCCAACCGTTGCAACCACAATTGGATGCTGACAATGGTAACATGATTGGCATCCGCACCATGCAAGAGCTGCGTCGCTGGTCGTTGTGGTCAGACTGCTGCACATAGCATTTCATCCACCTGGCATTGTACCCCAAGATTGTTGGTGGGCACACATACGATGTGAGAGCCGGCCCGCTCGTGCACTCTGATTTACTACAGGCAACATTGGGGCGTGACAGCTTCTTGTGTCAGAGTCAAGCTGACAGGCTGCAAAGTCATATTTTCGCAGGCTGATGCCATGTTTTTCACTGTAAATTTGTTCATTCAAATGTGCAGGACCTGGCAGAGTACCGAAAATACAAGCACAAGGAGGTGTCCTCCGCGGCGCGCGCCCTCGTCTCCCTGTTCCGCCAGGTGAGGCATGCTGCGTGTCGCAGCCTTTGCCGCAGGGCGTCCCCTTTCTCAACAACTCAAGCAGAACACAGCCGCTGCACAGGGTCAGGGCCAGCATCGCAAGCATCGACTCTGCCATGCACAGCACGCATGCTGTGCCAACAGCAGAGGCCGCCTTGTTGCAGATGTTCTGTGTCTCAGGTGTCACGATGCTGTCGCAGGTCAACCCGAGCCTGCTGGCCAAGAAGGACCGCGGCCGGGGCGCCGACCTGGGCAAGGCCCCCCTGGAGTACGGCGCCGCCGCCGTGCCAGACCGCATCGAGGTTCGAGACGTGTTCACTAGAAGCAGTAGTGTCGATCAGCTCCGAAATTCCTACTGCCAAGCAGCTCTACCACAAATTTAGAGTAGCTGGTCAGCCATTTTCAATGCAGTGCTCAAGAGCGAGCACAGGAGCATGTTGCCAGGAGTATGTCTGTTTGCGCATCAGCTCTTTGCCTGTGCAGCCACTTCACCTGTATACCTGATATCACCTCAGGGCGCAGAGTTGCTGCAAGCGGCGGAGGTAGCTGGCGACAAGGGCAGCGACGTCAGCAGCGACAGCGAGCTGGAGCTGGAGTCCGATGACGAGGAAGCAGCAGATGCGGAGGAAGCAGATGCAGCGGCGGCAGATGATGGCGGCGGCAGCTCGGGCTGGGAGGAGGCCGGCTCCTCCGACGAGGATGCAGACGAAGCCGTGGCTGCGGAAGCGGGAAGCAGTGATGACGAAGACGGCAGCGGCGCGCAGGCAGGCGGCTCGGATGACGAAGATGGCTCTGTCCTCGAGCTCAGCGGTGGCGACGGCAATGCGGGCAGCGGCAGCGACGGCGGCAACGAGGCAGGCAGCGTTGGCAGCGCTGGGGAAGCAGGAAGCGGCAGCGAGGACGAGGCTGCAGCGTCGGATAGCGATGCTGAGGAGGCGGCTCCAAGGCCAGGCCGGGGTGTCAAGCGGCGACCCCCTGGCGGCCAGCCAGACAGGTCGGTGCAATGATCCGATGGCGAGTACAACTCATGTCATTCACCATTGACAACACAGTCAAGGATGGGCTCATGTGGCAATGACGCACCATAGCACCAACAGATAGGTTGGTGCCTGCCCTGACAGCGGCGCTCTGCCCTCACACACATTTCCCTAGGCCTTCTGGCGCATGTGCAACCTAGTTAACTGCATCGAGCCTCACGATAGGTTGAGAGCTGAGCAACTGTTTCTAACTTGCAGTTGTTGTGCATCTGCAGCCTGAAGACGTTGAAGAAGCAGCTGACCGAGGCCAAGTTGGCGGCAGCCGACAAGCAGTTGGCGCCCGAGGGGGGACAGCAACCGCCGGAGGGGGAGGTGCCGCTGGAGTGGGGGCGCATCCTGACGGAGGAGGACTTTGAGCGCATCAGGTACATAGGCATTCTTGTGTCGCCCCTGCCTTTTGCTCGTATCCCCATAGAGGGGCACAAGAGGTGCCTGACTGGAGGCACTGAGCATGGAGGTAGACTCTGAGCATATTCTGTGCATCCAACATCCAATGACGCATGCAGTGTCGTAAGAAGCCACTTGATGACATGTTTCCAGACACTGTTTCACCTGTGGCAGGAAACTGCGGCATAAGAAGCTGGTGGACGGCGCATTGGCGCGCCATGGCCTGAAGCGCAGGTAGATGGCGCAGCACAATGAGCCTCTGGCGACAAAAACTTTCGAAAACTTAGGGAACTCCTTGCCTGTTGCAGGGAGCTCCGGCACAAGAAGCTGGTGGACGACACGCTGGCGCGCCACGGCCTGAAGCGCAAGCAGATGAACCAGCAGCGGCTGGACCGGCTGCGGGAAGCGGCGGAAGGCGAGGCTGAGGAGCTGCTTGACGCCCAGGTATCAATGTGTCTGACAGCAGAAGCAGTCACATGCACGTAGTGTGTCGATAGCAGAAGGTGCATGTGCTGCGCTTGTGAAAGTGTCAACTGCAGCATCTCTATGCCAAAGCCACACATGGGCACTGACAACTAAGATTGTCTGCTGGGATGCACAGGACAATGCAGGGATGCCAACACGCACAGCGATGAAGCGCCTCACACACTTCATGCGATTGCGATTGCAGCTGAGGCGAGTCTTCTCGCGCCCTCAAATGCAGGATGTGGCGGGGTCGTTGGCGGAGCAGCGAATGCGCAGCGACGACCTGGCGTCCAAGCACAAGGGCCGCCGCGACAAGCAGGAGCGCCTCGCCTCCGTGCTGGCAGGTGAGTTTGTTTGCGACAGGAATGTGGTGTTCAGTGTGGCTCTGACTTGTGTGCTGTAAGCGTGTGCACAAAGCTGTTTCTCTACATCAGGCGACCAGCAACCGTGTGTACACTTCGCTGGTGCGGCTCATGGGGTTCTCATCGTGCTGCACTGCAGGCCGGGAGGGGCGGGAGTTTGGCGCGGCCGCCGGCCGCAAGAAGCAGAAGACGGGCGGCCTCAGCAACAAGCAGAAGCAGAAGGTGAAGGCGATGCCGGCGGCGGCGCGGGCGGTGCAGCTCAAGCGCCGCTCCGGCGGCAAACCCCGTGGCAAGGCGGCGAAGAAGGCGCAGCGCGGCCACACTGGGAAGAGCAACTTCGGCCGCGCTGCCGGCGGCGGCAGGAAGAAGTGATGTGGGGGAAATTGATGACCGCTTGTCTTCTGCCCGTGTGGTCAAAGTGGCCAGGTTGGTGCGGCGTGGCCAGAGCGGCAATACCAGCATCTGATAAACATACGAGTCAGCCAGAAGCTTGGTCATTCAATGCTACGGGGGTGACAACTGGTATGGCAGGGTCGCCAAAAAAGCGCTTGCCTCCGGTGCAACTGTGTTGTGCGCTTGCACGAGCGACAGGTGGGCGTGAAATGCTCATCGTTGTAGCACCGCATGACCATGTTTGGATTGGGGAGGAACAGGAGAAGGCCGTCGTCAGCTGTCTTACATCAGGGAATTACATCCAATCTCAAAGAGACAGTTTGTGGGAAGCAGTGATGTGCTTGCTGGAGTGCTTTATCCGCATTGACAGTCAAAAGAGCTGCAACATCATGTACTCATCTTCACGATGCTTGCATCCCGGAACCCCTTCACTACAAGAAGCGCCCATGTGTCTGGAAGTTTGTACTGGGTCTCCAATGTTTCCTGCGGTAATTGCACTGTCCATAAGAAACTCTGCTTGCATGGTCACCCATACAGTGTTGAGAATCTACTCCATTCAAGCTTGCATCACGTTCAACAGCAGTAAGCACCTGCATCTTCGCTCCACCCGTGGGGTCAACAGCGACGTCCATCAAAAGCTGAACATCCTGCATGTTTCTGTCTGCCGCGTACTGCAGCACCGCCTCGGCATACATTTGTCCTCCCGCTTTCGCCTCCAGAAACTTGTGTACAAAGTCTGAAAGCACACATGGCACATGTGAGAACATGTGAACCCCGAAGCAGAGTGCATTGACTATGCGCTGTCATACAAGACACAGTTCGTGATAGTACACAATCAAAAACAGCAGGTTTCAACATCAAAATGGAAGCACCGCACCTGCAAGCGGCTCCTGTGAATCCTGCAGTCCGCAGACCACGACAAGTCAAGGAAGCGGACGAGAACGCGGTCAAACATGCTGAAACAACAGACGTGTAATACTGTCTGCGACAAGGTGTCAGATCGGACTAGATCGGATCAGAAGTATGTACCTGTGAAGCGGCTGGCAGGTCGCCCCGCAAGAGGCTGCCGAGCAGCACACCCAAGTCATAAGTCCTGTCGAGCGCCTTGCACAACTTTTCGTCACCATAGCGCCGCGCATCTGCGATGCAAACCTGCGCACGCCCATCGAACACCCCCTGCGCAGGAAGCGCGCCATCGTGAGGTTGCTGAGCAAATTGGTAGAATGATCACAGCAACATGTCGGCCCTGAGCCTGCGATTACGACAGCTGATGTGTTTGGCATGCGACCAAGAACATGTACATCTGCGCCAGCAGCACTACAACCTGCATGTCGTCGATATACGCCGCAATGTTGGCGTGGTAGCGAAGCTCAGGGGTGGTCAGCGCCAGGAACACACGCACATGCTTGGGATCCACCGGCAGCAGCGAGAACGGACCCGCGTACACAATCCTGCAGCATGGCCACCCAAGGCAGCATTTGGGCTGTCCCTCAGAAGCATAAACGATGAAATGTAGCAGGCTGTGAGCTGCTGGTGAGCAGGGTCACACGCACGGAGTCTGATCAACTTGCGTGACATGCGCGGCGACGTCTTTACAGAGCAGCCCGCTGGCAGGCTGCCCGGGCTTCTTTGACAGCTTGTACAGCTTCTCGAAACACGCGGCTGTGAGTTTGATGCCCCACGCAATCTACAGCGTACAAAACGAGCGAGTGCACTGCAGTTGTACTTGCTCAAACATGTCAATGACCCCAGGCGTGGCTGCAGAACATCGTGCAATTGCCACCGCCAGCCATGCAACTCACCATCTCCTGGTCGTTGAACAGCAGCAGGCGCACTGTGCGGTGGGAGCCCAGCTGAGCATTGTCCGCTGCGCGCGCTAGGCCCTCCACCAGCGCCTGGTGGCGCAAAGTTTGCAGCAGGCAGTCAACTCACAAGGGCTTGGACTGCCATGTTGCACACTGGAATGCGCAGCCCAGCTACAGGGCACGCAGTTCACCCTAAAATGTTCCACAGTCTTCCTCAAGCAAAATGTGTGCCACAGTCATCGAACTCTTGCCTGAGCCATGTAGTGCCGCGACAGCTTGAGTCTCCTGATCCCCAGTACGGCAGCACTGAACAGCGGCACGGTAGCGCCCACAGGCGGGGCCTTGTGGTCGCGCTTCTGCAGGACCATGTGCACAGCCCCGCCCATGCGAGCCAGCTGCACGGGCACGATGTTCGGACGTGAGCTACACACACCATCGTTTGTGAGGGACGCATCCCATGGAGTGAAGCGGGAGCCAAGATGACGATGTGTTTTCAAAACACACCACACGGCTGCACCTTTCGTGTGGTCTCCACCTCGAGCGGTCCCCCGGTGATGGAGCCCGACTTCCCGCTGTCTGGACTCCCAAACACGTCGTCAGCCTCTGCAGGCTGCTGCAGTGGCTCCTTGCTGCCGTGGGGGCTGCTGGAGGGGGCGTCCGATGTTGGACCCGCACCACCTCGATCTGCCTGCTGCTGGCCGTCTGTGGGGGGCTGTGAGCTGGCTGCTGCGGTTTCCTGACCCGGAGGGATGACCTCTGTAGTGGTCAAGTTGTCTGGGGGCTGCGACAGGCGCACCATGGCGTGCACCTTGCCGACGTGCGTCAGCTCGCTGTTCGTGGGGAAGCGGCCGTCATCGCCCTGTGTCACGCGAGCTGCCAGGTAGCGCCGCTGTGTGAAGCTGACGGCCTCTGGCTCCGCATTCAGAAATGTATCGTCGTGAATGACATTGAGTTTCGGCAGCTGACTCAGCTGGAAGTCTGACAGAGTCTGACCATAGTGCAGCTCGTAGCCATACTGTTCAATGGGATCGCTGACACCCGGAAATTCGATCGTGTCCTTGCCTGCTGCTACAGCTACCGCGTGAGTCAGCTTGCGTTTCTTGTCTGGTGACATCGTCTGCTGATTAAAGATGTGAAACCATACAGTATGGAACGGTGATGTGGGAAACTGCAGAACTGCAATATGAAGCTTTGCTCACATCCAACACAGGAAGGCAAAGACGCTCTGTGCCGTATGGCGAAGTGTCAGAGAGGCAGGAAGACCTGAGAAAGAGGCAGGAAGCGTGAAGCTGTAATTGCACCTGTCTGCTTCCACTCAACTCCATGTTAGCATGTACAATGAGCAGACAGTCTCCTTGTCATACGGCGAGAGAGCTGCAGGAGTCGATGTTCAGCTTGAAGGACATCGCCAGGATCATCGATACCTCAGGCTGACACTCCGACAGTGACCCATCATGCGGATGCATGCAGCCCCCTCGGCGCGATCAGCCGAGCCCCGACTGCAGCACGCTCACTGCAGACGCTCTGAGGGGTCAGCTGCTGCTCTGGCAGCTAGATCAGGGCCAGCTCGTTGTGCAGACCGGTCTTTCGTTGCTCCGCCACTCCCAGGTGCGCTGCTAGAATATGAGGCATTTTGAGCAACTATGCCGTCATCCCCAGTCTACCGAAAAGAGCCTGGACTCCTGCACAGATACTTCAATGTCATCCTGCCTCGCCAAATGGCGCCAAGCACTGATGCGGCTATCATGTGCAAGCCCCACGCTGTGCACACTTTCGATTGTGTGCTCAAACGAAATGATGACACGTTCACAAGCTGATTCGCGCAGGTCGCAGCAGCATCCCAGCCCAGCTGCGACGCAGCAGCACGCTGCAGCGGCGGCGACGTCAGCAACAGTGGCAGCCGGCGGCGCCGGTGGCAGCGGCCAGGGAGCACCTGGCCAGCCCCACCGGCAACAAGGGCAGCCGCTTCGCGATCGTGGTGTCGCGCTTCAACGAGCTCGTCACTCGCGCGCTGCTGGCGGGGGCGCTGGAGACGTTCACGCGCTACGGGGTGCCCGAGAGGAACCTGGAGGTGAGGCACTGCGCATGAAGGCATTGCTCCTCTGTGGTGTCGCCGTGGTGCTGTCGATAGAGCGGCGAGTCAGTGGTGTCGCACTGCGTCTACCTTGTCATGTATGTGCTGCTGACGGGGCACTGATACCTCTCCACGGATTGCTGATGCCCTGGAACACTGGATGTCCCGAAATACTGGGGAAGTTGGGTTGTCGCCCAAGACTGTCAGCAGCAATTGGTTCGTGCAGTGTCTTCCCCTAATCGCAGCTCGTGGTGTCACTTTGTGACGGGCTGATCATGCGCGCACTGCCCATTGGGCTGCCAAGCATGTCAGCCGCGGTCCCAACCCAGAAGCCCGACATCGAGATGACGTCACTGGAGCTGCATGTCGTTGCTCAACTCTAAGCTGTGATGTCGTCACAGGCTCACAAGGGGTCAGGTCTTGGACGAATGTTCAACGCCATGCCAATGGGTGTGCAGCCTTGGTATGTTGTCAAGCACGTTGTGTCCACATGCACAGCCCACACGAAGCTGCCAGATCAATGACTCCGCTTGCTGCAGGTGGTGTGGGTGCCGGGGGCATATGAGATCCCAGTCGTGGCGTCAGCGCTGGCACGCTCAGGGCGCTTTGATGCAGTGGTCGCCATTGGCACCGTGGTGGGTCCCGAAGGGTCAACTTCCGTATGCAACCGTCCATATGGTTTGCGCACATACCAAGTAATCGATGACACAAATGCCAGCGTGTTTGCAATCGGCCCGCGCTGTGGTGAGTGCCGAATGTTGAGGGCAACCATATCGTTTCAGATTCTGACGGCGCTGCTGTGCCTCACAATGTTCGTTCGGAGGTGGACGCCGCGCCTGCCAGAACTATGACGAGTTCTGTCTGCTATGCCCTGTGGCACTCACCCAGCTGTTTGTTCTGACAAGCAACGACGAAGCTTGACGTCAAGGTGAAGTTGCTGTGGGCCTCATCTTCATGAGCCACGACTGTTGGCGGGCATGCGGCAAGATGACTCACTGTGACGCAGCCATGCCTGGCGCCGCTGAAGCCGCGCTGGCAGTCCATGCAAGTGACATGCTGCACACTAGTCTGTACAGCCTGCTGTGAAAGCATGTTGCCCTACTGCTGATGGATGCGGACCCGGATGACACAGTAGTATGCAGGGGTGGGCGGCACCACCAATGGTGTGCTGGATGTCCGCCGCACACGATTTTGTGTGCACACAAGCCTGACTGGGTCATTGCCTCTAGCCTTATGAAGGAACTCGTGTTTGCTGACAGGTGCATGGCAAGATCAAACTACGATGCGGTGGCAGACGTCTAAACAAGCCGACAGTTTTGGCCGCTCTTCTTGCAAGTCGGATCGAATTACAAACACTGGCAGATGTTGCCGCAGGTGCGTGGCGAGGCCACACAGTATGACGCAATGGCGGGCGGCGCTGCCAATGGCGCGTCAAACTTCAGCCAAGCTGCAGATTCGATGACCTTGATCATGTGCCGAATGTTGCCAATACCCACTATCACATGTGGATGCAGGTTCGTGGCGAGACCACACACTATGATGCGGTAACAGAAGGCGCCGCCAATGTTGTGCTGGACGTCAGCCAAGCCGCAAGTTTGGTCACTTCGTTAAGGAGTGGAATGTTGCCGGCACTCACCAGTACATGTGGTCGCGGGTGTGTGGCGAGACCACAGATTACAATGCGGTGGCGGGCGGCGTCGCCAATGGCGTGCTGGACATGCCATCAAGCCAACTTTCGATGTTGATGGACCATAATTAGACTGATACTGATTGGTATGTGTCATGGCAGGTGCGCGGCGAGACCACACACTACAACGCGGTGGCGGGCGGCGCCGCCAATGGCGTGCTGGACGGTCCATCAAGCCGACTTTTGTTGTTGATGGACCATAGCCAGACTGATACTGATTGGTATGTGTCATGGCAGGTGCGCGGCGAGACTACACACTACGATGCAGTAGCGGGCGGCGCCGCCAATGGCGTGCTGGACGTCAGCCGGACGACGGGCGTGCCGACGATCTTTGGCGTGCTTACCACAGAGACCATGGAGCAGGTGTGTGTCTGACGGTCCTCTTGCGTGATAGCAGTCGAGCAAACGCCGCAAATTTGACCAACAGCCGGATGGCAGGCGTGCCGCCAGGGGCGGCAACAGCACTCGGCTGCAATTGCATGCGACCCTGGAGTGCGTCATTCTCGATGCCTGTACATCTGTGCTCCAATTTCGACGCGCTCAGCAGTGGTGTTTTGGCATGGTGCCTCTTTTCAGACCACCGATGATCAGCCTTTATGAAGGGTGCTGCGGCGGTTTCTGGGCGTGTGCTCTGTTTGACGCCCTGCAGCATGTGCAGTCGTTGTACAGGGATTCTTACAACAGGGGGCCCAGCCCACAGGTGCTGAGCAGGTGCTGAGCAACGAAGGTCTAGCTGGGTCGTGAATACACTGCCACCCCAGGAAAAGTAGCTGCGGTGATTGCCAGTACAGGGCTGCCTCGGTTGCTGCGACTCCCGATGCGCGTTTATACATTTCAATCGCCGTATGCCAGCTGTGCGATGCGTTGAGTAGTCGCGCTTTTCGGTTGCACACCAGGATCGGCAGCTGGCGGACTTTGTCCTACTGGGCGCAGTACAAGTGTGGGGTCGTGGTACTACACATTACGTATTACCGACTTAGTACACTGGTCCTGACGACAGGCGGCTCACAGCTGGGTCATGTGGTGGTCGTCTCACAGCTACAGCTGGCTACCGAGTGATAAGTCAGCCTGTTGGCAGCTGCAGCTGCAGAGTGCCAGACAGGCTTCCAAAGCTGCCAATCTGGTGCACACCGCTGAAACCCGAATCAGCCTGCGAGTATCCCTGCACATGAGACATGTTCACCTAGATTCGATCCAATGCTGAGAGCCTCTCTTCCTGCGGCCAGCCCAGGAGTGCGGGGGCGGCGAGGCCAGGAACAAGGGTAGCGTGGCGGGGCAGAGATCTGACAACTTTTGGCGTCTGCCGTGCGACTGCCAAGGTCTGCAAACGAATGCTGAATCACAGGTTTTTCCCGCCGCAGGCCCAGGATCGTGCGGGCGGCAAGGCCGGCAACACGAGCGAGGCGGCACTAATTTCTGCTCAGTCTCTAGCTTCTGTCGAGCGAACACCAAGTCGTGAGTGAACCCTGAAGAGCGTCTTGTTGCTGCTACCGCAGGCCCAGGACCGCGCGGGCGGCAAGGCCGGCAACAAGGGCAGCGAGGCGGCGCTGACGGCGCTGGAGATGGCCAACCTGCTGTCCCAGGTGCGCTGCGGGGCATGCAAGTCTCATCATCTTCACGGCTCTGGCATGGTTGCCCAAGGAGGTTCCCCTACAGAGCTGCCTTCAGCATGGAGTGCCATCTCCGACTGAGTACCATCCCTGAAGGGACTCGCTGCAAAGTTGCTCCGGGAGAGGAGTGTGACAAGGCAAGGCTTGACAGAGTCGTGTGTTTTGCTGCAGCTGCGGGCTGACGGGCTTGCGTCTCCGGCGTGGGGCGTCGAGGACCCCTTCGACAACTAGCCGGGGGGTTGCAGCGGCAGAGGAGTGTGACAAGGCAAGGCTTGACAGAGTCGTGTGTTTTGCTGCAGCTGCGGGCTGACGGGCTTGCGTCTCCGGCGTGGGGCGTCGAGGACCCCTTCGACAACTAGCCGGGGGGTTGCAGCGGCAGCTGAAACAGTAGCAGCGGCGCATACTGCATCTATGGCTGCAGGCGAGGCAGGTAAAAATGAACGACGTCCTGAGCAGCTCAGCGGAGTGGCAGGGTGGTGACATAAGGACCGTGGCGGCATGGCAGCTGTGCCAGCGCCGGGGGATGCAACCATGCGGGGCAGCTGCTGGCAGTGGCGGCATTTTTAGGAGGCGCACGAAACCTCAGGGTCTGAATGTTAGGGGCGGCGGCGGCGGTCTGATGTCACCGCAGCGCTGCGCTGCTTGGCGACCTGCAGCGGCAGTGACCGAGGTCCGGCTTTGGGGCGCCAGCCTTGCGCCATATTGCAGCAGGGGTGGCGGTGTCACAGGCACTGCATGCGTTGCGCAGGGCAGCATTGTTGGTGCTACAGGGCCTGTGCATCACGATAGAATGCGGGGGTAGAAATGGTTTGTGGGTGCAACTGTTGGTGTGGCACAGCCAACAAACTGTGCAAACCTGGCGATGCTTGCTTGGCAATTTTATTCAGGAAACATGGACCTCATCCCGCCGCCAAGAATTACAGCATCATGATCAATACAGTGCTAAATTCAAAGCAGGCTGATGTGCGATGCGATTGCAGACGGCACCCAAATGTGTGAAACTCAAGTACAGCCAATTTCAAGTACAGCGGCAAGCGTCGTGCGCGTGTGCGCACACGACGAACTCGAATCAACAAAAGGGCTGCACAAGTAACAGCGAGCGGCGGGCAGTTCTGCAACAAACTCGTTGCAGCCAGCTGTTGCAGCCGACACAGACGGCAACCCCGGACGGTAGGGGCAAATCAAAGGGCAAATCAAAGCAAACGGCACTGCCATGAATTCCCACCGAGGGGTTATCTCAAGGTGGACAGTGGCCGCGCGGCTGAAACCAAGAAAGGGTTCGGACACAGACGTTGGTGCACATGCAACACGACACGATGCTGTGCCGTAGCTGCCAATACGTGGTTCGGCGGCAAATCGAGACAGCCCCTCCGGGACAGCTTCGACCTGAGAGGACACTGTCACTGCTGGTCATGTGCACTGGACTACAGTGCCCCGTTCTGCGGCTGTGCCGGCCGGCGCTTCGATTCTCAGAAGCGCCAAGGCATGCCGACCTCGTGCTAGGTGTAGGGCGGCGTCAGACGGCTGACGTGTATGTGTTCCTTTGCAGACTTGAGTGTCGTCGCTGGTGGCACTGCCGAGCTGCCGTCAAAGCGGCAGAGAGCTGGCTGCTTTCTCAGTCGCTACTGCCACCACTGCTGCGGATCGTGCTGACAGCCATGGTGCGACCATGACTGACAGCCGCTTCTGACTGGCAATGCTCCGCTTCGCTCTGCAGTGCAGCGGCTTGCAGCTGAGGCTTTCGAGCAGCAGTTGCCGCCTGGTGGCGGCGCGGCAGCAGCAGCTGCGCAAACTGGCCGCTGTTGCCGCCGCCGCCGCTGCCGCTGCCGCGGTCGCCGTCGCCGGCACCTGCTGTGTCACCTCAACGGCAGCGCAGGGGCGCACAGTTACGCAGCGCCAGCGCCGCCAGCAGCTGGGAGCTCTGCTGCTGCCGCTGCTGCGGCAGCTGCGGCTGCAGCGGCGCCCACAGGTAGCTGTGCAGGTAGGCGTGGTCCTGCTGGGCCACCTGTGACATGCAGTCGCAGGATGATGAGACCCACAAGTGCTGGCAATCGACGCCACAATCTGCAGCAGATGCCTCGATGATCGGCAATCTAACGACCTTGAAGTGCTGCAGCTGAACAGGTCTCGCGACTGGCCAGGGTCTTAAAGTGTACTGCCATGCAGATACCGGCACAGTGGCAGATGCGCAACTTGCAAGCACCTGAGACAGCAGCTTGCCAGCAAAGGGACCGCTCGTCGCGACCACTTGCCCGTTGGGCGACCAGCCGAAGTGGCTCGTGCTGTCCGAGCTGTGGCGCCGCGGCGCCTGCGGCTGCGGCGGCTGCACAGCAGGCGGCAAACACATTCACTTTAATGATGCTGAACCCTACACCTTCATATCGCCCTAGCAGTGAGCCTGGAGCACGTCTTCGCACAGCGGCCGGCACTACAGCGAGCAACCTTGATGCTGCAGTGGGGCGACGACGTCAGCTGCAGGTGAGGCCATCTGATCAAGTGCTCATTCTGCAGCTGCAGTTCAGGGCCTGACTGCATATTGTCCATGCCAAGCGTGACACAGCGACAGCGTGCAGGCAAGCGGGCAGTACGCAGTGCGGGTGGCCATGCAGGCTTCGAGGTACCAAAGTAGCGTGATCAAGCTGGATCATGCTTCAGTTCTCGAGCCATGACACTGACCTGCGGCGCGACCGGCGGCAGGCGGTTGTGCACTGATGGGCATTCCGCCATGCAGGCGAGCATGGCGGCTTGCGCGGGCACTTGGAGGACTCATGGCACCCTCGAATCTGATGAGGCATCGTCTGGAGTGTGGAGCCGGGACACTGACCTGCGGCGTCACGGGCGGCGAGGGGGTGCGTGCCGGCGGGCAATCCGCCGTGCAGGCGAGCACGGCGGCTTTCAGCATCTCCACCTCGGCCGAGCGCCGCGCCAGCCGCACCTCCAGCCCCGTGATGCGCGCCGTCAGGTCGCTGTCCCTGCAGTAGCGAAGGACGGCGTCGCGTCAGGACGAGGCGTGCAACATGCCCGCTGATGTCGGACGCTGATGCCGCCGCTGTGGAATGGCGCCTGCGGCATAAATCAGCAGCACGCTGCTCGGCCCGCCGTCCCGCTGCACCGTATGAAGACATTTGCACAGACCTCAGAAGGTATTCCCGGCACGTTTCACGCGCTCATACGCCGGCCTGTGATCACTGGCATGCTGTGGTAGGTACGCGGTACGCCGGGGGAGGAGATCTGCAGGAAGCCTGCCAGGACAGCGGCCGTGATTGCGATGAGCTCAGACATGCGTGACATGCCGCTGAGAGTGCGCGGGGAGGGCACAAGTGAGGCGGTGGAAGCCTGCGCTGCGGTAAAGATTAGGCGCTTGTGAAATATCTCCATGATGTCACAAGCACACTCACCCTGAATCGGCGTCCGACATGCAGCCTTCGTCATCATCGTCCATGTATGTATCGCTTGCCTCGCTGTCCGCACACGAGGAGGCCGCCTTGTCTGTGCCTGCGTGCTGTGCCGGCTCCCTACTATTCTGATGGGATCTGGGAGCGCTGCTGCAGACTGCTGAGGCGGCAGGCCGCTCATCGGCGCTGCAGACGCTTGCTGACCGATCGCTGGCGTCGCAGAGACCGACGGCGCACGGTCGAGCGACGTCAGTCGCCATGTTGTCCGGGCTGCTGCACGTGCGGCGGGTGTCCATTGACCGCTCCTGGTGGCTCTGCTCTGCGGACCAAGACGACAGCTTGATTACAGGGTAGACTGGTCGGCGGACCAACGGAACGACCGAAAGTGAATGTAAGCTGGATTACGGCAAGTCTGTGCCGTCCTGTGTCCGCAGTAGTACGAGCCCACGAGCCCAAATTACCTGATCATGCGATCAGTGCTGGGAAGTTTTACGTGCTGCTCTACTCCGCGCAGGTGCAGCTGGTGACACGCGGGTGGAAGGGTGATCGGGCCACGGCAGGCGCTGTGATGGTGATTACAGCCCGCACGACAGGCGCCCCCGGAAGCGCCGTCGCAGCCGATGAGGGAATCGGCTTGCGAAACCTGCTGGAAAGCGGTGACAAGACAAGGTCATTGCAGGACGTCTGCGTCCTGGACGCTCGGGATCTGAGCCGCAGCATGACGTGTGCATGATTCAGTTGTCGGCTGGGACCGGCCGTCCCAGGTGGGGCCACCAGCAGCTGGCACGGAAGCCACGAGACGATGACGAGCAAACCGGTGGCCAGCTGTGGCGACGCTGAGCGACACCGAGCAGACGCGGCGGGAGGGCAGGTCAACACATCAGACGCATCGGCACCTCCAAGTCCGCTCAGGCTTCACCGTCGGGCATGTCCGCTTGTACTCCAACTCGTCATCCGGAAGTTGCGCCAAAACGAACGTGCAGAACAGCAAACGGCGCTCTCCCAGGCTGACAGCTGCTAGAATGGGCTATTGGAAGGCAGAAGAACTCCGATGAATTGTACAACTGCACCAACACATGCGCGTTCAGCGCCACGACTATTCGTTTGCTCTTGGCGGGAGTTGCTCACCCTGGAACGCGTCGCCGTCCCTCGTCCGCAGCACTGTTTGGCGATCAGCGACACATAGTTGCTGTGGATATGACAGCCGCAAATCGCTAGACTGGCCTGTGTGTGCAGTTCTGGCCAGGATAATCATCGGGACCTGCCGAGACCAAACTTCTTGTTGGCACTTCCACCGTCTTGTACTTCCATCAACATATTTGCTAATTCCCACGTCACCAGTTCAGCAATTTTGTGCACTCTCAGCAAGCAACCTGCTCAATCCGCACTCCCCAATTGTATAGTCCACAAGCTTACATTCACGGCCCAGCGCTGTACCTGCTGCCGAAATCGGTGGGCTCTGAAACACCTTCGTCTACAACCCTGGGCATTACTACGTCGACAACATGGCGGTGGCGAGGGGCTCGATGAGCATGCTGGCGCGTTGCCTAGCGGGACGACTGAATCCAGCAGGTGCATTTTGCCGCGCGGCCTGGGTTGCATCACCGAGCCGTGGGGCATGCACTGCTGCGGCGCCACGGCATTGGGATATGTGCAACAGTGCAGAGTATGCACAAATTTCCATGGCCCAGCGATGAGGCAGACTTGTTCACATCCAAATGCGCCATTGCAAGCGGCTGCACGCGATCGAAAGCTGAACTTGTGCACATGTACCATGGGTACAACATGCACCCGGCATGGCTGATGTCTGGCTGGCATCGGGACGACCGATGTTCAGCATTGCGACTGATGAAATTTCGCACTGTGTTGTACGGCGAACACACCAAAACACCACAGCTGATACCTCTCTCAACGCAAGCCGGTCGGCATGACAATGCTGGTGTCGCAATTTGTAGCGAGGCATCAGACGGCAAGGCTGCAGTGGCCAGCATCGAAGCTCGCAACCTAATGCGCAGCTTTGACAGCCCTGCAGCCGGCATGGCCGAGCTGCGTGGGGCGTCCAACATCACCACCTCCGCTCCAACATGCTGGACAGTCCTCATGCATCTTAACTCCGGTGCGTCTCAATGCGCAGCCGGCTCAGCAGTGCTGCGCGGGTTCGCGACCGGCGGCGAGGCGCCGGACGAGATGCACGACGACTTCAAGCCGCAGTTCAAGGAGCAGCGCTCGGGGTCCGTGCAAGACGCCATCCGACATGACGTCACCACCAACAAGGTCCTGCTGTACATGAAGGTGGGCCTGCTGCGGCAGACCAATTTGGGAGCGAGTCTCCTTCCATTGCTGCCCTGATTGCGAAGGGCTTGATGCCCTGGCATCACGGATTGTCTTGCTGTACATCAAGGTGTCCCGACCATGGCTCCGCTGCCGCTTGCGCCTGCTGGCTCGCACTGCCTGCTCGCATTTCTGCAGCTTGCATGCCCGCATGAGTGCAAACAGATGAAGTGCAAGTCGTTGCTGGGCACGCTGGCAGATTGGGTCAAGAACGTGCGCATTCCCAATCGCTGCACCTGCGCCGTCAGAGTCCCTCAATGCACAGCATGGCTGATCAGTGCTTCGCAAACAAATATTTGCATGCCCCAAATCGCTGCAGGGTGACCCAGAGGCGCCGATGTGCGGCTTCAGCAACATGGCGTGCCAGATCCTCAACGCCTACGGTGCGCGCTGCGCTGATGCTTCCCCAGACATCAGCATTCATGCTGGGTTGTGGACGGCAAGCGGAGACAGCGTCTGCGGCAAGCATCAGCCTGTGACTTTTGCAACCCAGCTCTTGTCTCTACGACCTGTTCACCCAAACTTCTGCTGACGTATGTCGATGCAAATCACCTGCAGACGTGAACTACACGAGCCGCAACGTGTTGGCGGACCCCGAGCTCAGAGAAGCCATCAAGAAGTACAGCAATTGGCCCACCATCCCGCAGGTGTGCACTCTGATGTCGGCGACCTGGATCTGCCTCATGCTTCCCGCTTCCCGCTGAGTCCACTGGACATCCTGCAACTGGCCCACCGTCAGATGAGTTTGACACCGCCCCAAATGGCCTGCCATGCCACGAGATGGCACTTCTGCAGCTGACAGTACACCATCTTTGCAGATATACCAGGATTGTGGCATCCGTCGGCTTTGGCAAGTCTGCTGCTGCACTCACACAGTCACCAGCTGCTGCCGGCCAGCCGACTTGGACTGTCCCATTCCGTGGACTGGTGTCTGTAGACTGATTAGAGCCTTTCTGCCTGTGCAGCTGTACATCAAGGGCGAGTTTGTGGGCGGCAGCGACATCCTGATGGGGCTGCACCGGAGCGGCGACCTGCACACGCTGCTGGCAGACGGGCCCAAGGAGCATGCTTGATCCGGCTGGCAGCGCAGCAGTGCCGCTGCCTGGCGGCGCAGCCTGGGTTCGCACTGGAAGGCAGACTTGGTTGGGACAGCGCCGGCGATCGGCGACAACGCTGCCGGCACATGGTCGCCAGGGGCGTGGGAGTCCTGATCCGGCGGGTGCCTGACTTGGAACAGAGGCGAGGATGTTCGCCGTCTGGTGTGCCGGCACAGGACTGGCTTGTGCGCTCTACTGCCAGATGGTCTTCAGCAGCATGCGGCAAGATGCAAAGCCAGCACACGGCAGTTTTGAATGCCAGAAGTCGCAGAGATATGCTTGCTGCCGTCAGACGCTGCCAAGCAGCAGGAGGCCTACTTCATTTCAGCGCAGCGCAGCTGGAGCTGGAAGCGGGGTCGCACAGCTTGGGTCGCACGGTCCAAACTGCACAAGGCAGCCCCATGCGGGACACCGCAGCAAGGGTCCGGCTTGTGCGGGGGCGGCACCCGGAAGGAGCCTGCTTATCAAGTGATCCACACATCCGGGCAGGCAGCTTAGGAACATTCATAGCATGGCAGTGGGGAACGCCTTTGCTTGGGAATGGGTATGGGTTGCGCAAGGGTGTCACAGAAACCGAGTGATAGTGAGGCGGCAATGACATTATGTGCGCGCAATGGCGCCTAGCTGGTGTCGAGAAGTCCAATCACGAAACTCTGAGGGTAAAACAGCTGGTCCACTTGCATGACCGCAGAGATGTTGTCGAACATGTCATCCTGCGGCTGACAAGAACGAGGATGGACTGCCCCAACGCTGCAATGCCAAACATTGTTTGGAACACAATCCCCTAGCTTCACCGCCAGGCACTGTTGCAAGAGTGTGTTCTGATGCAGGCCCTTGCAAAGAAGGAAGCTCGCTCGGTCGGTAAGACTCGCAAGCACATTACCCATCCGCGGCAAAGTAACGTGCATCACTTGAGAAACCACCAATCCGGACGCCGGTACACACACACCAGTGCCCCAAAGAATGTTGAATGCTGCCAAGCACCGTCCAGCAGTGCGGGGGTTTTGACCACAACAGGATGCGCCTGCACGCCTCGTGAATGATTCCGCTTTGCGAGGACTATCTTCCTGCATGCATACTACCAAGTTGCCTGCGCTGGCCACGTCATGCCCCTGACTGTTCTACAGCTACGTGTCTCACTGGCTGCAGGCGCTGCTGCAGCTGATGCTGGCAATGCATGTTGAATAACCATCAAGCAATGGCCTTCTGGGAATTCAGGTGTGACTCCACCGCATATGGTGCTGCCACTGCTGCCTGCTGTAGGGTGGGCAGCGGGGCCAGATTCAAACAGTATGGCGGCTGCCACTGACGGTGATGCTTCGTTGACAGCTGCTCGACCCACTGCTGCCTGCTTGCCAGAGCTGAGCTGCCTCGGAAGCGCGTGCGGCGAATCGCTAAAGCTTGCCGCCGCTGCACCGCCGCTGAACACACCTAATCACGCAGCCGGCAGCTTCCTGCACACCGGCTAGCTAGCAGGGCAGGCCGCTGGCGGCGGACCTGGCGGCGCCAGAGGGCCACCGCTGCTGCAGGGTGGGCTGGCAGCAGGGCTGCCAGGTCGTCTCACACAGCCGCCGGCGCCGGCGGGCGCTGCCGACACTCTGCTGCTCCTCAGACGACGGCCTCCTGCACGCCGGGCGGCGGGTTGGGCTCCACCGGGAGGGGCTCTGGCGGCGCCGGGTCGTTTGCAGGGTTTGCCGCGCGCCCCACCGCATGCGCAACTGCAACCTGCACCGCCAGAGAGCACAGCAATTGACGCCTTCCTTGGGTCTAACTGCGGTTTAACTGCGGTTTGGTTGTTGTGAATCCAGCATGAACTCTCTTGCCTGCTTCCAGGTTGTTGCGGGCGAAACATTGCACCATGGTGCCACGGAGCAGGGACACATGTCCATTCTCTCACCGCGTCGCGCGTGAAGCCGACGTTGTGGGTGCGCACGATGTTGGCGCCGCTCTGCACGCACAGGGCCGCCGCGGCGGCCGACGCCACATCGCGCTCCATCGGGTCCTTGTGGCCTGCGCAGGTGGACATAGACATCCTCACTGCGCCACCAGCCTTGACAGCGACTGCACACAAATTGCCAGAAGCGGCAATTACCCCCCACTTTCGACTTGATGCAGCACAGCCACAACTACACCTGGCCCGGCCATGGACGCCGAACCAAGACCGCACCTATGGCAAGGCCCAGGAGGGGATTCTGCGGGAGGGGTCGATGAGCAGCGGCCGCAGCTGCATCGTTTGGTGATCAAAAGGCTGCAATCCTCGTTAGCAGATATCTGAGACTGTTTGCATGTTTGTCACCTGTGGCCAGGCCCAGGAAGGTTTTGCAGGAGGGGCCAACCAGCAGCGGCGCATGACGCAGTGCGCCGCGGCAGCTGCAATCCCTGGTATTCGCTTAGAAGGAGTAAAGTGCAATATCGTCACCTGTGACCAGGCCCAGGAAGCTTTTACGGGATGGGCCGACCAGCAGCGGCGCATGGCGCAGGGCGCCGCAGCCCTTGTTGACTAGTCGGACTGCAACTTGAACTGAGTCATACCTAAGGTCGACGGAAGGGTTCTGTACCTGTGACCAGGCCCAGGAAGGTTTTGCGGGAGGGGCCGACCAGCAGCGGCGCATGCCGCAGCGCGCCGCGGCAGCTGCAATCCCTGGTATTCGCTTAGAAAGGAATAATGTACAAAATCGTCACCTGTGACCAGGCCCAGGAAGGTTTTGCGGGAGGGGCCGACCAGCAGCGGCGCATGCCGCAGCGCACCCCGCAGCGCTCGCCGCAGCCGCGGCAGCCCGCTGATCAGCTGCAGGTTGCCGTCCCGCGCCTTGGCAAAGCCCAGGCCTGCAGCAAGCATGATTGGTATTATTGGAAGATGTTGCATGACCAGTACAGCCGCAGCCATGGCAACCCGCTCATGAGGGCGCGGTTTGTCATCTTGCGCCTCGGCAACCTCCAGGCCTGCAGCACCTCTTGCATCCGCATAACACCCTGGTGTTCAAGATAGCTCGCTGCTCCAGAGCTCACCTGGGTCCAGCAGCATGCGCCAGGGCTCAATTCCGGCGGCCAGTGCGCTCTCCGCCTGCGCCTGCAGCTCGAAGCCGACCTCGGCCGCCACGTCGCCGTACGCGGTGTTCTCCGGGCTGGTCATCGTCTCGGCGTCGCCGCGCATGTGCATCAGCGCGTACGGCACCCCCAGCTTGGCCACCTGCCATGCAGCACTGGCAGCGTGTGAGTTGATCAAAGTGTGATGCGACGCAGCTTGTCAGACGCTTGCCCTGCTGTCTACACGATGGCTACCAAATGCGTAATTGTTGTCCAGCCCAAGAAACTCGCACGAATGCCGTTACTCTGGCGATCAGCGTCTGAATGGTGAGAGCACTTGGTCACACCTACTGACAGTGGTACAACACGGCACCAATGTGGTGGGCAAGCGTCAAAGCGGAACTGCACCTCGGAGTGCATGTTCTCGTCAAACTCGCCGCCCGACACATCGTTGATCAGGTGTGCCCCGGCTGCAACGGCCGAGGTCGCGACTTCCGCGTAGAAGGTGTCCACAGCGATCAGCACGTCCCTGAACACATCGTCCGTCGCCATTGCCCTGCAGCAGAGATCTTCCCGAGTGGGCCCTCTGCATGAACTGGGTATGCATCTGCTATCGCAGTTGCACACAGGCCACCAGCAAACACAGCAGGGAACCTCAGCCGTGTGACGCACTGTGTGTGGTTGTGACTGCTGGTTGCTGAGGCAACCTGCGGGCAGCTGCTCTGGCTTCCACATGCAGATGCCAATGCCCTGCTGACAAGGTCTGACAAGGTGTGCCTCCACATATTTTCTGGAATATGCAGACACACAGGGTTCACCTGATGACGGGCATGACACGCTGCATTTCACCCCAGCAGCAACCATACCACATGCAGCCGGAGGGTTGAGAGTTGTGTTTGAGCAGGTTGAGAATGATGATGCAATGCAACCGTATCTGATGACGTGCATGACGTGCTGAAGCTCGACCTTCAGCGGCAGCCACGCCACGCGAGGTCGTGTATCAGCATCGTGTGTGACCAGCCTTCAGGAAAGGAGCAGTGGAGAACTGCACCTGACGACGCGCATGACGCACTGGAGCTCAACTCCCGGCGGCAGCCGTGCCGCATGCGGCTGGTTGCCTTTTCAGCGTTGTATCTGACCACCTTTCCGCAAAGCAACACATCAAAAGCACACCTGATGACAGGCATGACGCGCTGCAGCTCGACCTCCGGTGGCAGCCGCGCCGCATGCGGCCGGGTGCTCTGGCCGCCCACGTCTATGATGTCGACCCCCGCCTGCACCATGTCCCGCGCCCTCTGGATTGCTGCTTCCACCTGCAGCTGCGGAAGGAACAGCTTGGGCTGAGCAGGTTCCTGCACAGAGCTGTTCTGCAAGTCTGCGGTGTTTTGATGCTGGTCCATCAACATGCGCTCGCGCGTAGAGATAATGCTCCCCTGAAAAGCTTTCCTTCACAACACTTGGTGATCACAACTGTGTCGACGCCAGCCTCCACCATGTCCTGTGCCCGCTGGGTTGCCGCCTCCACCTGCAGCTGCGGAAGATACAGCGTGGGCTGAGCACAAGCCTGTCTGAATGTCGTCCGACACATGAGGCCCGCACATACCATGACGTCCGCAAACACAGCTGCCTGCAGATGCGCACCGCCGCTGAAGAAGCTGTCGGGCGTGACATCCAGGATGCCCATGACCCCGGACCGAGCCCAGCGCCATACAGACTTGACAGAGCAGAAATCAATGCAGGGGACTGATCAAATCCTGCTTGCCTCGAGGTACGCGCTGCCATCGGAGAAGCTGACTGGCGTCACGCTGAGGATGCCCATGACCCAGGGCCGCGCCTGCTACCATCTAACATAGCCAAGCAAGATGGTGCAGAAAGCTCGTCAAACCCTGCTTGCCTCAAGGTACGCGCCGCCGTCGGAGAAGCTGTCGGGCGTCACATTAAGGATGCCCATGACCCAGGGCCGCGCCTGCCACGCCCACAGCGCGCCGTGCCCCAGCGGCAGCACCGCCTTGAGCTCATCGCCGCCCACGCGGGTTTCGCCTGCAATCACATGGCAGTGTCACAGAGGCAATCATGGCTTCTGGGTCTGCACATGCCTCAGCATGCCCTGTAGCTGAAGCTCCCAGGACGCAGTGCCATGGTACGTGTGCACGACCTCCTTCAACCATCAGCATGCGCTGGCAAACATGCAGCAAGATCTCTTGAAGCCGTACCTCCCTCCGCCAGCCAGGCATCTTCTGCCCGATCCAGCATGCTGCGCAGCCCCGGGCCGCCTGGCAGTCGGTCATCTGCATGCGCAGGAACGATCACCCGATCTGGCACCATGTCAAGGCTTGTGACCTGTCCCTGCATACCAGGTCGAGGTCCAGATCCAGTGCCAGACACCAATGGTACTGCATATCCAATTCCTGTGGAGCCAAAAACTATGCGCATTTGCAAATCCAGAATGGATTGGTGCCATCTCACCGCAGGCAAGGTCGGCGAGCGGCGCCTTGACAAAGCTGCGCTCCTGCCACCGCTTGTGCGGCACAAACAGCGAGCGGTCGCCCGCTGTGCCCACTGCCTCCGCCTGACCATCTGCGTGGGTGTCAGCCCAGAAAGTCACCAAACGATGCAGCAGCATTGGCACCAATGTGCGGCGCAAACAGCGGGCGGTCGTCCGCTGTGCCCACTGCCTCCACTTGGCCATCTGCAAGGGCGCCAACTCGACGCAATCATACATACAATGCAGCAGCGTTTGACACCGCTTGTGCGGCACAGACGCCGTACGGTCGCCCTCCGTGCTCACCGCCTCCGCTTAACCATCTGTGGGAGCGCCAACACAACGGGTGTGACAACCAGCACAGCAGCATGTAACACTGCTTGTGCGGCACAACGAGCAAGCAGTCAGGCACTGACGTTGCCTCCGCCTCGCCGTCTGCGAGAGCGCCCAATTCAGCATGCATTGTTCCGTGGGACCAGCCATGCAGCATGACTGCGGGCCACCGCGCTTCATGCCCACTGCCTCTACCTGCTCATCCTCAAAACAGTGTAACAGATCTGATTGTGAGGGCAGGGCTGACGGGCGTGCCTTCGCCTTCGATGCCATCCACCTGTGCCTGTGCCTCTGGGCCTTGGCCTTGGAAGCGCACTGCATTGCGCCAGCTGCTGATCTGGCAAATTGCTTAAGCTGCACACAGTGACTGTGTATTGCTTGCAGGTACATGTGCCTGAGCAGCAGCATATTAGGCAGTGCGTCAAGGATCTGTGGGATGTGGACACTGCAACCATCACGCTTTGCACGCTCACCAATATTGAGCTGGCTGTCCTCGTAAAAGATGACGTCCAGATCAATGGGGCGCGGCCCGAAGCGCTGCCCGCCAAAATTCCGCCCAATTGCACCCTGCACAAATGATGATGGCAGGACTATAGGACATCGCCGTTGCGTGAGTACAGTCAATGCAATGCACCCTAGCATTCGATGCTGCAAGTGAAAGAAACACATGCAGGGTGTCGCAAGCTGCAGCAGGAGGCAGTCATGCCATGCAATGGGCTTCAGAGTGTAGGGCCCACCTCCACAGCTTTGAGGGCCGCCAGCAATTGATCCGGCGGCAGGGAGGTGCGCGCCGCTATGGCCGTGTTCAGGAACTTGGGCTGGTCCTCCACGTGCGCAGGCGCCGTCTCGTACAGCCTTGCCCGCCGCACAACCTGTTTGAGTATGGCAGCGCCGTGATGCACCTGCCATTCCATGTGTGCTTGCACAGCCTTGCGGCGGTGGCGGCTGCTACACGGCGGGACTTGAAAGGGTGCATCGTCGCCCCAGCATCGTTGCAAGAACGTACGCAGCAGCTTTGCTGGCCGTACCTCGATGCCATGCTGGGGCAACTGCGCCAGCGCCGCTTTGATGTTCTCATATCTGTCGCCCTGCGAATAGCATCAACCACAATCACTTGGGTTGAAGGTTACATCCAATCCTGTTGCAAGACATGCAATCAATGTGCAAGTGTGATTGCAATAATCAGCAGGGGCCCTACCGTGTTTGCGCCAACCGCAATGGCAACACCCACTGGCTTGCCGCCCGCCGGATCACTGATGGCTGTTGCAGCGGCTGCTGGGATGGCTGCAGCGGCGGTGGTGTGCAGCGAGCTGCTGCAGACTGCTGCAGGTGTGCAGTGTGTGGCCACCGACCTGCGCAGCCGTGTGCTGCAGTCAGACTGGAGGCAATCCATGTTTCAGTTGTGACACAAATGTTCATGCCAGCAACCTGCTCAACCTACTAAATGCATGCGCATGCAACATACCCATCCAGCACGCCGCGCCAGGCTTTGCCGCGAGCTGCAGCCATTGCGGCCAGAGCTCGCGGCAGGGACATAACGGAAGCCGCCCGTTATTGGCTGTGTGCGGTGTGTGAGCCGGGCTAGAGGGACAGCAGCGTTCAAAAACCTGCCAACAGCCTCAGTGGGATGTTCAACTTCGAATGCAAGCCTGTAGCGTGAGTGTGCAAGCCAGATAGCGGCTATTCCAGAACACAGCAACTGTATGCACAGCGGCACGCGAATTCAGCCTACGTGCAAGCACCGCTGCAGAGTATAACCCTACTTTGAGCGATTGTGCAAGGTGAATGTGACAGTGGCGCCCATGCATGCCTCTTACACAGGGGAGAAACGGGGGGGCGGTCCATTGTATCAGCGCCCCTGCTTGCGTGTGATTGCGTGGCACCAAGGGGCGCTGAATATTGCCATCCACTCGGGCGGGACCGACTCGGAGCTGAGCCCGCAGAAGCTGTTTGCAAGGTGCACACTTTGACGAGGCAGATGTTGGAGATACTGGTATATCACTGACACCCTGCAACGCCTCAGAATGGCTCGCCGCGCATCGGATGAGGGCATTGTGAAATCGCCATACTCGCCCGGCACCTACTTCGTCAATAAGCAGGAGTGGGTGGTGAGTTTTGTGGTTGAGACCTTAATAGTGATGTAAACCAGTCACTCTGTGGTGCTTCACGGCCAACAGCACCACGAGTCACAGGCTTCTTGCAGTGTCCATGTCGAGTACTTCGGAAGCTCGTTTTGCACACTAGCGGTGCCCGGCCTTGTTTGAAGGGCATATTGTCCATTCAATGAGCATTTGTGGAGACCTCGTGTGTGTAAGTGCGAAAACAAGCCAGGTCACATTGACTCGAGGTGCACCGCGGTGCACTTCCACCTGTGCAACGCATATGGCTGTGTCTCGCAGTTGGGGGAGCGGTATGAGCTGGCGCGGTTGCTGGGCAGTGGATCCTTTTCCAGCGTATGCATGTGCGTGGACACCGTCACCGGCGAGCAGGTGTGTGGCGCTCCGCATGCATGGATGGCCGCTGCCAGCTCAGCACTTGCGACCTGTCAGGCTGCAACGTATCAGCAATGTGCCATTGTGGAGGGTCTGTGGCAGACCCACGTATTTCTGTCACTCCGAGGCCAATGCGCTGTTGCCAAGCAAATGCACGTTGTCAATGAGCATGTACTCCAGTGCTGATATGGCCAGAGGCAGACTGACAGTGCTGGTATGGCCAGAGGCGGATTGAGTCCTGTGCCGAGTGCGAGCATAAACACTTTCCGCCACTCAAAACATGAGTGACTGTTGGCATGTCATGGTGTGGGTTTGCGGGACCCGGAGTCACGATGCTGCTGGCAAGCAACGTGAAGCAGAGCGAAAGATGCCGCTTATGTCCTCGCATGTGGTGATAGAGCGCATCCCGGATGTGCTGCTCATGGGAGCTGGCTGTTGTCATGGGTGCATATGGCGATGCAGGGCGTCCCATATGTGCCGACATGCTATTGTAATCATTCTGCGCTTGCGAATGCAGGTGGCGATAAAGCGCATCCCGGATGTGCTGGCGAGCCCGGAGCAGGCAATATGCTGTCGTCATGAAGAAAGAAGGTACTGGCATGAGCGCAAGTGGTCATCAAGCGCATCCCGAACATGATGTCGCCGTGGGCGTAGGTGGCGATAAAGCGCATCCCGGATGTGCTGGCGAGCCCGGACCAGGCGAAGCGGGTGCTGCGGGAGGTGGCCATCCTGCGGCGGCTGGCCCACCCCAATGTCATCTCCCTGCGCGATGCCTTCACACGGCCGTCCGCCACAGGCAAGCATACTTCATGCAGATAATCCCACAAATTGCATCGTGGTCATCCTGCGGCGGGTGGCCCACCCAGCGTCATCTCCCTGCGCGACGCCTCCACACGGCCGTCCGCAATGGGCAAGCACTCAAGTAGCTGAAGGATGCTGCCAGTTGAGGTTCTCCCATCCTGCGGCGTCTGGCCCACCCCAATGTCATCTTCCTGCGCGGCGCCTTCACACGGCTGTCCGCAACGAGCAAGCGTGCCTGATAGGCTGATGTCAGATCCTGAAGCTGCCGAATGCTTGCATGTTGCCAGCGAGACCTCCTCCATTGGAGGCAAGCTGCTCCCCTTGGCAATTCACGCATACATGGTCTTGCGCATGATAGGGCAAACGTACGGCTGGTGCTCGACTCCATGTGGTGCATGTAGGAACCACTTCAGAGACGACAAGCTAGTGCCATCGTCCATTGAATCTTGGCAACTACACATGCTGTCACAGAGTGTGTCAATATCTGCACGGCTGATCGCTTCATGGTTGCTTCTCTTGCAGGCAGGGACTACTTATTGAGCGGCAAGCTGGTGCCATCGTCCATCAACATGTTTCTGGTCACAGAGTCTACCAATATTGGCACGACTGATTGATTGACGGTTGCCTCGCCTGCAGGCAGAAACCACTTCATTGGCGGCAAGCTGGTGCCGTCGTCAATTGACGCGTACCTGGTGATGGAGTGCGCCGACGGCGGCGACCTGTTTGGGCTGCGGGGCCAGCTGGCGGCGGGCGAGGTGCACAGCCGCAGCTTCGTGTCCCCTATGTCGCACACCGTCACAGTTGCACCTGCAGACCTGCATGCTGCAATATGGCTATGGTTGTTGCCATGTTGGTGGAGAGGGTTACGGAGGCTCGGAGGCTCAAAACTTCAGTGAGCATCGAGGAGACGATGGTGTTGGTGGCGTGCAGGTGCGGAGTCTGATGGCTCAGCTGCTGGACGGTCTTCAATACCTGCATTCTCAGGTAAAATGCATCATGAGAGGACTGTATCTTATGATCCAGAAACTCGTAAAAGTTCTGAGAGATTCCCTTGTTTGGGTACAGAAACAAACGCCAAGAGTGCCATCCGAGCATGTAGCACATGAGCTGCTGTCCTGCATAATAACATCGTGCTGATATGCCCATGACCGGCTGTCACATGGCGACTTGACCCATGCTGGTGTCTGCATGGGTTAGTGCACTCGGGCAGACTATCATGTCAATCCCTCTTGAAGTCACCCTGTGTCGCACCAGGCTGCAGGAAAGCTGCTCAGGAACAACAGCATATATATCAATAGACAGTGTGTTGAAAGTGATTTGCACTGGCTGCAGTCGGTGTGGCACCGCGACCTGAAGTCCAGCAATGTGCTGCTGTCCATGGACAGCGGCCGCCGCATCATCAAGGTGCCACGCCCGCCTGCCTGCGACTGCATTCCACCCTGCCCCAAAACCCCCTTCATGCTCATTGTGGCTGCTTCTTGCAAGCTTGAGTTGGTCCTGCCCGTGCTAGACAGGTTCTTGGCGGTCGACTGACAATGCTGCTACTTATCGGGGGTCAGACTGGAAAATACTATCAGCACGTGATCACCTTTGACTTGGCCAGATTGCGGACCTGGGGTCGGCGCGGTCGGCGGCCAGCGAGGGGTACCACTGGGCGGAGCAGCCGGAGCCGGGCGGCGCCGGCCGCGGCCGCGGCTCGGTACGCATGAAGTGAAATGTGGTACTTCAGTGTTCTCAGATGACAAGCTTGTTCAGTAACATGAGTAACATGATGTGTGGTTTGTCCGGCGCAGTTTCCAAACGCAGCATCTGTCCGCCGCAGCATTTGCGGAGGGAGTAGCAGTGTGAAGTCTGTTGACTCAATTCGGCTGTCACTGCAGCGCATCGCCCACCCGTGCCCTGTGTTGCAGCGCCTGGAACGCCCCATGCGGCTGTCACTGTGCTCAGCTTCGGCTCTAGCCATGCCTGAGGACTGTTCGTATGGCCTTCAGGTGAAGGCGCTGTCAGCAACGGCGCCGCACCCGGCGCACATGCCGCATGTGGATGCTGAGGAGGGCGGGCCTGTGCGCCTGCACGACCTGTATGTGCGACTAGGTAAGCGTCGTTTCTGGCCGACAGTCAGTTGGTTTATGAATCTGCTATGAATATATAAAGACACGGATGTCGAGGAGGGCGGGCCCGTGCGCCTGCACGACCTGTGCGTCTGGCGAGGTAGGCAATCTTTTGTGCTCAAGTTCCAGTCATCACACGCCTCTGCTCAAACATCTGTAGATGGGTCTCGAGGAGGGCGGGCCCGTGCGCCTGCACGACCTATACGTCCGGCTAGGTAGACATATAGCATGGCTGAAAGTCAGTTGTTATATGACTCTGCTACGAAAACACATCCATTGATGTCGAGGGAGGCGGGCCGTGCGCCTGCACGACCTGTACATCTGGCTAGGCTCAAGTCCCAGTCGTTACACGCCCCTGCTGCAACATCGGATTGTATTGTAGACGCCGAGGAGGGCGGGCCGGTGCGCCTGCACGACCTGTGTGTCCGGCTAGGCAGGCATTCATCATGGTCACGTTCCGGTAGTCACACGTCTCAGCTGCAAGTCTGGGTATGTGGATGCCGAGGGGGGCGGGCCCCATGCGCTTGCACGACCTGTACGGCCGGCTGGGTGCACATTGATTGTCATGGAACCCAGTCGTTATGTGTCAACCCAGTCGTTGTGTGCCTTCGCTGCAAAACCAAATGTACGGATGCCGAGGAGGGCGGGCCTGTGCATCTGCACAACCGTTACGTCAGGCTAGGTCAGCAAACATCATGACCAAATTGCAGTTGTCGCACGCCTCTACTGCGAAGCCAGGTGTGTGGATGCCGAGGAGGTTGGACGAGTGCACCTGCACGATCACTGTGTCTAGCTAGGTGAGCGTTAATCATATCTCAAACTCGAGTTGGAATATGCCTTTGCTGTTGTCAAAGCCGAGGAGGGCGGACCGGTGCATTTGCACGTCTTGTGCGTCCGGCCAGGTAAGCATGCCAGCCAGCCACTGGGTGCCTCTGTGATGTGCAACGTGCCGACATGAGGGCCCACATGAGTGCAGGCCGGTTGCATCATGTCCCTCCCGCTGACAGCCTTGTCGACAGGTGGGGTGGCATGGTGCGGGCCTGTTCTCACGTGTCTATACTCAAGCTCTTAGATATTCAGCCTCACTGGTTCACTGAGATTGCTCCGACATCTTTCAATATGGCGTTTCCCCAGCGGCAGTGCGAGTCTACTTCTGCCACGTGATGGCCATGCTCTGCTATAGGGGCTGTTGTCAACCCTGCCCGAACTCCTTGTGCACTCTGCTTGCGCTTGCACCGTGCATATTTGGTCGCAAAACCCTGAATGACCAATCACAGGTGACCTTTGGGGACCTCGGAGGGTGCAGGCTGATGTCGCCGCTGGCGTGCATGGTGGCGACGCCGTGCTGTAGGAGCTGTTGTCGATTCGGGTCGGTTCTTGACGCTGTATGGTCGCGCTTTCATCCTGAAAGGATGAAGTCAACCACAGAGAGTGTGAGTGCAGGTGACCACGGAGGGCCCGGCGGTTGTGGGCTGGCGTCGCCGCTGACGCGCATGGTGTTGACACTGTGCTACAGGGGCTGCTGCTGCTTCCGCTCTGATCTTGATACCTGTCTGGTCCTGCTTCTATCCTGGAAAGATGTTGCGACTCAACAGGCGGTGTGGTTGCAGGTGACCACGGCGGCCCTGGAGGATGTGGGCTGGCCTCGCCGCTGACGCGCATGGTGGCGACGCCCTGCTACAGGGCGCCCGAGGTGGTCATGTCGCGCGGCGGTTACACCGCCGCCATCGACATGTGGTCCGCTGGCTGCATCTTCGGCGAGCTGCTGCAGCGGGTGACCGACACAACACAATACAACCCTGAAGAGAAGCAGAGTTGGCAAAGCAATAGCTGCGCTGAACAACTTGCCGTGCAGCAGCTACCCCGCCGTCATCGACATGTGGTCCGCCGGCTGCATCTTCGGCGGGCTGCTGCAGCGGGTGCGGAACACAGCTCCTGACAGGTGCAGACTCGGCCCAGGCAGACTGGCGTGCGGCGGCATCGTTGCCGGTTATGGCGGCATTCCGCTGGCTGCGGATGTGCGAGCTGCTGCAATGACTGAGGCAATGGCATCATTGTCATCGTTACAATGTGATCGATATGTGTACCTATCGTGACAGCTGCACTGCAGGGAGCTGGCAGGATGCAGCTGTGTTAGAGCAGCCCCAGCGCATCATGATGTGGGCGCTCCCTGTGCAGCACAGCCGCGCTGTGTCTGACCTATCTGAAGCATGTATGATGCAGGTGACATACGTAGGCAGTGCAGCGACGCCGCAACTACAGGTGGCGCCACTGTTCGCCATACACGGCATGCCCAAGACGCCTGCATCTGGGTGAGCTACCAGGAGCCTTGTCCGCAGCGAGCAGAAGACAGCCGAGGCTTGTTTGGCATGCCACTGATGCATCGCGAAGGGCACACAAACGCATGGCGTGTTGTCATGCTCTGGATGTCTTCTGCCCCTTTGAGAGCTGGAAGCCTGTCAAGGACACAGGTGACCTTGTCATCTGTCCTCGTAATCAGCAAGCGGTTTCAATATGGGCCGCAGTTCTGCCTGAGGCCCACAGCACAAATTCGAGCTTTTCTACTGTCAAGCGTCTGCGGTCCCCTGATATCAACAGTTGTCCGCTGCAGGGACACCTTTGCGGGCGGCATTGGCAGCGACATCACGCACAGCGAGCTGGCGGCGCTGTTTGATGTCATCGGCACCCCCAGCTGGGCTGACGCCGAGGCGGTGGCCACGCCGGCCTGGCGGCACTACCTGCAGGTGCCATTCTGCGTGAAGACTGTGCGCGTGTTGGTCAGTACTACAGAGAGAGGCGGCGGCCCGTGCAGCGCTGTTTGATGGTGCCGTTCTGCGTAGGGTTTTGCAAAGTTCCTGTCGAGCTGGTAGCCCCTGCAGCGACGTGTGATGCCATCAGCACGCTCGGCTCGTCAGGATTTTTTTGGCTGAGACAGCGAGCGTTTGAGCCTCAGCCTTGTGCAATGTCCGTTTTGTACGGCTGTCCAGCAAGCTCCAATATTTCATTGCCGGATGGGCATGGTAGAGCAAGCCAGCCGTGCGCACGTTGCCATAGCTGCCGATCATCTGATTTTGCCGACCCCTCGTGTTGGAACTCCCCGGTAAGGCACCCACCCTGTATCGCCAGATGGGCGTGGCGGGCGAGCCGGCGGTGCAGCTGCTGTTGCGGCTGCTGATGTGCCACTCTCAACCCTCGTGCTCCACCGCTGCAGGGCCTCCCCGGCAAGGCGCCCACCCTGTACAGGCGAATGGGCGTGGCAGGCGAGCCGGCGGTGCACCTGCTGTCGCGGCTGCTGACGTTTGAGCCGCGGCACCGGGCATCGGCGCAGGAGGCGCTGTCGCACGAATACTTCTACGAGTGCGACCCCTCGGCCGCCGGCGGCAGGCAGCCCGTGCGCCCAGGTGCGACGAAAAGCCAAGCTTCAAATTTGAGTCTCTGTTTTCAGCGACGCCCCACATAGCAATTGTCCTGCGCATGCCTGCAAAACCTTAAACTGGCTGCCAGCCACTCCGGGGGGCTACCAGCATGTGCACACCCCAGATCTGTCTGGAAGCTTCACCAATCACAGCAGCTTCATGCCCAAGTGCCTGCAACAGATTCCAGTCCTGTCAGCCTGCAATGTATCACAGCCAGTAGAAGCGTGATGTTCTGCCTTAATTATTGTTGCCTTGATTGCGGTGGACCAAGGCACCATCATGCCATGAGTAATCAGGTTCCAATAGCTGTGTGACAGCAGTCGAGTGTTCTCAAATGATCTGAAGGTCAAGTTGGTGCCGCTGCTGTGCACATCTGGCGGCATTGGCGTCCGGCGTCATCGGCAGAGGGCTGTGAAGCTCTGTGGTACAATCTGCTTGGACTGGTGACATGTTTGATCGCGACATGCAGAGCTGGCGGCATCAGCATCCGGCGTCATTGCACAGGGCATCGAGGCCATGGACCTGGAGGAGAGCAGACGCCGCAGCCTAGCCAGGTGGCATGCTTGCAGCGCCATGGCACAGCAAAGTATTGGCCAGTAGTGTTTCATGCTGCGCCAGCCTGTAGCGGCGGCCACCTATGCCTGAAATCATTGCATAGGCTGGGGCCGGCCTCTTGCGCAAACAGTCGAGATGAAAGTGCTCTGTGTTTGCCGAGACACGCAGGTCACCGCAGCCGACGCCGGCCAAAAAGGCGCGCCACATGCACATCGCCAGCAATCTCGGCAGAGCCCAGCCGCCTGGCGAGCCAAAAGCGGCGTCAGCAGCAGCGGCATCGAACGGCCACAGCACAGCAGCCAGCCACAGCGGCCACAGCACAGCGGCCGAGCACGTCGACAGGAATGGCCACAGCGGCAGCGCGGCCTCTCTGGTAGGCTCTCAACGATCAGAGCAGCGGTCAGACCACAGTGACAACGGCGGCGCGGCCATGATGGAGGTGGGCTGCTGAGATGCCTCCACTCATTGCAGGTGCCGGTGACGCATGCTGTATTGCTGTGACGTCAGCAAGGTCTGCAAGTGTGGTCGGCTGGAACCTGGCGCAAGGCTGTGCAAGGTGACTGCTGGTGACTGCTGAAGAAGCAGCTCAGACGCTGCTGATGACACCAGCACATGCTCCCGTCTCTCGGCATGTGTTCATGTGTGTACCTGGTCTGAGTTGTGCAGCTCGCCGTGCAGGGGGTGGACAAGCAGAGTTCGCAAGGAGGCCGCACACTCTCCGAGTTTCAGTCCTGGTGTTGGTTGATGTTTTGGCCCAATCGATGCAAAGTTGCGGCACCAGCCCCCAAAAGCTTTTGTGCACTTTTGCAGGAGGACCGCAGCGAGGTGTCGCTGGCGACATCGCCCGGCAAGGGCGCACAGCCTTCGAGATCGGCTCATTGACAGCGCTCAGAGACCCTGTTGCTTGCTTACAGGAGGACCGCAGCGAGGTGTCGCTGGCGACGTCGCCCGGCAAGGGGCGCACCGCATTCGAGATCGCAGCTGCCATCGCGCCCTCAGCCAGCAGGTGACTCATGCTTTCGGAACATTGCATTGCGGACAAGTTTGCAGTAGCATGTGACGCCAGGTGAGCGCGGCACCCTCATCCATCAGGTGAGCTGCTCTTGCAGTCATTCGGCTTCCGTGGGCAGCGCTTGGCATCGAATGTGCGCACCTATGCGTCTGGGTTTGTTACGGCTATCATGGCTGCTGCCAGTAAGTAAACCTGTGTCAGCATTGCAGCCCAGCTAGGGAGGCAGGTGTTCTTGATGTTTGACATGGCGGTGACAGCCTTTCACAAGACAATGTCGGTGCCATTTGCTAGTGCTGTGCAAAGCAGATGGTGTCTCCGTGGTCCGGTGCAAGGCTGATGCTGTTGCATTTGCGAGGCCGGCAGTGTGTACAGATTGCTAGGTGCCAGTGTACAGACTGCCAGGTGCCGGTATGCCTCCACATTGATCAGCTCTGCTCATGCACAGACAGTACGACATCACGTTTGCACGTTGCACGGTCGTCCACCAGGGCATCCTAGGCTGATGGCCAAATGCTGGATGGCTGCGGTCTGATTGCAGGACGGCCTTCGACCATGCGCCTGACCCGGCCTCGGCTCTGGCGGCAATCGAGGCAGAAACCGGCGACGTCAACGCCGGGTCGTCGAAGGACGCCCTGAAGCATCTGCGGCATCTGCTTGAGCGAGAGATCGAGGCCCAGGTGTGTGATCAGCTCCTTCAAGTCGCACTGCATCTCGCTAGCTGCGTCAAGGTGGTTGCGGCGACATGACCGCGGGGATGTGGCAGTAATTCGTGAAGCATCTGCGGTTTCAGCTGGAGTGCCAGGTCGAGCAGATGTGCAATCAATAAGACATAATGTTCAGCTGCAATCAAGATCAAGCAATGTCTCAAAGGTCACAGCAATGCTGGTGTGGGATCTGAGGACACCCTGACATGCAGCGGCTTCTGTTGAAGCGCAAATTTGATGCAGCAAAATATATTCGGTTTTCCAGGTGCCTAATACCCGCAACAGATGCTTGCCAGCAGGAAACAATTGTTTCCTCTGTCCCAGCGAACATTGTCACTGCGGGAGGCTTTGGCTTGAGCAGCACTGCCAGCGCTGGATTGGTAGAATTCAAGTGCTGAGCATGCGCATGACTTTCCAATCGCGCCCAACGTTCCATTCTGCGTGTGCAGCAGCTGCACTCTTTCATGAGTCCACGGAACCCCTTTGTGCCTCGATGCGACACGCGCCGTTGGTGATGCTGTGCAGAACAGGGGAAGCCGCAGGCAAGGTGTGGCCAGCCGCTTTGCGTTGCAGCAGTTGCAAGTGGTCGACAGTGTGGAGACTGCTTTTCTGTGCCGTGTGGATGCAGCAGGCGGCATCGCTGACACTCCGCAGCGCAGCAGAGACGGCCGCAGGCGAACTGCGGCGGGTCAACTCAGCCGGCAAGGTGCCGGCGGTGCAGCAGCTCCTTCTCTTCCCCAGCCTGTGGCTGTTGTGACTCTTGTGTGCCATTCTGCATGCAGCACGCGGCGTCGCTGACGCTCCGCAAGGCGACGGAGATGGTTATGGGCGAGCTGCGACGATTCAACTCGGCCGGCAGGGTGCCGTCGGTGCAGCAACTTGACCGTGCCACGAGTGCTCTGAGGTGCTTCTGAATTTTTTATGCAGCATGCGGCCGCGTTGAAGCTCCGCAGTGCAGCAGAGGCGGCCGCAGGCGAGCTGCGACGGGTCAACTCGGCCGGCAAGGTGCCGGCGGTGCAGCAGATTTCGTCAGTCTCACTGCAGTGAGATTGTTTCAATTCCTCCGTGCAGCACGCGGCGTCGCTGACGCCCCGCAACGCGACGGAAGCAGCCACAGGCGAGCTGCGACGGGTCAACTCGGCCGGCAAGGTGCCGGCGGTGCAGCAGCTGCAGGCGGGCGCGCGCCGGGAACGCCGCAACAGCTTCTCGGAGATCCGCTCCTGGGAGGGCCTGCAGGTGCGATGCCCCCAACTCCCTTTCCTACTTTGAACGATATCGATTTTTTTGTGATTGACAAATCAGGGAACTTTATCTCGCGGGCCTGGGAACTGCAGGCGCTGTTGCACTGGTGATGCCGTACCACGTGCAGCCGACAATATTAGGTTCAACATCGCTGAAGCTTACTCACCCTGCAAGCACTTTAAATTCGCCTGTGATGCGAATCCGCAGATACAGAGATGTTTGGTAACGTGTCCTTGACACGAGCTTGTGCTTTGGAAGGCCAATGGGCACCGAACAAAGTGCCTTGCATCTCACCTGGACAGCAAATTGCATTTGGCTCTGGGACAGCTGAGATGTGGCTGGCGTAATCCAGCATTCGATTGATGCTGTGATACCACAGCTTGCTTCCTGCTTTCCCAGGTACAGTGCAACAAACAGGCTACAAAGTGTTCAGGGGCTTTGCATTTCCAGGCGTCATCTGCACCAACAGGGCTGGTCTCTGCATCGACAGGGTTCGTGCATGGAAGGCATAGCCGCATGGCAGCGACCCTGGCCCAGCAAAGCAGCTGACCGGAAAGAGACAGCAGCATCCCACTGCAAATCTACGTTGGGGTATCTGCCCCAGCAAGTGGTCTGTTTGCAGGAGCAATCTGTAGCAGCGGAGTAGCACCGGACATGTTGAGCGCGGACCTGACCATCTGCTCCAGGACGTATGCCAATGCTGTTGAGTCACTGCAAGGCCAGGTGGACTGACAGCCGAGCTTCAATTCGCAGATGTCCTGGAGGCCCACGGCCAAGACCCTTTTGCGTGATGGACGCCAGCAGACAGCTGCGCGCAGCCAAGCCAGGCAATGCCTCCAACACCCCGAGGCACTCAACTGTTCTGGCGTAAGAGTACCTGCAGGCGGAACCTGGGGTGGCAGAGTAGGACCAGTTGCAGAAGGAGGACCCTGACAGTTGTTCCACTCACATTGCCGTCGCCAATTGGTCACTTGATGAGCCCGTCAAACTTGCAACTTGCAGTATCTGCTGCCCGCAGGAGGATCCTGGGGCGGCGGAGCAGGACCGGCTGCAGAAGAAGGAGGACCCCGCCAGCTGCTTCGTGCTCAACGCCGACGCCGAGCGGCTGCGGGCTGCAAGACGAGCAGTCACATCGAGTAGAGCTGCTGACACATGCAGCGCCTTACCCAGAAATATTTGAAAATCGCAGGAGGATCCTGGGGCGGCGGAGCAGGATCAGCTGCAGAAGGAGGACCCCGCCTGCTGCTCCGTGCTCAACACTGATGCACTTCTTTGATGCTTGCAGGCGGACCCAGGCGCAGCGGAGCAGGACCGGCTGCAGAAGAAGGAGGACCCTGCCAGCTGCTCCGTGTTGAATGCCGATGCCAATCTGCTACTTGATGAGCCCCTCGAATTGCATCACCTGATGCTTGCAGGAGGACCCAGGCGCAGCGGAGCAGGACCGGCTGCAGAAGAAGGAGGACCCCGCCAGCTGCTCCGTGCTCAACGCCGATGGACTTCTTTGATGCCCGCAAGAGCATCCTGGGGCGGCGGAGCAGGATCGGCTGCAGAAGAAGGAGGACCCCGCCAGCTGCTCCGTGTTCAACGCCGATGGACTTCTTTGATGCCCGCAGGAGGATCCTGGGGCGGCGGAGCAGGACCGGCTGCAGAAGAAGGAGGACCCCGCCAGCTGCTCCGTGCTCAACGCCGACGCCGAGCGGCTGCGGGCCGCCAAGCTGGCTGCCGGGCGCCTGGCAAACGTGGCGGACACCTTCGACGGCAAGCTGGACCCGGCGCAGTACCTGAAGCTCGGCCGGCATGGGGACTGGACGCCCGTCTCAGGTGGGCCTGAGGGATCTGCGTGAGGAGTCCTCCCCCGGACATCCCCATTGCATTCAAAGCAGACTGGATCCGGTGCAGTATCTCAAACACGGCCGCCACGGCGACTGGACGCCCGTCTCGGGTGTGCGTCTGACAGAAAGCCGCATCAGACGCCTTTCCAAAATGCCATTGTCAACTTTGATGGCAAGCTGGACCCGGCGCAGTACCTGAAGCTGGGCCGCCATGGCGACTGGACGCCCGTGTTGGGTAGGCTGTGGGGTGTCTGCCTAACCCATGTCCCCAGGACGCCATTGTCAAATCTGAACGCAAGCTGCACCTGGCGCAGTACCTCAAGCTGGGCCGCCATGGCGACTGGACGCCCGTCTCAGGTGGAGTGTCTTTGAGTTGTGCCCGATGCTATGTCCGCCAGATATCACCACTAGTTGGGAAAAGACTGGACCCAATGCAGTAGCTTGGGCCGCCATGGCGCCTGTCTCGGGTGCATTTGACTGCTTCACGCAAAAACGGTTTTCCCTGCGTCGCCGCCACACACCTGATGGCAAGCTGTGTTTGCCTCGGGACTCTACCACAGACTTTGGGCTGCAGGCGAGCCCGGTTGTTTCACCTCACTGATGAATCAGCTGCCAATACTGCACCCTGTCCACAAGCTCGGAGCCATGGGCGGGCTGCGCGCATTCATGGACCATAGCACGTCAAGAACCGCTGCCGACGCCCGATGTATTTGCCGGCAGGTTCTGGGCCGCGGGCGGGCCCCCCTCGTGGGGCGTGCCCAGTGTGCCGTCGGGGTTTAGGGTTAAGGGTTTGTGTCTGTCATGTCGTCCAGGATTGCTTCTGATGACAAGTCATCTGTCCACAGGCTCTGGGCCGAGGGCGGGGCCGTCGTGGGGAGTGACCAGCATGCCGCCGGGCGTGGACCTGTCGGACCCCCGCGTCATGGAGGCCATCCAGAAGCAGCAGCGGCGGTGACAGACTGCTGTAGCACAGCAGGGCAGCGGCAGCGAGGGGCGTCAAGCTGCGAGGTGTCAGTGGTGGCAAGCATTGCCATGACACCAGGGGTGGACCTGCCAGACCTTGGCGTCATGGAGGCCACCCAGAAGCAGCAGCGGCCGTGGCATTGCAGCAGGATAGCCGTCAAGCTGATAGGCAGCGCAGAAGCAGGCTGTCAAGCAGTGACCACTTCAGCGGAGGGACTCAGCGGCAGCGGCAGATGGTGGAATGACCGCAGCAGAGCTGCAGCGGAGTTGCTGGTGAAACTGCCGCAATTTAGACCTGGGAGACTCTCGAACCATTGTCGCCATCTAGAACCAGCAATGGTAATGATATGCACGCCGCGGGTGGATCGCAGGCAACAGCGTGGGCCACACCTCAAGTCAGTAGTTAGACGAGCAGAAACGGAGCGGAGTGAGAGGAGCCAGCCCTGAGAGGGTGGATGTTTGTGTGAAACAACGTGGAAAGACAGCAGTGGCAGCGCAGCAGGCGCTGTGGTGCACACTACCGGCATCAACAGCAAGCTAGGCGCCAAATGCTTTGGGAGCGCAAAACAAGACGCTGGCTTCGGAGTTGCTGTGGTTCGTGTCTCCAAACTTTGACGGAGAAACCCTGACTGCATTCTGCTGGACTGGAAGTCCGTTGTGTCCTCTGTTTTCTGACTTCATGCATGCAGGTGATGTTGGTTGCTGCGGTTTTGGCGGCAGGCATGTACAATAGCGGCGTGCAGCAATGCTGAATGGCTTTGTAAATGGGATGCAGTTCACCAGGATGTGATGTCGGCAATGCATTCACACAACTACATGGGTGCACGCCCTGGAAACAGCAAGGTCAGCTGCAATGACGTCGGTCCGAGGCCGAACCTTGGAACTCCCGAACCTGATCGAACGGCGGTCGGTTGGTGGGTTTCAGTCAACCGCACGGATGCCAGCGCCAGCGCGTGAGGCTGCTGCACCAAGTTACCTGCAGTACTGTGGAATCAGATCGAGCGGCAGTTCTGCGCGTTTTGGGCCGCTCACGTACCGTCCGTGCGCGGAGGCAGAAGACAGGCAGGAGTTCCGCTGCGAGGATATCTGGCGGATAGCAAAGCTCTTGCTGACATTGAACGACACAGCCATGCCAGCTTTCAGCAGCATACGCATGGCGGTGGTGACCATGTCGGTGGTCTTGTTGGCGGCGTTGGTGACGTCCCCAGGTGCATGAGCAGGCAGCTTCTCCTCCCACGAAAGAAAGCAGTTGCAAGCGTGATTTGGTCTGCATATATCGCCTCCTCCCATCATCGATTGGGGATCGCATTCCAACGTTTGCCGCATCGGCAATCTGTATCCCACACCTGCATGTTGAAGTTCGCATGACTGATCAATCAGCCAGCACCGATTTTAGTGTTAGCATCGAGCCTTCTTGCTGCACAGTGTCCGCCCAGACGAACTTCAACTTTGCTTCGCTTGGACGGAGCATCATCAACCCCCCACCGACGCCGCCGCGAGATGCGACGGTGACGCCGGTGACGCTCAAGGTGCCGTGGCGTCAACTGATATCAAGCACCATGAGCCAGCAAGCAAGCGTCAACATCGTCATGATATTCTAGTTCAGCGGTGGACACGGTCATGACTGGAGCCGCCTGCAACATCTGAGATGAGAGATTTTGTTTTGCACCCTGCAAGGCGCCAGCGCCGGGGCCCGCAGTGGCGGCCATGAAACCCGCCGCCACAATGGCGGCGGCGCCGGCTGCCGTTCTCCCCGCTGCCGCTGGGCTGCCGGCAAGTGAGTGTCGAGCGCCAAACTGTGTTGATATTGTGCCCACAGTACCTGCCAGGTTTGTCGGGTATAAGCATCAGGCGGCCGACTGCCAACACCTGCTCCGCGCAAAACAATAACAGATGCAGCGCGGCCACGCAGTCGTACAAGCCCTGTGCATACCACAACGTTCGTGTCTTCAATTGCAGGCTCCGTGACTCTGACCACCTGCACGCAGCGCACGCTGGCCCTGAACCAGGACGTCTTCGGCAGGCTGCTGCTGTCGTGCGGCAGCAGCGCGACTCCCACCGCCGACTGCTGCTCCCTGGTGATGAGAAGGGCCTCGCGCAGTGCTGCACCAACAAACGCTCGATTGGGCATACCTGCGTGATTAGGCATACCTGCGTTGCAGCCGAACCTGCACTATGACTCCTCACGGATTGTCGCTTGCACCAGGACCGCATTGCCGCCAGACGGAGCCTGTAACAAACAGCCTGCCATTGATGTGCTGGAGTGGCCAGCCTGCTTGGAGGGCGACGAATTCATTTCAGGCTCCATCGGATCGATGCGAGTGAGCTGCTCTGCACTACCTGCAGGTCAGCCAGCTGTTTGCCCAGGGCGCATACCTGAGCCAGTGCCTGTGCCAGCCGTTCTACTACGACGCCGTCAGCTCCATCCTGGAGTCCTCCGCCTCGCCGCTGCTGCTCAACAGGAGCCTGCTCGCCGGGTGCGCTGCAGCGGTGTCCCTCAAACTTTGCGCTATGCATGAGAAGTGGGTGCTAGAACAGCTTTGGAGATGTGCTTGGCGAGTGGGGCGAACACTCGGAGCATCTCATCAGTGATACTATAGAGTTGCAGAATGGTTTTTCCACGAGTCGTCCTCAGCGGCTGTCGATACCATTTGACTTCAAAGTTGCCGGATGTTTTGCAGGCTCCAGACGTGCAAGGTGCCCCTGCTGGGAGACGCCACGGGTTGTGCCGGCGTCTCTGTTGATGTTCAGGTGCGATGGGTCGACAAACCTTTGCTGCTCTGCACTTGACTATACTTGACTGAACACACATGAGCGTGTGTCATCAGGTGCACGCATGGTGTGAGTTGATACTGGTGCAGCAATCGCTTGTGTCAGGTGACAACGAATGGTCGGCACTGCGCAAACTCCGATGATTTGTGTTCCTGCTGTCAGGCTTCCAGCTCGGACTCCCTCTATGAGGCGCTGTACAGCTACATCCAGGACAGCGAGGTGAGGGCTTTTCGTTTGATCTGTTGGGCAGTCCAGGCATTGAGTGCACTGACTGTTCACATGTCACTTGCCCTGTTCACATTCTGCAGGTTGGGCTGGCCCAGCTCGACTGTGGACAGGGTGTGGTTGAGTTCTCGCCAGGCATTCCTTGGTTGCAGGGTGCTGATGCGCCGGCCCCTGGCCCGGGTCTGGACATCGTCGACGTGAACCCGCTCGTCCCGGCACCTGTCGCTGAGGTGCAGACACAGGATTGCCCGACGCCTTCTATAAGAGCTTTTGAGATTGCTGCCATGTCGAGGCGCACTGCCAGTGGATTGACACCTTATACCTTGAGGTATCAGATGAGCCAGTTACTTGTGCTGCACGAAGCACACCTACTTGTGAAGAGAGGCCATGCATTCGCAGGCACCTGCTCCTACTACGACCACAACACCGGTGCTGCTCGGCAAGCTGCCGCCGCCGAAGGCGCCCCCCGCCACCTACGCCCCGATTCTGCCCCTGCCCACTTATGCGCCCATCAACATCCCGACCAAGGCGCCGCTCCCGTCTCCGCCCCCTTCTCCAATTGTCATTCCCGCCAAGGCCCCGCTCGCCTCCCCGCCTCCCCCAGCCGTCATTACCCCCTTCTTGGTGGGACAAGTGCACGTTCATGTGTCAGATGCTCAATGTAGCCCTGACTCCTGACGCACACTCAAGCCACCCTGAAGCTGTGCGTCAATTGTTCTGAAAGCATGCCTCAGTGTCTTCCAGATGCATACTACGATATCATGTTGTGTATGCAGCAGCCGCCTTGACAAGCCGAAAGAAACTCTCACCCACGTCTTTTGATGTGCAGCTGCCGCCTGTGACAGAGCCGCCGCCGCCGCCGCCGCCGCCGCCGCCCACAGTCATCCCAGCCTTCTCGTCAACGCCGGCGCCCGTGGCCGTGTCTGGCGCTCCCATCGAGCCGCCGCCTGTGACGATTTCCGGCGCCCGTGTTCTCAGCAGCCCGCCGCCGCCGGCGCTGACTATCAACCCTGTCCTCACCCCCATTGCGGTGCACATCAATCGGGCATGGATACCCAACCTCCCTCATTGTTCACAAGTCTGACTCCAACGAGACAATGCCCTAAGAAGGGTGTCCCACAAACAATCCCTTGACAGAGCCCGCTTCCGCCGGTGGTGCTCCCTACAGTGCTGCCGCCCCCTGGCAAGTGTGTAGCTAATACCATATTAGGTTGGGAACTGACAAGTGTCGTGTGGTGCTTCGCAGGCCCCGCCGCCGCCAGCGGTGCTCCCTGTCGTCCACCAGCAGGTGGTGCCGCAGCAGCCTGCCGTCGAGCCAGTGCAGACCGTCTCCACACCTGTGGTGAGGCTCACATTCTTCAGGCCTTGCCGTGTCTGCTACGCACAACCTCCGACTGCCCGGTCTGTTGTCGTGCCAGCGCTGCACTCGTTGTTGCGACGCTCCTCACATGGGCCAGCTTGCCAAGACGTCTGACATTTGCTGCAAATTGTGCGCACTCTCATAAATAAGGTTCTAGGTTGTTCTGATAGTTCATTTCCCTCTGTGTGACAGGTGAAGAAGATCATCCCGTCGCTGGTGCCGGCGCAGCCGGGCGTTCTCGCCTCGCCGTCCCCCGACCTGCTGTCTGGCGTCCAGAGCTGGCTGACGCCCGCGACCAAGACCATCCAGCAGCGTGAATGATCTGACCATTGATTGCTTCAATTTCTGGCTTCCTCTATCTCCCCAATACTGTCGTGCCTGCATCATCGCCCGCGACCAAGACCATCCAGTAGCATAACGACTCCTCATCATATGCCTGTCTGCGCATGTTTTGAACGTTCTTGGTAGTTTGCAGTTCCTCCAGCGATCATCTGTAAAACACTGCTCAACCTCAGGCGCTGGCGCTCTTCCTTTTGAGGATTCTGGCCCTTGAAATGTAGAGGGTTCCAGCCCTTGCACGTGCTCCCTGCTCTCTGGCGACATGAATATCCTCTTCATCAATGTTCTCTGACTCTCTATGCAGCCGACTATCAGATCGTGCCGCTGGTCGAGTCCAGCTCCCCGCCGCCCCCGGCCCTCCAGATTGTGTCGCAGCCTGTGGCCACCCCACGTGCGTCTCATATGTGGATGTACATTGCGCGCATCAGCATGGCACTTTGGCTGCACCGCTATTGCTGCAACGTCTCACTAGAGTTTTGTCACAGCGACAGTTTGTCGCCTCAAAAGTGCTGAACGGTCTTACACTGTGTGTACAGAGCCGTACACCATCGTGCCGCTAGTGCAGACCCCAGAGCCGCAGCAGGTGAAAGCGCTTCTGCGATCACATGTGCATGGCGTGTAACATCTTAGACACTGGTTTAGATGCTGCCTTGTGACTCTCATGCAGTTTTCTGCACTGATCAAACATCTCACAGCTAGACCCCAGGCCTGTGTTCCTGTGACAAATCTGCAGGTTGTGACGGTTCCGGTCTTCGCCCCGGAGCCTGCCCCGGCGCCCGAGACGGTGCCGCTGGTTGGTGTCAGCGGCGCCCGCATCGTGCCCGTACAGGTACTCTTTTTTCTCCAGAGGGATCTCGTTTCCCTGTCAATCGCTTCCATGCCTGCAATGGCTAATGGTGTGCAAAAATTGGCATTCAGGAGTTGCTGTGCAGCTGCAGGTCGCCCCGGCACCGCCGCCGCCAACACAACAGCAGCGGAGCATTGTGCCCGTTTTCACAACCCCGGTTGCCACCCCGGCACCGATCGCAGTCCCGTCCTCCGCTGCAGCATCTTCCGCAGGTAAACACCATCGACTCAGCTCGGCTGCCATGCATTGTCATCCATAGAACAGCCCGTGTTGCACTTTGTATATGATGCTGGGTTCAGCTTTGATGCTGGTGTTTCACAAACAGTAGGCCTCTCCAAATTGCAGCTCCGCTTCATCTTGCTTCCAACCCTTGGCTTTTCGTGCATGCAGCTTCCGGCAGCGGCAACAGGAAGCTCCTGCAGGGCAGCGCGTCTTCCGGCGGCGGTAACTCCACAACCACAAAAGTCAGCGCCTCTCCTGGAGCCGCGAGCGGCTCGGCGTCCGGCGCCGGCGGCAGCAGCGTGTCCTCCGTGGCGAGCGAAGCTGGTGCTGCCGCTGCTGCGGCTGCGACAGCTGCGGGGGCTTCCACGGCGGCTGCGGTGGCAGCAGGAAATGCCGCTGCTTCTGCAGCAGCTGGCACTGCAAGTGTGTCTGTGGCCTCCAGCACCTCTGCTTCCTCTGCTGTCGCTTCTGGCGCTGCTATTTCCGCAGCAGCGGCTGCCGCAGCTGCGGCCGCCTCATCCAGCGGTGCGTCCGCCGCCGCTTCCGCAGCAAGCTCAGCCGCGGCGGCGGCAGCGGCAGCGGGCATGAGTAGCGCGGCCGCGGCCGCCGCTGGCGATGCCGCATCCGCTGCCGTTGCCGCGGGCGCCTCCCCTGCTGCGGCCGCCGCCGCTGGCACCGCTGCAGCGTCCGCTGTTGCATCCGGCTCCACGAGTGAGCCTCATGCATGCACAGACGATTGGGTACATGTCAATAAATTGTCTTGCTTGGTGCTGTTCCAGATTGCAGCGCAAGCAGATGATATTGGTCGTTCGTTCACACCACGTGCAGTAGCTGAGCGGTAGCTGTATGCCTTGCAGCGCCCACGACTGCTGTAGTCACCTCTGATCCCACAACGACCCAGAGCGTTCAGGTCCCAGTGCCATCGACACCCAGCACGCCCGTCTCCAGGTGAGCGCCTGCCTGCTCTGTTTCCCCGGCCAAACTCTGAATCGAGGTGCATGCTTCGATGACACCATCATAGCAACAGACCTTTCGAACAGCAGCTCGAGTTGCCTCCTGGCCTGATGGCTGTGCACTGTTGCATTGGCCGTGCAAGCTGGGATGTGCCAGGCTCTGTATCATGCATCAGGGTTATTTGCAGATTTTCAGTCATTATCTACCTCTTGCAGCTTCTTCGTGCCATCACCGGCCAGCACCCCCGTGACTGTGGCCAAGCCCGTCGCCGTGCAGCCGCAGCAGCAGGACGCCACAGAGAATGTGCTGATTCCCTTGTCCGTGGACGACCCCGCAGTCCCCAGGTGCGCGGAACCCAGTTTGTCTTCACTCTGTGCGTGCTTGCAGCTCATCCTGGACTCTCGTACTGTGCCGCAATGAGCATCGTGCAGCCTGTGCACGTCATGCATGCACTTGCAACCAGGTTTCAGAATCTGTCAGAAAGTATTACGTGTGTCCTTGCAGCTTCTGGTACCGCTGGGTCAACCCGACGCCGTCGCCCGAGCCGGCGCAGATCGTTTCTGTTCCCATCCAGACCCCGGCCCCCATCATCAAGGTAAGTAGATTCTCTTGCTCACTGGGGCACACTGCACTCCCAGATTGCGAGGTTGTCCTCATCAACCATCCAGGTAAGCGCAGGCGCACCCGCAAGGTCATCACTTCTTGCTGCCATGCACCGAGTGCAGCGCACATGCTTTTCTGCTGAGCGGGTTTGGCAGCTGGCGGCCCCCCTTGTTCCGGCGGTCGAGGGCCCTGATAGAAACGCAACAAGTTCACTTATTGATCTGCCTTCAAAGGTCATCCCCACGTTGCAGGAGCCGCCTGTGGCTGTGTCCGGCGCCCGCCTTGTTCCCGTGATCGAGGTCCCCGCGCCAGCCCCGGCGCCAGAGCCCCTGCAGCAGGTGCTGTATTGCTATGCGTCTGTTTGAATACACCCCCTGCCACTGGTGTTCACATGCATGGCTGGATGATGGCCTATACACGTGTGACCCGCATCAGGCTGCTGCTGGTGAGATGTGCATTCAATCACATCGGGCGCTGAAACTGATGTTGCGTCACTGCTCCAGTTGCTGGTGGAGCCGGTGCTGACCACGCCGGTCGTCGGCCAGGCCGCGCCGCTGCCGGCGCCCGCCTCCGCCGCCGCCGCAGCCGCCGCAGCCGGCAACACCACGTCCACCACCGGTGCCGTTCGCGGCAGCTCTGGCGCGGCGGGCGCAGGGTCTGCCGGGGGGAACTAGAGAAATGCAAACCCTGAATTTCGAGGACAGCTGTGATGCTGAGAGCGGTATGCTGGCACCACATCGCCATGCCGATTTGCATACTGACAAACACTAGAATACGTGACTGATCACACTTAAGGTTGCGCCGGGGAGTTCGGTGGATTGTTCTGCGCTTGTGTCAAATTTCGGATGCAGGGCAACGGCTAACCTTCCCCGAAAAACCATGTGGTGGACAAAGTGTGCCAATACTGTGACCTGTATGCCACGGAAATTCCCCGAACTTCACAGAAAGACAGCACTCTTGAAGTTGTATCGCTGATGTGATCCAATCTGCTGGTCCAATTTGGAGATGATGGCTGGGGTATGCTAGGAGCATGTTGGCCCTCGTGTGACGCAGCCGCGACACAAGGCAGTATGGTGAACATTCGCTCGACACACATCAGTTGCGCTTCCAATGACCTCCAACCATCGCAGACTCTCACTCTGTTTCCATGTTTGCTGCCAAGATGCAACGCCCCTACTGCTGCGCCCAAACTAGTCACAACCGCAATAGGGCTCCTGTGCTAGGTGTGCTAGCTGCTGCAGCACGGCTCGTCACGGTCGGCGACGTGATTTGCTGGCTTCGGCTGCGCTGCTGCAGCTGCACAAGTGCGGTGGCTCTTCGAACAGCAGGGGGCTGCCTATCGGCAGCCGCTACCGCCTGGCCGCACTTAACGCAAGCGCATCTTCCAGCTTCCGTCTGGCCGGAGCTGCCACGGCTCTCCGAGCAGCAGGGCTCGACAGGGGCAGCTGCTGCTGCCATGTCGCTGCGCTTGCTGCTGCCGCAGCGTGCTTGCTTCCGGCTGCAGCTGCTGGGGTCTGTGCCCACTTTCGCACTGCCGCAGCAGGCTCTGGTGCCGCCAGAGCTGGCGGTCTTGCTGCAGCCAGTAGGGCTTTCAACTGATGCTGCGCTGCCGCCGTGTGCACAGGCTCTCTTGCTACCGCAGCCCGGTTTGCCTCCAGAGCGGGCGCCGCCCTTCTTTGCGGCCAAAATTCCACAGGCATCCCTGCCGCCGCAAGCTGCGCCGCCGCCAGCCTCACCGCAACACGCCGAGTCGCCGCCGCAGCCGCCGCGCCTCGCCGCGGCAGTGCAGGCTGCGCCGTTATCGGCGTCGCCAGCGTCGCCGCAGCAGTCTGGCTCGCCGCCGCCACAGCCGCTGCCGAGCTGCGCTGCGGCGGCCGCCGCGCCAGCGTAGGGCCCGCCGGATCTGCTTCTGATGCCGCTGCTTCCGCCGCCCGGCCGTGGCCGCGGCCGCAGCAGCAGCAGCAGGCTGTTGTCGATCACGGCGAGGGCGGTGCCGACGTCACCGAGCACCGCGCCCCACCGCATGAACTTGCCGAACGCCGCCAGCACCAGCACTGCCGCCTGTGATGTGAACATAAGGACTATGTCCAACAAAATTCAATGACAGCAATGGCCAGTGCGATGCCAAATACCATCAGGACAGCTCCGCACAGCACAAACCTGCCTAGTGCTGCAGGAGCAGGGCCCGCCACTTGTGGGACATTCCAAACACACAAAAAACGTGTTCAGCGCCTGATACGTCTGTGATGCTGACCTCGATCAGCGCAACGCCCACAATGAGTTTGACTCGCACACGGACACTTGTTTGAGGACAAGCACGTCAACATGGCGGACTATATTGAGCGTGCCTTGCCAACTGTGTGTGCCTTGGCCAGTAAGGCCGCCGCGTTCCTGGCGAGCGGTGCAGCGCACGGCTCTGCCTGGGCAAAGGCATTCTCAGGGTTGCAGTCCAGAGGTCCAAAGGGTGAAACAGATACCTTGGTCAGCACGGCGGCGACGATGTTGAGGTGGATGGTGCGGCGCGAGGCCCTGATTAGCCGCAGCGCGCCAGGAAGTGCGCCCAGCTCCTCGCTGAACAGCGCGACGGGCGCCGCCTGGAAACAAGAGTAGGTGAATTAGAAAAGTCTCCTACTGATGGTTGATGGTTGATGGTTGATGGTTGATGGTTGATGGTTGATGGTTGATGGTTGACCGTCTCATGTTGTGCTGCAGCCGGCGGCACGCCCCTGATGCAGGACGCCAGGGGGTGTAAACCCATCCTGGCTGTGCAGTGCCGCGGGCGCCGCCTGTGTCAACGCAGGACGTGACAGTTCACAGCATGGCGGAACGAGTGGAGATGCAATCCAGGCGCGTCATGGCTGGGAGAGCAGCAGATGGTGTCTGTAGCACAGCACCACGTGCAAGCCTGGGAGTCAGCATGCCAGGTAGTCTGTAACTAGCCCTGAGCATGCTACAAACAGTTGAGTTGAGTGACACGTGGGCAGACACATCAGCCTGGACGGCGGAAGCAGCACCTTGGGGCTGTCGACCAAAGCAAGGGCTGCACACACGATTGCAGGCGTCACGCATCTGACGCAGCAGCTGAAGCGCATTGCCCGCATCCGCTGTCGCTGGTGCCGCAACAAAGGATGTGTGGCACCCTGGCTTTGCCTGTCCGTCAAAAACTTCCAATCACCTCCGGTGCAGCGTGTGCGCCGTGGGGAATATTGCAATGCGCGCATCCGCTGCTGACAGCGCCAGCGCAGCAATTACACACTATAACTATTTCAAGTGCAGGGGGCTTCAATCAAAGCCTACCTCGAGTGCGGCATCGGCGCCGCGGGCACCCGTGGCGACGCCGACATCCGCGGCCGCCAGCGCCGGCGCATCATTCACCCCGTCAATCACCCACCACCACAACCGGGCCCCTGCACCGCCGCTTGTACTCCGCCACCTGGGGGGAAACCGGACCTCGCATCACAGGGTGCGAGGTGATGGACGGCAGCAGATGCGGTCGCAGCCTCCGCCCCGGCCACCAACGCTGCTCGGGCCTTCCAGCACTTTTGGCGCTTACCTACAACTCCATAGTCTGCGACAGAGTCCTCACTGCATCGCAGACAGCATATTCACGCTACCAGCGACCATCACCACCGGCCCCTGGCACTGGCGGTTCTGCCCTGCCACCTCCGGGCACATGCGACACAAGCTGCCCGGACTCGAGGTTGCTCTGCATGTCGAGACTGCTTCAATGCGCCATACTCCATTGCCCTGTAGGACCTTGTCGAAGCACACTGCACACCTGACGAGTACTTGGCTCGCCCAGCAGAGGTGCCTGGCTTGCACGTGGTGAGACAGTCAGCGCAGCGCGCTTGTGCCAGGTTTTTGTCCATCAGCAGGCTATGACGCAGGTCATCAAGACTGTCTATCAGCGCCACTGCTCCGCCACTGCTGCGTCATCTTCTGCCCACAGACGGATCCGAGGTTTACCTTTGCCAGCTTGTCGTCTGGGAGCGAACTTGCATGCACCTCGACTGCCAAAAGCGCCACGGCCTTGCCCACACAAATTGGGTATGGATAGAGCATGAAACATATGGGAAGAGGATGGACCTTAGCCAGCTTGTCGTCTGGGGGCAGGCCCGCGTGCACATCGGCTGCTGGAAGCGCCACGGCCTCTCCCACAGCTGCGGATGCGCCGGCGCAGTCGCCGGTCAGCATGCCCGTGCGCAGTCCAAGCCGCTGGATCGCTGCCGCCTGTGCCCCCAAAGCAACAGCGGGGACATTCAGCAACCCCGCATCTGCCGGTCACAACACCTTCGCAGTGACCGGTCAGTGTGCCCGTGCGCAGCTCAGCGACTGGACCACTGCCACCTGCAACCCACCAAACACATATCACACCTTCCGGCGACGTCATCTCCAGCTTGTTGCCGCAGGCGCGGCGCGTCTGATCAGGCATCGCAGGTACCTGTGGCAGGCGAATTTGCATCTGGCGCGCATGCACCTTTCACCGGCAGCAGTCATGCAATGGCTCACCGCAGCAGCGGCGCCAGCGCGCGGCTCGTCCGCCAGGGCGGCCATGCCGGCCGGCACGCCATTGATCGCCACCCACACGACCGTCGCGCCTGCGGACCCCACCTGACGCGCTCAGCCATGCATCTCCACCGAAATCGCGGAGCGCAACAACAGAGCAGCACCTGTTTGGAGTCTCGGCAGTGCTGCGGAGTTGGTGAGGCGTGACCCTTTGCATCGAACCAGCTTTCAGACGGGTTTCACATGCATAAGATATGCACGAGAAGAGGCATAGGACACCTCTGGCCTGCCACGTTGCCTCTTCAGCTGCCTGTGCCGGCCCCACGCGGATCCCCTGGCCAGCCAGCAGGCGATTGTTGCCGACTGCCACCTTCCTGTCGCCAATAAGGCCACAATGCCCTGCAGGAAACATACTGGATTTCTCTAAACATGCACCAGCATCAGCGTTTCAACTTGAATGCAACATTTAATCAGTGGCAAGGACATCGGCCCCGAGTTCACGAGAGGACTTGGCTGACCCCCACGACCCGGACCGACCAGCAGCGTGAGACTCCGCAGTGTATGCCCGTTGTGAAGTCTGCAGAGTTCCTTCAGCGGCCATCTGTGAACACTGCCCAGCCGCAGGCGCCGGTGCTCTTCCTTTCAGGACTTCCAGCCCTTGACACTCAAAGGGTTCCGGTCCTTGTATGTTGCTCCCTGCTCTCTGGTGTTACGAGCATTCCCTGTCTCCCTGTGCAGCTGACTACCAGATTGTGCCGCTGGACGGAGTCGAGCTCGCCGCCACCCCCGGCCCTCCAGATCGTCTCGCAACCTGTGGCCACCCCGCGTGCGTATCGCATGAAAGCTCATATTGCGCTTGTCAACATGGTATGTTGACTGCACTGCTACTGGTGAACTGTCTCACCAGAATCTGTCACAGCTGCAGTGTGACGCCTCAAAGATGCTCAACGTTTGTGTATGCAGAGCCGTAAACCATCGTGCCGCTCGTGCAGGCCCCAGAGCCACAGCAGGTGACGGTTCTGCAGCCATCACACACTTCAGTGTGGCAGCTCAGGCGCTGCCTCATGACATTCAAACAAGGTGTTTGCAATGTTTGAAACCCTCACAGCTGCAGGAGCCTGCCTATCTATGGCAACATTGCAGGTGGTGACGGGGCCGGTCGCCCCGGAGCCTGCCCCGGCGCCTGGGACGGTGCCGCTCGTCGGCGTCAGCGGCGCCCGCATTGTGCCCGTCCAGGTACTCTTTCTTCTCCAGATAGGATCTCGTTTCCCTTCGTGTTGGATTTTACATGGCCCCAGCGCCTGGGACGGTGCCGCTTGTTGGCGTCAGCGGCGCCCGCATTGTGCCCGTCCAGGTACTCTTTCTTCTCCAGATGGGATCTCGTTTCCCTTCGTGTTGGATATTACATGGCCCCAGCGCTTGGGACAGTGCCGCTTGTTGGCGTCAGCGGCACCCGCGTTCTTCCCTCCCGCTTTACACAGGTCCCGAAACTCTGTCAGACACTACCATGGTATTGAAAGTGGGTTCGGAAGAGCCCCAGGACTTGTCAAGGTATCAGACACCATCAAGACATCCTGCACGCACCCTCTACGCACTTGCAATGCAAGTGGGGCTGACAGAATTACGACCAAGCATACCATATCAATTGGTTCCATGCCTGCAATGGCTAATGGTGTGCAACAATTGGCATTCAGGAATTGCTGTGCAGCTGCAGGTCGCCCCGGCACCGCCGCCGCCAGCACAACAGCAGCGGAGCATTGTGCCCGTTTTCACAACCCCGGTTGCCACCCCGGCACCGATCGCAGTCCCGTCCTCCGCTGCAGCATCTTCCGCAGGTAAACACCATCGACTCAGCTCGGCTGCCATGCATTGTCATCCATAGAACAGCCCGTGTTGCACTTTGTATATGATGCTGGGTTCAGCTTTGATGCTGGTGTTTCACAAACAGTAGGCCTCTCCAAATTGCAGCTCCGCTTCATCTTGCTTCCAACCCTTGGCTTTTCGTGCATGCAGCTTCCGGCAGCGGCAACAGGAAGCTCCTGCAGGGCAGCGCGTCTTCCGGCGGCGGTAACTCCACAACCACAAAAGTCAGCGCCTCTCCTGGAGCCGCGAGCGGCTCGGCGTCCGGCGCCGGCGGCAGCAGCGTGTCCTCCGTGGCGAGCGAAGCTGGTGCTGCCGCTGCTGCGGCTGCGACAGCTGCGGGGGCTTCCACGGCGGCTGCGGTGGCAGCAGGGAATGCCGCTGCTTCTGCAGCAGCTGGCACTGCAAGTGTGTCTGTGGCCTCCGGCACCTCTGCTTCCTCTGCTGCCGCTTCTGGCGCTGCTATTTCCGCAGCAGCGGCTGCCGCAGCTGCGGCCGCCTCATCCAGCGGTGCGTCCGCCGCCGCTTCCGCAGCAAGCTCAGCCGCGGCGGCGGCAGCGGCAGCGGGCATGAGTAGCGCGGCCGCGGCCGCCGCTGGCGATGCCGCATCCGCTGCCGTTGCCGCGGGCGCCTCCCCTGCTGCGGCCGCCGCCGCTGGCACCGCTGCAGCGTCCGCTGTTGCATCCGGCTCCACGAGTGAGCCTCATGCATGCACAGACGATTGGGTACATGTCAATAAATTGTCTTGCCCGGTGCTGTTCCAGATTGCAGCGCAAGCAGATGATATTGGTCGTTCGTTCACACCACGTGCAGTAGCTGAGCGGTAGCTGTATGCCTTGCAGCGCCCACGACCGCTGTCGTCGCCTCTGATCCCACAATGACCCAGAGCGTTCAGGTCCCAGTGTCATCGACACCCAGCACGCCCGTCTCCAGGTGAGCGCCTGCCTGCCTGCTTTATTCCCCCGGCCAAACTCTGAATCGAGGTGCATGATTCGATGACACCATCATAGCAACAGACCTTTCGAACAGCAGCTCGAGTCGCCTCTTGGCCTGATGGCTGTGCACTGTTGCATTGGCCGTGCAAGCTGGGATGTGCCAGGCTCTGTATCATGCATCAGGGTTATTTGCAGATTTTCAGTCATTATCTACCTCTTGCAGCTTCTTCGTGCCGTCACCGGCCAGCACCCCCGTGACTGTGGCCCAGCCGGTCGCCGTGCAGCCGCAGCAGCAGGACGCCACAGAGAATGTGCTGATTCCCTTGTCCGTGGACGACCCCGCAGTCCCCAGGTGCGCGGAACCCAGTTCGTCTTCACTCTGTGCGTGTTTGCAGCTCATCCTGGACTCTCGTACTGTGCCGCAATGAGCATCGTGTAGACCGTGCAAGTCACGCATGCACTTGCAATCCAGGTTTCAGAATCTGCCATGACAGAAAGCATTACGCGTGTCCTTGCAGCTTCTGGTACCGCTGGGTCAGCCCGACGCCGTCGCCCGAGCCGGCGCAGATCGTTTCTGTTCCCGTCCAGACCCCGGCCCCCATCATCCAGGTAGGTGGATTTTCTTGCTCACTGGGGCACACTGCCCTCCCAGATTGCGAGGTTGTCCTCATAAACCGTCCAGGTAAGCGCAGGCGCACCCGCAAGATCAGCACCTCTCGCTGCCATGCATCGAAGGCAGCGCACACGCTTTTGTCTGCTGAGTGGGGTTGGCAGCTGGCGGCCCCCCAGGTTCCGGCGGTCGAGGTCCCTGATAGAAATGCAAAAAGTTCATCAATTGATCTGCCTACGAAGGTCATCCCCACATTGCAGGAGCCGCCTGTGGCCGTGTCCGGCGCCCGCCTTGTTCCCGTGATTGAGGTCCCCGCGCCAGCCCCGGCACCAGAGCCCGTGCAGCAGGTGCATTTCTGCCTTAACAATTGCGATAAACCCTTCATATCAGCCGATGCCATCCGTGTGCAATTCGGGCGCTACAACTGATGACTGCGTCACTGCTCCATGCTCAATTGCTGGTGGAGCCGGTGTTGACCACGCCGGTCGTCAGCCAGGCCGCGCCGCTGCCGGCGCCCGCCTCCGCCGCCGCCGCCGCCGCAGCCGCCGCAGCCGGCAACACCACGTCCACCACCGGTGCCGTTCGCGGCAGCTCTGGCGCAGCGGGCGCAGGGTCTGCCGGGGGGAACTAGAGAAATGCAAACCCTGAATTTCGAGGACAGCTGTGATGCTGAGAGCGGTATGCTGGCACCACATCGCCATGCCGATTTGCATACTGACAAACACTAGAATACGTGACTGATCACACTTAAGGTTGCGCCGGGGAGTTCGGTGGATTGTTCTGCGCTTGTGTCAAATTTCGGATGCAGGGCAACGGCTAACCTTCCCCGAAAAACCATGTGGTGGACAAAGTGTGCCAATACTGTGACCTGTATGCCACGGAAATTCCCCGAACTTCACAGAAAGACAGCACTCTTGAAGTTGTATCGCTGATGTGATCCAATCTGCTGGTCCAATTTGGAGATGATGGCTGGGGTATGCTAGGAGCATGTTGGCCCTCGTGTGACGCAGCCGCGACACAAGGCAGTATGGTGAACATTCGCTCGACACACATCAGTTGCGCTTCCAATGACCTCCAACCATCGCAGACTCTCACTCTGTTTCCATGTTTGCTGCCAAGATGCAACGCCCCTACTGCTGCGCCCAAACCAGTCACAACCGCAATAGGGCTCCTGTGCTAGGTGTGCTAGCTGCTGCAGCACGGCTCGTCACGGTCGGCGACGTGATTTGCTGGCTTCGGCTGCGCTGCTGCAGCTGCACAAGTGCGGTGGCTCTTCGAACAGCAGGGGGCTGCCTACCGGCAGCCGCTACCGCCTGGCCGCACTTAACGCAAGCGCATCTTCCAGCTTCCGTCTGGCCGGAGCTGCCACGGCTCTCCGAGCAGCAGGGCTCGACAGGGGCAGCTGCTGCTGCCATGTCGCTGCGCTTGCCGCTGCCGCAGCGTGCTTGCTTCCGGCTGCAGCTGCTGGGGTCTGCGCCCACTTTCGCACTGCCGCAGCAGGCTCTGGTGCCGCCAGAGCTGGCGGTCTTGCTGCAGCCAGTAGGGCTTTCAACTGATGCTGCGCTGCCGCCGTGTGCACAGGCTCTCTTGCTACCGCAGCCCGGCTTGCCTCCAGAGCGGGCGCCGCCCTTCTTTGCGGCCAAAATTCCACAGGCATCCCTGCCGCCGCAAGCTGCGCCGCCGCCAGCCTCACCGCAACACGCCGAGTCGCCGCCGCAGCCGCCGCGCCTCGCCGCGGCAGTGCAGGCTGCGCCGTTATCGGCGTCGCCAGCGTCGCCGCAGCAGTCTGGCTCGCCGCCGCCACAGCCGCTGCCGAGCTGCGCTGCGGCGGCCGCCGCGCCAGCGTAGGGCCCGCCGGATCTGCTTCCGATGCCGCTGCTTCCGCCGCCCGGCCGTGGCCGCGGCCGCAGCAGCAGCAGGCTGTTGTCGATCACGGCGAGGGCGGTGCCGACGTCACCGAGCACCGCGCCCCACCGCATGAACTTGCCGAACGCCGCCAGCACCAGCACTGCCGCCTGTGATGTGAACATAAGGACTTTGTCCAACAAAATTCAATGACAGCAATGGCCAGTGCGATGCCAAATACCATCAGGACAGCTCCGCACAGCACAAACCTGCCTAGTGCTGCAGGAGCAGGGCCCGCCACTTGTGGGACATTCCAAACACACAAAAAACGTGTTCAGCGCCTGATACGTCTGTGATGCTGACCTCGATCAGCGCAACGCCCACAATGAGTTTGACTCGCACACGGACACTTGTTTGAGGACAAGCACGTCAAGATGGCGGACTATATTGAGCGTGCCTTGCCAACTGTGTGTGCCTTGGCCAGTAAGGCCGCCGCGTTCCTGGCCAGCGGTGCGGCGCACGGCTCTGCCTGGGCAAAGGCATTCTCAGGGTTGCAGTCCAGAGGTCCAAAGGGTGAAACAGATACCTTGGTCAGCACGGCGGCGACGATGTTGAGGTGGATGGTGCGGCGCGAGGCCCTGATTAGCCGCAGCACGCCAGGAAGTGCGCCCAGCTCCTCGCTGAACAGCGCGACGGGCGCCGCCTGGAAACAAGAGTAGGTGAATTAGAAAAGTCTCCTACTGATAATTGATGGCTGATGGTTGATGGTTGATGGTTGATGGTTGATGGTTGACCGTCTCATGTTGTGCTGCAGCCGGCGGCACGCCCCTGATGCAGGACGCCAGGGGGTGTAAACCCATCCTGGCTGTGCAGTGCCGCGGGCGCCGCCTGTGTCAACGCAGGACGTGACAGTTCACAGCGTGGCGGAACGAGTGGAGATGCAATCCAGGCGCGTCATGGCTGGGAGAGCAGCAGATGGTGTCTGTAGCACAGCACCACGTGCAAGCCTGGGAGTCAGCATGCCAGGTAGTCTGTAACTAGCCCTGAGCATGCTACAAACAGTTGAGTTGAGTGACACGTGGGCAGACACATCAGCCTGGACGGCGGAAGCAGCACCTTGGGGCTGTCGACCAAAGCAAGGGCTGCACACACGATTGCAGGCGTCACGCCTCTGACGCAGCAGCTGAAGCGCATTGCCCGCATCCGCTGTCGCTGGTGCCGCAACAAAGGATGTGTGGCACCCTGGCTTTGCCTGTCCGTCAAAAACTTCCAATCACCTCCGGTGCAGCGTGTGCGCCGTGGGGAATATTGCAATGCGCGCATCCGCTGCTGACAGCGCCAGCGCAGCAATTACACACTATAACTATTTCAAGTGCAGGGGGCTTCAATCAAAGCCTACCTCGAGTGCGGCATCGGCGCCGCGGGCACCCGTGGCGACGCCGACATCCGCGGCCGCCAGCGCCGGCGCATCATTCACCCCGTCAATCACCCACTACCACAACCGGGCCCCTGCACCGCCGCTTGTACTCCGCCACCTGGGGGGAAACCGGACCTCGCATCACAGGGTGCGAGGTGATGGACGGCAGCAGATGCGGTCGCAGCCTCCGCCCTGGCCACCACCGCTGCTCGGGCCTTCCAGCACTTTTGGCGCTTACCTACAACTCCATAGTCTGCGACAGAGTCCTCACTGCATCGCAGACAGCATATTCACGCTACCAGCGACCATCACCACCGGCCCCTGGCACTGGCGGTTCTGCCCTGCCACCTCCGGGCACATGCGACACAAGCTGCCCGGACTCGAGGTTGCTCTGCATGTCGAGACTGCTTCAATGCGCCATACTCCATTGCCCTGTAGGACCTTGTCGAAGCACACTGCACACCTGACGAGTACTTGGCTCGCCCAGCAGAGGTGCCTGGCTTGCACGTGGTGAGACAGTCAGCGCAGCGCGCTTGTGCCAGGTTTTTGTCCATCAGCAGGCTATGACGCAGGTCATCAAGACTGTCTATCAGCGCCACTGCTCCGCCACTGCTGCGTCATCTTCTGCCCACAGACGGATCCGAGGTTTACCTTTGCCAGCATGTCGTCTGGGAGCGAACTTGCATGCACCTCGACTGCCAAAAGCGCCACGGCCTTGCCCACACAAATTGGGTGTGGATAGAGCATGAAACATATGGGAAGAGGATGGACCTTAGCCAGCTTGTCGTCTGGGGGCAGGCCCGCGTGCACATCGGCTGCTGGAAGCGCCACGGCCTCTCCCACAGCTGCGGATGCGCCGGCGCAGTCGCCGGTCAGCATGCCCGTGCGCAGTCCAAGCCGCTGGATCGCTGCCGCCTGTGCCCCCAAAGCAACAGCGGGGACATTCAGCAACCCCGCATCTGCAGGTCACAACACCTTCGCAGTGACCGGTCAGTGTGCCCGTGCGCAGCTCAGCGACTGGACCACTGCCACCTGCAACCCACCAAACACATATCACACCTTCCGGCGACGTCATCTCCAGCTTGTTGCCGCAGGCGCGGCGCGTCTGATCAGGCATCGCAGGTACCTGTGGCAGGCGAATTTGCATCTGGCGCGCATGCACCTTTCACCGGCAGCAGTCATGCAATGGCTCACCGCAGCAGCGGCGCCAGCGCGCGGCTCGTCCGCCAGGGCGGCCATGCCGGCCGGCACGCCATTGATCGCCACCCACACGACCGTCGCGCCTGCGGACCCCACCTGACGCGCTCAGCCATGCATCTCCACCGAAATCGCGGAGCGCAACAACAGAGCAGCACCTGTTTGGAGTCTCGGCAGTGCTGCGGAGTTGGTGAGGCGTGACCCTTTGCATCGAACCAGCTTTCAGACGGGTTTCACATGCATAAGATATGCACGAGAAGAGGCATAGGACACCTCTGGCCTGCCACGTTGCCTCTTCAGCTGCCTGTGCCGGCCCCACGCGGATCCCCTGGCCAGCCAGCAGGCGATTGTTGCCGACTGCCACCTTCCTGTCGCCAATAAGGCCACAATGCCCTGCAGGAAACATACTGGATTTCTCTGAACATGCACCAGCATCAGCGTTTCAACTTGAATGCAACATTTAATCAGTGGCAAGGACATCGGCCCCGAGTTCACGAGAGGACTTGGCTGACCCCCACGACCCGGACCGACCAGCAGCGTGAGACTCCGCAGTGTATGCCCGTTGTGAAGTCTGCAGAGTTCCTTCAGCGGCCATCTGTGAACACTGCCCAGCCGCAGGCGCCGGTGCTCTTCCTTTCAGGACTTCCAGCCCTTGACACTCAAAGGGTTCCGGTCCTTGTATGTTGCTCCCTGCTCTCTGGTGTTACGAGCATTCCCTGTCTCCCTGTGCAGCTGACTACCAGATTGTGCCGCTGGACGGAGTCGAGCTCGCCGCCACCCCCGGCCCTCCAGATCGTCTCGCAACCTGTGGCCACCCCGCGTGCGTATCGCATGAAAGCTCATATTGCGCTTGTCAACATGGTATGTTGACTGCACTGCTACTGGTGAACTGTCTCACCAGAATCTGTCACAGCTGCAGTGTGACGCCTCAAAGATGCTCAACGTTTGTGTATGCAGAGCCGTAAACCATCGTGCCGCTCGTGCAGGCCCCAGAGCCACAGCAGGTGACGGTTCTGCAGCCATCACACACTTCAGTGTGGCAGCTCAGGCGCTGCCTCATGACATTCAAACAAGGTGTTTGCAATGTTTGAAATCCTCACAGCTGCAGGAGCCTGCCTATCTATGGCAACATTGCAGGTGGTGACGGGGCCGGTCGCCCCGGAGCCTGCCCCGGCGCCTGGGACGGTGCCGCTCGTCGGCGTCAGCGGCGCCCGCATTGTGCCCGTCCAGGTACTCTTTCTTCTCCAGATAGGATCTCGTTTCCCTTCGTGTTGGATTTTACATGGCCCCAGCGCCTGGGACGGTGCCGCTTGTTGGCGTCAGCGGCGCCCGCATTGTGCCCGTCCAGGTACTCTTTCTTCTCCAGATGGGATCTCGTTTCCCTTCGTGTTGGATATTACATGGCCCCAGCGCTTGGGACAGTGCCGCTTGTTGGCGTCAGCGGCACCCGCGTTCTTCCCTCCCGCTTTACACAGGTCCCGAAACTCTGTCAGACACTACCATGGTATTGAAAGTGGGATCGGAAGAGCCCCAGGACTTGTCAAGGTATCAGACACCATCAAGACATCCTGCACGCACCCTCTACGCACTTGCAATGCAAGTGGGGCTGACAGAATTACGACCAAGCATACCATATCAATTGGTTCCATGCCTGCAATGGCTAATGGTGTGCAACAATTGGCATTCAGGAATTGCTGTGCAGCTGCAGGTCGCCCCGGCACTGCCGCCGCCAGCACAACAGCAGCGGAGCATTGTGCCCGTTTTCACAACCCCGGTTGCCACCCCGGCACCGATCGCAGTCCCGTCCTCCGCTACAGCATCTTCCGCAGGTAAACACCATCGACTCAGCTCGGCTGCCATGCATTGTCATCCATAGAACAGCCCGTGTTGCACTTTGTATATGATGCTGGGTTCAGCTTTGATGCTGGTGTTTCACAAACAGTAGGCCTCTCCAAATTGCAGCTCCGCTTCATCTTGCTTCCAACCCTTGGCTTTTCGTGCATGCAGCTTCCGGCAGCGGCAACAGGAAGCTCCTGCAGGGCAGCGCGTCTTCCGGCGGCGGTAACTCCACAACCACAAAAGTCAGCGCCTCTCCTGGAGCCGCGAGCGGCTCGGCGTCCGGCGCCGGCGGCAGCAGCGTGTCCTCTGTGGCGAGCGAAGCTGGTGCTGCCGCTGCTGCGGCTGCGACAGCTGCGGGGGCTTCCACGGCGGCTGCGGTGGCAGCAGGGAATGCCGCTGCTTCTGCAGCAGCTGGCACTGCAAGTGTGTCTGTGGCCTCCGGCACCTCTGCTTCCTCTGCTGCCGCTTCTGGCGCTGCTATTTCCGCAGCAGCGGCTGCCGCAGCTGCGGCCGCCTCATCCAGCGGTGCGTCCGCCGCCGCTTCCGCAGCAAGCTCAGCCGCGGCGGCGGCAGCGGCAGCGGGCATGAGTAGCGCGGCCGCGGCCGCCGCTGGCGATGCCGCATCCGCTGCCGTTGCCGCGGGCGCCTCCCCTGCTGCGGCCGCCGCCGCTGGCACCGCTGCAGCGTCCGCTGTTGCATCCGGCTCCACGAGTGAGCCTCATGCATGCACAGACGATTGGGTACATGTCAATAAATTGTCTTGCTTGGTGCTGTTCCAGATTGCAGCGCAAGCAGATGATATTGGTCGTTCGTTCACACCACGTGCAGTAGCTGAGCAGTAGCTGTATGCCTTGCAGCGCCCACGACTGCTGTAGTCACCTCTGATCCCACAACGACCCAGAGCGTTCAGGTCCCAGTGCCATCGACACCCAGCACGCCCATCTCCAGGTGAGCGCCTGCCTGCCTGCTCTGTTTCCCCGGCCAAACTCTGAATCGAGGTGCATGATTCGATGACACCATCATAGCAACAGACCTTTCGAACAGCAGCTCGAGTTGCCTCCTGGCCTGATGGCTGTGCACTGTTGCATTGGCCGTGCAAGCTGGGATGTGCCAGGCTCTGTATCATGCATCAGGGTTATTTGCAGATTTTCAGTCATTATCTACCTCTTGCAGCTTCTTCGTGCCATCACCGGCCAGCACCCCCGTGACTGTGGCCCAGCCGGTCGCCGTGCAGCCGCAGCAGCAGGACGCCACAGAGAATGTGCTGATTCCCTTGTCCGTGGACGACCCCGCAGTCCCCAGGTGCGCGGAACCCAGTTCGTCTTCACTCTGTGCGTGTTTGCAGCTCATCCTGGACTCTCGTACTGTGCCGCAATGAGCATCGTGCAGACCGTGCAAGTCACGCATGCACTTGCAATCCAGGTTTCAGAATCTGCCATGACAGAAAGCGTTACGTGTGTCCTTGCAGCTTCTGGTACCGCTGGGTCAACCCGATGCCGTCGCCCGAGCCGGCGCAGATCGTTTCTGTTCCCGTCCAGACCCCGGCCCCCATCATCCAGGTAAGTAGATTCTCTTGCTCACTGGGGCACACTGCACTCCCAGATTGCGAGGTTGTCCTCATAAAACATCCAGGTAAGCGCAGGCGCACCGGCAAGATCAGCACTTCCTGCTGCCATGCATCGAAGGCAGCGCACATGCCTTTCTGCTGAGTGGGTTTGGCAGCTGGCGGCCCCCCTTGTTCCGGCGGTCGAAGTCCCTGATGGAAATGCAAGAGATGCATTCATTGATCTGCCTACAAAGGTCATCCCCACATTGCAGGAGCCGCCTGTGGCTGTGTCCGGCGCCCGCCTTGTTCCCGTGATCGAGGTCCCCGCGCCAGCCCCGGCGCCAGAGCCCCTGCAGCAGGTGCATTTCTTCCTTAACAACTGCGTTGAACCCTTCATATCAGCCGATGCCATTTGTGTGCAATTCGGGCGCTACAACTGATGACTGCGTCATTGCTCCATGCCCAGTTGCTGGTGGAGCCGGTGTTGACCACGCCGGTCGTCAGCCAGGCGGCGCCGCTGCCGACGCCCGCCTCCGCCGCCGCCGCAGCCGCCGCAGCCGGCAACACCACGTCCACCACCAGTGCCACCGGCGGCGGCTCTGGCGCGGCGGGCGCAGGGTCTGCCGGCGGGAATTAGGGTTTTGGAAGGCCAAACTGGAACATAAGGACAGCCGTGATGCTGAGAGCAAGACGTGAGCAGGACTTAAAACCAGCCACCAAATTTACGAAACGCAGAACTGTGTGATGTATGGCACTCAGCTTGCACCCGGGGTGCGGCGGACATGTGTGCGCTTTCCATGGAATTTTGGATGTGTTGAGGAGCGGGGGTGCATCGAACTCCAACGCAATCGATAGGGAACTACTGCATGCTGAGATTTCAGTCTGCCAAATCTGATAACAGATTCAACAGCTTGACCATTGGTATGCGCTGCGGCGGCTGCCCACAAAGTGCAGACCTTGTAGAGCTTACCAGACTCCTACGTATCTCGGTGCCGCAGCATCGTTCCTGCATGAACAGACGACTAGATGTCTGAGCAAGTCGCTTGGCTCAATCTGATCGCAGCCCGCCGGATTGGAACCCCCTCTCAGCCTGCAGTACAGCAGCTGAGCTGACATGAAGCTTGCCAGTACAAACCCCTCGTGAGGCGAGCACGCCGCTTTCAGAAGTGACTGGCACACTTGATTCACAATTCAATTGCACGTTTGCTCTCCCCTGCAACAGCTGCCCCACGCTGTAAAAGCCACTGGCTAGCATCAGACCCCCGGTCCAACATCTTGTGTGCAGCAGCCCAACAACCAACGATGAGGGGCTGGTGTCGCCACTAGACCAGTTCAGCTCTGCAATGAAGCCATCTCAGTGGCATCGAGGGTGGCTGATCAGGTATCTGCCACAAGGTGGAAGTGCCGTCCTCATGCATGCGGCACATGCACGACTACCCATTAGTCTCTCACGGACACGCTGAGTTCTTCGGCGAAAACGCCACCGTGATCTGGCACGGCATTTTACATCAGCAAGGAGTGCCGATCCGCACGCAGGCATCGCGGTTCGGGACCCACAGCTCTGATGGCGTTGCTGCTGGTGGCACTTGCGCTGTGGCTTGCGCCTCAATGGCTGCGGCGCCGACCAGCCGTCCTGCGCGCGGACGCCTTCGCGTGGGACGCCGGAGACCCCGCAGCGTTTGGAGACCTCCAGGCGATGCTGGATCAGCGCGAGAATGCGACGCACACCGCATCGCCGGGTACAGGATCATTGCGGCATCCGCAGAGTGCGGCTCAGCAACTTGAAGATCAGCACAAAGCAGCAACTACGGGCACACAAGACCCCACAGGTGCAGCACCAGCGCAGCAGCCGCAGAAAGGCGCGGAAGGCGGGGTGTCTCCAGCAAGAGCAGCGCGAAATCAGGTGCAACAGCTCCAAGATGAGGCTAGTGGGCGGGCAGCAGCTGAGGATGCGGGACAGCAGCCTCAACAGGCACAAGAACCGCTGCAACGAGGCGACTCAGCTGGTGAACACGCGCAGGACACTGCAGATGTAGCTGCAGCAGCTACAGGGGGTGGCCTGGCGGATGAAGTTGCGCAGAGCCCCATGCAACAGCCGCACGGGCAGGCAGGCAAGATTCCCAAGACAAAAGGAACAGCAGCAGGGGCAGAAGTCACATCGGCGGGTGACGGTGCAGATGTAGTATTGAGCCAGCAGCTGGCGCAACAATCTGAAGACACCCATAGCCAATAGAAGATGGAAACAGTGAAGGTGAAGCAGCGACAGAAGCGGCACAGCAGCCACAGAAATTGATATGTGACGGTGAGTCAGCCCGGGAAGTAGAACAGACAGTTTGTGCTTTAGTGCAGCAGTTGCAGGGCCGCCAGGCTGAGCGTCTGACGGCGGTTGCGGGTGTTGCTGCGGAGCTGAACATCAGGTCAGCAGAGGGATCACATGAAACTCTATCGAGGCGCAGCAGCAGCAGCAGCAGCAGCAGCAGCAGCAGCAGCAGCAGCAGCAGCAGCAGCAGCAGCAGCAGCAGCAGCAGCAGCAGCAGCAGCAACGCAAAGAGTCCCATGTGGTCAGAAGATGACTGTAGCGAGCCTGGCATCAGCGCCCGGCAGCAGCTGGCGATCGGCGTCTGGGCTGTGACGGCAGAACCATCCCAGGCGGCATGCTGCAACGGTTCTGGGGCAGGGTCCAGCCAGCTAGGGGCTCAGGTCAGCAGGTGAGGCATCACCAGTCTGCATCTACTGCATGCCACACCTTTGGCAGCTGTGGCCGGTGGCAGATCACGGGCTGATCAAACAGCATCTACTAAGCCTTTGCATGCCGCCCCCGGCCGACACTGGCTGCCATGATGCCTTGGATGCATCCTCTGACTGTTGGCAAAGATGGCAAAGATGGTTTGGCGCTGCTCAGGGCACAGGGTTGGTGCAAAGCGCCACAATCCTTCGCATCTGCAAGCGCATGCAATGATGAAGAATGCGCAAGCCTGGCGGACAATTTGCCACATTTGGTGTGGCCACATAAGCATTTGCCATGCCTCAGTGCTATGCCTGCGCGCGCTGCAGATGCTGCAAACTGTGGCCGAGGCATGCTGCAGGACTTGAGGCTCGCGATGGTGCTTGGTGTCGCAGGGTAGGACAGTCTTGCTGGCGAGTCGGCAGTGCACAGCTGCAGTTTTTCACGAGTTCGCGGTATTGCTGGCGAGACACGGTGGCCACTTGGGGTTGGAGTACTGGTGCAACTTGCAAACCCAGGCTTGAATCGTCGTTTACAAAACCAGCTTGATGTCAGGCAGCAGAATTGTTGACTTAGCGCTTGTATCACAATCACGACTTTTTGGACACAACGGACCTGTTCGTTTGTGATGCATAGATTATTGTTGCTAGATTGCAATGCTGCTGTTGCTAAACCCGTCAATGGACGAAATCCTGCATGTGTTTCTTTGTGGCCTATGCTCAAATGTGGCTGGTCACAAAACTATCCCAATGACGGTGCAGCAATCGACAAAGAAATTACCACTTGATGCCATCTACACCTGGAGCACACTGACACTGTCCTGATCAATGTTGATGTTCTGTTCTGAGAGTGGCCGCAACTTTATGTTCAGTGGCAGGCGCATCCTTACTGAAAAGCAAGCAAACCTGTGCCGCTGTTCAGTCTTTGATTTGCGGTCAATGGGAACCTCTAACTGCCGATGGCAGGTGTCCTCGCCCTGCCCCACTTCTCATACACAGCGGCGATGCCTGCCACTGCCGCACTGTCATAGATGTCCCCTATTCAGCGCAGTTTTCAAAGAGTAACTCTAAAATCCGTTCATCCGTACCTTGCAGCCGCATGCTGCGCTCATGTGCTCGTGTTGAGCACGTGTTGCCTCGGCAGCCGAGGCACCCTCACGTATTGCTACCACGGCTGCGAGCTGATGCGAGACATCGACGGTGGCTGGTGCCACAGCTGAGGCAGCTGTATGGGCCGCTCACATTGATTTCCTGTCACACGCTAGACTGATTGGCAGCTACCCATGCTGCACGTGCCGCAGCTGGCTGCCAGGCAATGTCCCGCAAAATGCCAGGCAATGTCCCGCAAAATGCATCCCGCAAAATGGGCTCAGCCGAGGCAGCAGCAAGCGCCGCTGCCGCTGCGCCGGCCGTCCATGGCTGCCACCGCTTCCTGCATCCCCCGCAGCCGGGAGGCCACCTGAACATGTGCATCGAAGCTGCACAGTGAAACAAATGTCCTGCTTGTCACAGGCAGTTGATCCCCTGCAAACAGTATTCTGGCGGCCGCCATGACGAAGAGCAGCCGCCGCCGCGACTGTCAGCACTGTGATGCCCTGCAGCCGCGCAGACGCCTGCGGGCAGCATGCGTGTACGATGTCTGCATGACGAAGCACTGCCCGATGCTCACATCGGGGCTGAGCATGTGCTGGTCAGCAGGACACGTTTCAGAGGCTGCCAAAAGCCAGACTCGACACCTGTGTGTTTTTTGCATGCGCCACAGGTGCAGCAATTCATATATACACAATTCATACATATATGTATATGTGTGTATATATATATATATATATATATATATATATATATATATATATATATATATATATATATATATATATATATATATATGTATGCATATGTATATATATATGTTGTATATGTATGTTCACACCTTACCAGAGCAACACCTCAGCAGCAGCCATCGAAAGGTCTGTTGTCCACAGCACAAGGCGGGAGGCAGCCCGAGGCGAAATGCTACCTGAAGCTCGCCCCAGGACAGAGCAACGCAAATTGAACAGAGAGACCCTCACCTCGGCAGCGCTGCACTGGGCAGGTGTTTCGCTTGACTGACGCTGTCAAACCAACTCTCATTTGAACAAATGAATAAACGATTAAAATAGCAAACTAATGAAATAACCATGAAAATTTCAACAGAAACAGAAACAGAAACAGAAGAATCATTGAGTTTAATCGCCCACCTCGGCGGCCGATGGCCGATCTGCGGGGCGCTGCGCCAGGCAAGCGGCCACGAGTCGCGCCAACGTGGGCGGCCAGGACGCAGGGAGCTCCCTGCGATACCCGCGCGCCACCCTGTGGCACTTTTCGGAGCTGACATCAGCGCAGCTCTGGAAGTTTTGCATCAGTCAAAATCCTGCAACTAAGCGAATGTTGCCAGGCAGGCGGCGACCAACCAAGCCAACGCCGGCAGCCAGGAAGCAGGGAGTTCCCTGCGCTGCCCGCGCGCCACGCTGTATGACAACATAGAGACTAACGCCCTCCGCAGGGTGTTCGGAGTTGCTGTATTGTGCTATGGAAGACATCATTCGTGTGGCGCCGGCATACACGACACAAGCATCATCGTGAGTTCTTGCCGGCACTGTGGAACCTGGAGATGACTAAGATACTGTCTGAGTGGGCGCTCACGGCATGGCATAGGTATGGAGCTCCTGGACGGTGCCATGGAAGGCGACTTCCGTGGACGTCAGCAGATGTGGTACGAGTGGCATGGCTTGAAACCTGCCGGCCTCGTGAGATTTGAGACATCGAGGGGCACCCACCGCATGGCGTAGGTCTGGAACTCCTGGACGGTGCCGTGGAAGGCGACCTCCGTGGACGTCAGCGACTTGGCCATGACGTCCGTGATGACGCAGCCCAGGGAGAACACGTCCGCCTTCTCGTTGTACTGCTGCCCCAGCGTCACCTCCGGCGCCATGCCCAGGAACGACCCCGTCTGGCCTGCAAAGATTGCAAATGGAAGGCTGAAAATAGTCAAATAACAACAGTATTGATGACGCAGCCCAGGGAGAAGACGTCCGCCTTCTCGTTGTACTGCTGCCCCAGCGTCACCTCCAGCGCCATGCCTGGGAACGACCCCGTCTGGCCTGCAGGAATGCAAAGGGAACACTGAGGAACATAGGGTCTAACTCAGGATAATCTGGCAGAAAGCTTCCGGGGCTGAAGACATGCATCCATAGTACTGCTGCCCCAGCGTCGCCACCGGCACCACGCCCAGGACCGACCTCAGTCTGGGCCTGACCAGTACTTGATGAAATTGCAGAAGCTGCAGAGTCAAGACTGATGACGCGGTCCAGGCCGAAGGTGCATGCCCTTTCATTACCACAGTAGATCAGATCTACACAGTTGTGCGCAATCAAATACCGGGATCCCGCCGTGCGCACCTGTCAGGTTGCGCAGCGGGCTGTCGTCCTGCTTGTCGCAGTATGTGCTCGAATGGTTGACAATTTCGCGCACCTGTGAGGTTGCATCGGGGCCTTGCTCTCGTCGGGCGATGTGCAAACATTGCTCAGAAGGCTTCAGGACTTGCAAAAACCCTAAATAATAGTGTTTTAGGGTTTTTTTGCACACCTGTCAGGTTGCGTAAGGGGCTGTCGTCCTGTGGCATGCTGGGCGCCGGCCCCGCTCCACTGTTGCCGCGCGAGCGCACCAGGCTCCTCACGCGGCTGCAGTTTCAGCAAGTAGCAGGGTGTGAAGGGGTTTCAGCCCTGCCGAAGGAAGCACACGCTGCAGGCTGCGGCCCTGCTCCAATGTTGCCACCCGACCGCACCAGGCGCCTCACCCGGCTGCAAACCAGACACAACTGCAGCACTGCAGATTTCAGCAATGCAAATCCATTCTTATGTACAGCGGCTCGGCGCCGCTGTTGCCATGCAACCGCACCAGGCGCCTCACCCGGCTGCACACCAGGCAAACTTTCACCAGTGCAAATTCCAGCAAAGCAACTCCGTTCTGACGCACAGCGGCCCGGCGCCGCTGTTGCCACGAGACCCCACAGGCGCCTCATGCGGCTGCAAACCCAGCAAGCAAGAGGCTGTGAAGGTGGTTTCAGCCCTGCTCACGCAAGCACAAGGTGCGGCGTCCTCCAATGCTGTTACCCTGCATGTCCCCGGCACCAGGCTCTGTGCCCGGCAGCACTGTGTCAGTTGAGCAGTGGTGCGGCATCTGATCAATGATGATCCTGAGCTGACGCTGTCGTCTTGCCCTTTGCGGCTGTGTGCATCAGCAGTTCCCGAATCTGCAGACAGACGTACCTATGGACAACGTTGCTCAGCACTCTTCCACAAGGTGGCTTTTGTAAGCAATAGCTGGGTTTGTCAGACCGTGCTTTGGCTCTGCTGCTTGTCACTGTTGCTGGACGGCACTTCCGCTTTGGCGCATATCATGCAAGACAGTCAAATATTTTTGATATCCTTCTAATGACGATGTGTTCAATGAGTATATCCCACCTCAGCAGCCCTGTGCCGGCTTCGTCAGACCGGCTGCGCTTCTTCAGCGGCGCACTTTTTGCTTCCCCGCTCTTGCGCCGCTCCTTGTCCCTGTTGCTGCGCTGCACCTTCGTCACGGCGGCACTGCCGTCGGAGCTGGAGCGCTGTGCGGGGGCAGTGGCGGCACTTGCACCTGCTTCCTCTGCTTCCTGCTGCTGGGCCAGCGCCGCCCTGCGTGAAGGTGATGACCCAGAGCTGTGATCCAGCAGAAACTTCACTTGCCGGGTGGTGAGTCAGTCGAAGGTCAGCAATCGGGACGACTGTGTGTGCTGAAGGTTGTCAAAGAAGCAAGTGCCAGGCCAACAGTGATTCTCTTGCACATCGGCAGATCTGGGTCGGGGCATTGCGTTTCCAAGGTCATTGCTTGGTCACGACATAGCGTCAAAGCAACCAAGTGTGGCGCGCAGCGCAGACAATCGAGCACAGGGCGCAGGAGCTCACAGGCGCTTGGACAGCGAGTTTTTGTCGAGCGCCTCCACCACGGCGTGCAGCCCAAAGTCCGCCAACTTGGCCTCCAGCACACCATCCTCATCTGTGTGATCAAGGAACGGAAATCAGATGTGGCAAGCGGTACACCTTGCAACCATGAGTGTCAGTCAAGCGGCTCCACCATGGCGTGCAGCTCAAAGTCTGCCAAGTTGGCTTCCAGCATGCCATCCTCATCTGCGTGATCAAGGAAAGTAAATCCAATGGGGCAAGCTAAAGACCTGCAACCATGAGTGTTTGTCGAGCGCCTCTCCACCACGGCATGCAGCCCAAAGTCCGCCAAATTGGCCTCCAGAATGCCGTCCTCATCTGCTGGAAAAGGAAAGATTTCAGTTAGATGATCATCAAGGTTCCAGAGAGAAGCCTGGCTTCTGTGAATGTAGCACAGAGACCGCCAGCGTGGCCACTTGGTATAACAACAAACGTAGGTCAGACAGAGAGGAAGGCAGCTACAGTCCAGCAGCACGGAGGCTGCAGTGAGTCATCAGCACCCTCGGTGTTCATGTCGTGAGAGGTGGCACCCTTTTGAGAGAACTCGACGAGGCTGGCGGCTTGCCTGGCGTCAGCAGCACGTTGTCGAGCTTCACGTCGCGGTGGATGATGAGCGGCGACTGCGCATGCAAGAAGGCCAGGCCGTCTGCCACTTGCGCGCACCAGTGCAGCCCCTGCAAGTAGCTGTACACCACCTGCAGCTCACGCACGGATACATCAAATGGATACATCAAATGGATACATCAAATCTCAATGTCACGGCCGGTTTTGCGAGCTGAGCACATGAAGCTCCTCAGGCCGTCCGCCACTTGTGCATGCCACTGCCGCCCCTGCGAGTGGCTGTACACGACCTGCAAGCACCACACAACAATTATTCAAGACCAAGGTAGTGTGCAGGTTGCCGAGACGTTCCAGGTCATCCGCCACATGTGCGCACCACTGCAGCCTCTGCGAGTGGCTGTACCCCACCTGCAAGCACCACATAACAATTATTCAACACCAGGGTAGCGTGCAGGTTGCCGAGACATGCCAGGTCATCCGCCACATGCGCGCACCACTGCAGCCTGTGCGAGTGGCTGTACACCACCTGCAAGCAACACATGACAAGTGATCAAGACCAGGGCAGTGTGCAGGTTGTCAAGACATTTGCAGGCCATTCGCCACATGCGCCCACCACTGCAGCTGCCTGCGAGTGGCTGGTTTTTTTGTTCTCAACACCTGCAAGCAAAGCATACCAGAGAGATTCAAGATCAAGCTCGGGAACAGCTGGAAAACGGATGTCCCAGGTTGGCCTCCACTCATACAATCGCTGCAGTCCCGTCAAGCTGGCCCCAAGCACAGCTCCGCAACCACGAGGTCAGATGTTCAATCAACAAATGCAAAGTGTCAAAGTAGCATAGACCAAATAATAACTTGCGTTGCGGCGGCGGGCGACCATGCGAGCCAACACCTTCTCCCGCAGCGAGCCGCCCGAGCACAGCAACTGCGAATCTGACTTTGGTTCTTACCAGAAAGTCAGATTTGCAATTGGTTTCCACCATGCCTCAAAATCACACAGAGGAAAGCATGGCTTTTGGCGGCCAGCGGCCATCCCAGCCAGCACCTTCTCCCACAGCAAGCCGGCCGAGCGCGGCTTTGTGACCATTCAGTTTCTGTGAAGTCTGCACAACACCTTGCGGCGGCCGTCGGCCGTCTGGGCCAGCATCTTTGCCCGCAGCGAGCAGCTCCGCCACCACGAAGTCAGATGTTCATTACTGCAAACTCTGAAGATAGCACAGAAGGAGAATGACTTCACGGCGGCCAGCAACCATCTCGGCCAGCGCCTTCTCCCGCAGCGAGCCGCCCGAGCACAGCCCCGCAACCACAAAGTCAGATGTTCAATTCCTCTTGCAGAGCATGTGAATGATACAGCTTACAGAACACCTTGCGGCGGCCGGCCACCATCTGCGCCAGCACCTTCTCACGCAGCGAGCCGCCCGAGCACAGCCCCGCAACCACAAAGTCAGATGTTCAATTCTTCTTGCAGAGTGTGTAAATGACACAGCTTACAAAAAACACCTTGCGGCGGCCGGCCACCATCTGCGCCAGCACCTTCTCGCGCAGCGAGCCGCCCGAGCACAGCTCCGTCACCATGAAGATGCTCTCCTGCACCTTGCTGTCGCTGCCCTGCGGCTTTGCCGAGAACCCCAGGCCCAGCACCCCCACGATCGACCTGTGCGGCGTAGGAAGGAGGTGGTTGGCAGGTTGGCAGGTTGGCATCGACCTCAGGAAGAGCACGGCAACCATGGTGCTCTCTAGTTGGTACAGAACTGCGGGCAATTGAACAGCTATATATTCTGTTCAACTACCATCGGTTTTGAAGGAGCTGCTCACCTGTGCTGCAGTCCGGCGAGGAGCACCGCCTCCTTGACGAAGTCCTCCAGGTCCGCCGGGCACTCGAACAGGTTGGCCCGCAGGTGCTTGACCGCCACGTCCAGCCGCGCCGGCGGCCGCCCCGAGTTATGGGTCTTGGCGGCGGCACCGCCATTTCGCCCGCCACTGGCGCCGCCTGTTCTGCCGTTGCCGCCTTCGTTGCCGCCAATGCTTCCGCCGATGCTGCCGCTGCCGCCGCTGCCGCTGCGGCTGCCCAGCGGGTGTGCGGAGTCGTCCGCAAAGCCGATGTCCTCTGCTGCCGCCGCCACGGCCGCCGCGCCCGGTGAAGCTGGCGCTGGCGCCGTGGCTGCAGGGGGGCTGCGGCGCCTGCCATGCTGCGAGGGGTCCTGCCAGTTGGCCAGCTGGCAGTGCTCCACTGTGGCATATGCACCGCTGCCCAAGTCCTTCACCTGTTGGCAAGTGTCAAAGTTGGTTTGAAAACAGCAGTGAGGGGCAGCAGTGGTCCACGGATTCAGCATAGACCAAGAGAAGCCTCAGCTGACAAAGCTTTGCGGTGTTGCAAGTGCCTTGACCCAAAATCTGCACCTTTGCATTGAACAGGTCACTTTGAACCTGGTGAGCAGCGCCACCTTAGGCCTAGACATCAGTACTGAAGATTGCCGAATCCGGCTGTGCAGCACCGTACTCATTATTGAGAGCTCAGACAGTGACCTGCACAATTGCTTATGCAACAGCTCTGTCATATTTGTTCCGATACACGCACCTTGATCAAATTGCGAGTATTGACAAAGGCGAGTTTGATAAGGCTTTACCATTGTTCGACGCAAAGCGACACTCAGCATGGAACAGTCCCAGCTCAAATTTGGCCTGTCTTCGTCCACATACCTTGATCAGGTTGCGAGCGTCGACAAATGCGGGGCCGGCAGAGTCCCGCAGAGCCGAGAAGTGGCTGATGACAGACAGCGCTGAGCGCACGCTTGCGCGCTGCAGGCTGGAGTACCTCGCCAGCGCCTGCATCCGGCAATCGAGTAAGAGGGCCCTGCAGATGCTTTTGGATTGTCTACAGCTTGGCAAGGTGACCAGTCTTGCATGTCAGCCGATGCTGCGACAGCGCAAGCGGTGTCTGCGGCACAGGTTGCGACCGGCAGGCGCGCAGGTACCTGTAAAGGTGGGGGGATCGCAATGACAGGGAAGGAGCAATTGAGCGAAATGAGCACCGCACCTCTGCAGAGGCGTGCCTCGACAGTGACACACGCGCCGGCGGCACGGACAGGCGGCGGCGCGAGGCGTGGGGACTGCCGTCATCGGCGTCCCCTGCCGATGCTGCCCGCAGAATGGCGGCCTGCTGTGCGAAGGGGCTGCCGACCGGCATCTGCGGGACGCCATCATGCTCGGTATGACTGCCGGCGGCTGGCTGGACGCTGCTGCGGCGGGCGAGTTGGCGGACCAGGCCGCCGCGGCCGGTGTTTGAGGCCGCCGGGCTGCCGCCGCCGCCGGCTGACTGGCCGCTTGGCGGGGTGCTCGCCGCCGATCCGGGCGACGAGGTCACTGTAGAAGCTTGCGGGTCCGTGACGTGCGAGCTGGTCGCGGTGCTGCCGTTGTGCTGCATGTCGATCGGCGGGTGCAGCGCGGCGGGATCTTTGGCGGCGCCGCCGGAACTGCGGGCTGTTTTGCCTTGGGGAGCGTGCTCCTCTCCTGCTGCATGGTGCAATCATGTCTTGGTCACACTCAAGCAGTGGCAAATGACCTCTGCGGCATGCAGTGAGGCGTGTGAGGCATCATCACGGGATCGCCCACAGGCAGTGTCCCAGACTGCAACTCCAGCCGTGCCGCCAGGTGGCGGGCGCGGGGGCTGCAATATACCACCATGATGGAGGAGACACAGGATTACCATTTCGTATGGTGTCCAATGTGGCCCTGGCTGAGGCACTACAGCGGTGGAGTGGCAGGCATCGTCAGCTTCACAACCTCCTACGAACAGCCGAACTCCCAATTTGCCAACAAATATCACTAAAACAAGCGAAAATGATCACCTTCAAGCAGGAAAGGATGAGCTATGCGGTGCGCGCCGGCTCCTGCGAACCATATGAACATGTCGCGTGACGAGGCCATCCGCAAGCATCCGTCGACATAACCCAAACAAGAGCCACCATGTACTCCACACAGTCGTCTGAAGCCCCATCATTGCAAGGACTGAAGTGCCATGACCATAAGGTGCAGGCCAGTGACGGCATCGTTGTTGGGATTGTTCAGCGCGCCGTGCAAGAGCTTGCACGCGAACAAACCTCGAGAATGGTCGGAACCGCACACTGCAAGCACAGTAGGTTCTACAGCAGTCGAAGTTTCTCACCTGCGTCGGTTGTCTGTGCCGGGAGGCGTGGCGTTACGGGCAGGGCGGCCAGCAGAAGCGCGGCTGGGCGCGCAGTGAGCGAGCAAAGCGGCCCTCGCGTTATTGTTCTGCCACGATGATCTCTGGCAACTGGCTTCGGTGAATCGAATGCTTGTCTTGGTATTGCGCGGGTGCCGTGATACTAGATGCGCCCGGTGCCGGCCGGCGTGTGAAGTTCAGTGTCTCGTGATGCTTTGATCGACGACCACGGAATTGACAGGAACATCACGTGTCGATGTGCCTCTCCAGATGCGAGGGCTGCAAATGCCTTACGTGATCACTGTATTCTCTTAAGATACGGGCTGGGGAGAGCCAATGCAGACACTGGCGCTCCTATGCCAGAAAGTACGATGACACATGGTCACCCAAAACACCACCACAAGCCGAGCCGCCAACGCTGATCGGAGTATGACTTTCGGTGTCCGCGCCACCACCACCTTTGTGTGCTCGCTGCGGTGGGCAATGCCGCTGCCGTTGCTGGTGCCGCTGCCCTAACACAGTCAGGCCTAATCACTGCGGTCGCCGCCACCGCCTCCTTGTTGGTCTGTGACGCCCTGTTCTGAGCTGCTGCCGCCCTCAGCCGCGGGCTGCGAGTCTGCCGGCGGCTGTTGCATGCCTCCTTGCTGCTGCTGCTGCCCCTCTGCCTGCTGCCCCTCTTCCTGCTGGCCGCCTGATGAGCTGCCGGACTGCTGCTGACCCTCTGCTTGCTCGCCGCCTGAGGAGCTGTTGGACTGGTGCTGCTGCTGGCTGCCAGCCTGATCATCGGACTGGTCCCCTGTTGGTTGCTGCTGGCCGCCTGAGACATTGCCCGACTGCTGCTGCCCTGTGCCTGCACCTGCCTGCTGCCGGTTTTCGCCACTGGGTGGGTCGCCCACCTGCTCCGCAGGTGTCTCCGGGCCGTCCCTCTCAGCATCCGACGCCGGCTCCGCCTCGCCGCGCTCTTTCCGCAGCGCCGCCTGGTATGCGTCCTCCTTGTCCCAATCGCCCGCACCGTCGTGCCCTGCGTGACAGTCCCAGGTGGCGATATGAGGGTGCACTGCAGGGTATGATGAAGTTTGCTCCACATCTGACATGGACTCCGCCTTGCCCCGCTTTTTGAGGAGCGCCACCTGGTTCGCATCCTCCTTGTCTCGGTCGCCAGCGCCGTCGTGCCCTGCATGACAGCAACAACGACAATGTCTGCAAGCTGTGTCTTTGCAACGCTGTGTCGGATGGAATATCTGCATCACATCTGATGCCGGCTCCGTGTCGCCGCGCTCTTTTCGCAGCGCCGCTTGGTTCGTGTCCTCCTTGTCCCAGTCGCTCGCGCCGTCGTGCCCTGCGTGACAGCAACATGATAACGTGAAGGCTGTGTCTCTGCATCGTGTGTCAGGTCAACATAGTCTGCATCATATTGAGTGCTGGCTCTGTCTCGCCCTGCTCTTTCTACAGCACCGCCTGGTATGCATCCTCCTTGTCCCAGTCGCCCGCGCCGTCGTGCCCTGCGTGATGGTCACAGTGGAGATGTGAGGGTGCATTGCAGAATATGATCAAGTCTGCTCCAGATGTGGCGCCGGCTGCGCCTCGCCGCGCTCTTTCCGCAGCGCGCCTAGATGCACCCGCCTTGTCCCAGTCGCCCCCGCCGTCGTGTCCTGCAAGACAGCACAACAGTGACAGTGCGAATACCACCGCTGCATCTGAAGGTTGAACACAGTCTGCTCAGTTCGTCAAATTCTGGAGATGAAAATGTTGGACGTCCACTAGTGTGTCACAGCATCCGCTGGTACCACTGTACAATGGTACCATGTGTGTGACACCCGACCATGCGAAACTGGGGCCATGCTACGTCCCCCCTGTCTATCGAACAATTTCAGCGAATGTGCTCGTGGCTGCATCAGATCCAGATGGCATGGCCCCAGATGGCCTTTCGAACTTCCCACAATCAACAGGATTTCGTGAAGCTAACTCTTGGGCTTCACCTGGGGTATACGGCGCCCGGTTCTGCTCGTGCGGGTCCGTGCTGCAGTTGTAGCTGAATGGCTGTCGCAGGTATGGGTAAAAGAACAGCAGCTGGTCCAGGTCCTGCGGCGAAACGGATGCACAATCACACAAGGAGCAATGAAACACGATCAACAGCTGCAACCTTCGCTTGACTTGATTGATGCAGCACCTGTAGCTGCTGGACAGCTGCCGTGGGTTTGGATGGCAGCTGGGTTCGGGTCCGACTGTAGGCTAAACACTGAAACCACCACCACATACATCCGCTGGGGCAGCAGCTGCGTCTTATATAACACTTTTTTAATCATAAGCAACAACAATAAGATGACAGCGCTGCCCTACACCTTCCATTTGCTCCGCACATGGACAACGTCGTGCTTTGCCATGCAGCAGTCAAGCTGCGATGGCGACATCGAGCACACGATCTGGAATGTGGTGTGCTCTGTATGTGATGGGCATGAGGTTGCACGGCGCTACCGGCCGGCACTATCATGCTGCGCAGTGCAAATCCAGATGCAATTTCCGACAGGCCCACCAACACAGCATACAACGAAAGAGGCAGAGGCTGCTATCTGCCCAGAGCCCCCACATCCAGATAGTGGGCCCAGGCAACCTCCTTTGGCAAGCGCTGTTGTTGCGTGCAGTCTACCTGGGGCCCAGCAACACTCTCAAGCTGCAGATCACGAGGTGAACCACTCACGTCTTTGTAGTGGGGCCAGGCGAACTCCTCCAGCATGCGCTCCCAGTCGATGCAGCGCGCCCGTCGCGCCGGCCGCACGCTGAACTTCTGCAGTCGTGAAAACGACGTGTGGTTCAGTTTCGGCAACAGCTTTGACGACCGTCCTCAGGCTGGGCGTTTGAAGTGTGGCGGCGTGCTTCAGCACGGTGCCACCAGCAGGCGGCAGATATGTGGGGCCTGGCACTCGGATATGTGCAGCATTACCAGGCATGGTTGATGCGGCAGAACCTGTGTGTCATTGGGTCACCTGCAGGCGGTGGTATTCCAGGAGCAGGTCCTTCACGTACAGCCGCACGTCCCGGATGCGCAGCCGGTCCCGCACAAACTGCATTGCGGCGCCAGCGGGAACTCAAAACATGCTGCGCTCTCGAGGTGGAACGAGCACAGGGCCGGAGCAGATGCGAGTGATCATGCTGACATGTCATGCGTTGCATGCTGGCAGCCAAGATGCCGAAGCAAGTGCGTGCATTCTCACCAGCTGGCCTGCGGCGGCGATCTCCCAGGGCAGCATGCCTGCACACAGCGCCACGCAGACTTCGAGAGGATGCCCACACACACGCACGCCTCAGGTCCAGCACCACAAGTCCGTGATGTTGGCTGGTCGCTGCGGAGTCTGACAGGCTGCCCCTTCTGCGACACTTAGTACAAGTAACCTGACATTCCACGATTCCGGTTCACGACCGGAATCAAAACAATCGCAAAATTCGAAATAATCGGCAGCTGCTTCACCTGTGCCCCAGGCGCCGTCAGCCTGCGACCAGATGTCCCACGGCAGCGCCCGCTTCAGCTTGTCCTGCACCGTGACGCACAATGGATCAAGGGCCTCGCCGATGTCATGGTTCTCATCAGGCAGCAGGCTCGCCAAGCAACCTTGTAGTCATCAAGCACACAGGCTGTGAAGGAGCACTGCATGCAGCAGACCCCAGGCCTGCCAACGGCCCACAACAGCTGGCTCATCAAAGAGCTCTGGCTTTGTGAGGGAGGCAGGAACTCTGATGACCTGCTTGCGCTCCCACGCCTGCCGCGCCTTCTCGGCTGCCCGCTGCAGCGATGCCCACTCCCGCCGCGCCCCTATCCTCTCGCGTGCCGCCAGCAATGCCTGGAATGTCACAAACAGCAAGCCGTCGAGATCACAGATCACAACGAGGGCATCATCTCTGCGCGCGCTGTCCATTCCCCCGCCTCCAGCAGTGCCTGCAACATTTCTGCAACATGAGCAGGCGACCGGTGTTTGACGTGGATATGACGCTCACATTTTGAGCACAAACCCGAAGCATGGGAATGTTTCGTGTGGCGCTGCCCATGCCCTGTGTGCCCTTGTCCTCCCCCTCGAGAGCCTGGGGTCACATGACAAAAACCAGTGTGTACAGACAATGTGATCATCTGCGAAGGCCATCAGCTGTATCTCTCCCAGCGCGGCCGCTCCCACTATGCACCTGTGCTGTCATATGCAGTATCTGCGTCATCATCTTGGCATACTGCACAGGCAATCACGGCAGGGCGATGCCGCCGATGAGGGCCCTGAAGATGACAGCAAAGCTCGAACCTGCCGCTGCGCCTTCACATCGACCTCCTGCTTCCCGCTGCGGCTGCCGCTGCCCAGCACCAGCGACCGCAGCCAGCTGGCAACGCCGCTGCCGACCCTGCAGTGCACAGCTGAAGTTGTTCACGGAGCTGTAGTTGACACCAGACACGTGAGCAGCACATCGCGCCCCTCAGGAATGACATCACTCTCTCGACAGCATGCACAGGACTTGGGCCCCTCAACTTCTGATTCTGCTCTGATTCTTCTGTCTGGCGCCACATCCTTGATGTCATCCACTCAGATGGCCAAGGTTGCTGCTATCAGATTCACCTCCCAGCTGCTGCTGCTGCTGCTGCAGCAGCTGCTGGAACCTCTGAAGTGGTGCAGCACCACTGGCTGAAATCGAGCTGTCTAGCGCTATCACCGCCCGGCTTCATGTCAGATGTTCACAGTTGCACCTGTTTTGGGGAGCTGGGGCCGGCGCAGCGGCTGCAGCGTCCTCTGCTTCGGTTGCAAGGTCTGCCGCCGTCATCCTGTAGCCGCTGCTGCTGGTGAAGTCCTCCAGCGGCGGCGGCGGCGCGACGTACATGTCGCTGTCCTCATACGCATTGTGCCCGCCGGCGGCAATGCCGCGCTGCAAACCAACATGATCATCATTCAAGTCCCAGGTCGCCGACCAGCATCATTGTTGTAGCACACAGGGGCCTCTGACTCAGTCTACTGACAGTGCCTGAGTGCATCTGTTGCGGAGGTTTAACCTTTCGCCATCTGTCAACCAACAGCTGCAGCGGGGCCTATCGACCTAACGACCCTGCTGGCTTGCTGCCTGATGCCTGGGTCCATTCTGCTCAGGTGTGGTAGGGCCTGAGCAATGCAAATCGAAACTGTTGCTCACCGACGCCAGCGTCCACTGCCGCAGGTACGACTCCGCGATTCCGCCCCAGGGCATGTGGCTCCAGTTGGCAGCAAACTGCTGCAGGGCAGGCGGCGGGTGCCCCGCCGCCCTGACTGCTTGCGCGTGGTCATTGATCATGGCCTCCATGAGTTGCACCTGCAATTGTTGAAAGACCAGGCCAGTCGAATCGAGTGCTCTCTTGATGACAGAATGTCTGCTGTGGCACAGGCGGCAGCCAGTCCATGATGCCTTGCTCCTTCCTCACACGCGCCTTCACCATTGCCTTCCCAAGTTGGGCCTGTGGGTGCGGATGCAAGTGGGCGGAGGCTTTGGTGTTGCCAAAGCGGTGCATGAACCTGGTGAACACACTGCATCTTGGGACCGACGCTGTGTCTGTACGGGCAGCAGCGCCAGCTGCAACAACAGTCATCCGCAGTGTGCGCAGCCCACCTTGTCCCAGGTGGCGTTGCACATGGTCTCGTCGTCGGGGATGGTGATGTGCGTCACTCCCGGCACCAGCGCCCGGGTGTACCACTCGTCATACCTGCAGCATGGCGCATAGGGTTTAGGGTTTACACATCAAGCTCTTGCTCCGTGTCAACCGGGACGGTGTCTGCAAGCGTGGCCCGCGACAGAAACCAGCGTCCACATGCATCAAGTGGGCGATTGGGTTACTGTCCATTGCTCCAGCCATCTTCGCAATCACCGGCAGCCAGAATCGCCAGAAGCTAAGCTACTCAGGGGTGCAAATCTCATATGACTCCAAACCCTCCGATTGGCAGGATACACTTCAAAGTGGGTCGGGATCTCGAAACTTCGAGCAGGGGCCTGTGTGGCACCTGTGTTTGATCATGAGCAGCGGGGACCCCACGGCCAGCTTGTCCTTCAGCGAGGAGCTGTAGGCGCCGGCGTCAATGTACACCGGGTACCTGTAGCAGGCAGTGTTGCGGATGCATGAACCAATGTGTGTCCGGTCCGAATCCGAACTGCAACAGACAGCTGATAGCAGATGTGCTGAGATGCTTTGACGACCGTGACTCAAGGCCTGACACAAGCTTGTCCTGGGTATTGCGCTGCACAGCCAGAGCTGCAGCCACGACGGCCAACTGGCCATGTTATGCACCACCATTGTTGCCATTACGTTCAGGCGAAACAACAGAGGACAAACTGTGTTCAGGCGAAAGCAGGCTCGCCTGAACTCGCCGTTGTCCATAAGCCGGGTGCTGGTGATCTCGTGCACCGGTGGCGCCACCACATCGAACAACTCCTTTGCGCCCTTGTGCCCCGCCTTTTCCAGATCGTCCGGACAGCCCTGGAACCGCCGCCTGCATGCACAGATATCTCGTAAGCATTTACTGTTGAACCATCAGCAAATCAAGAGCGCCTCCACATCAAAACAGCTCCTTGTGTCGCACTTTGCAACAAGCCATTCCGAGGTCGTCCAGGCAGTCATGGATTCGAAAAGCCAAAGCACTTGACAGAGAATGAGTCGTGCCTGTGGTGTGCCTGCAGGCTCACCTGATGGCGTCGCACGGCTCATCAGTGGCGCGGCCCCGCCACATGATGGTGGGCTTTCGCGCCTCAGTGGTCTGAATGACAATCACTAACAAGGTCAGCTAAGATAGCAGAAGCACCTGATGGCGTCGCGGGGCTCGTCAGTGGCGCGGCCCCGCCACATGATGGTGGGCTTCCGCGCCTCAGTGGTCTGAATGACAATCACTGACAAGGTCAGCTGAGATAGCAGAAGCACCTGATAGCGTCGCGCGGCTCGTCAGTGGCGCGGCCCCGCCACATGATGGTGGGCTTCCACGCCTCAGTGGTCTGAATGACGATCACTGACAAGGTAAGCTAGGATAGCAGAAGCACCTGATGGCGTCGCGCGGCTCGTCAGTGGCGCGGCCCCGCCACATGATGGTGGGCTTCCGCGCCTCCAGCGGCCGCAGCGCGTGCATCGCCACCAGCACATCCGCCTGCTGCGGCCAGCCGTTGATCATCTTGCCGTCCGGATCTGGGCAGAAGAGGTGGTCGCTGGTCAACTCACGTCAGGCATCCTCCCATGTTGCAGGTGTAGCCACCCTCACATTCGCCTGCTGAAGACATCGAACTCAGGCCACTCAGCAGGCGCCTTCCTCTGCGCCTCGTCAAACAACATTGCAGGGCGGAGCAGACTGCGGCGCACCAACGATCTGGCTGTACTCGTGGCCGTAGTACGTGAAGTCGGGGAACATGAGGTCCAGGAAGCCCTCCTTTCGGTTGTAGCCCATCACCGGGATTGGCCGCCCTGCACATGCAGACGCAGGATAGCCACGTTGCCTACATTGGCGATGCCCTGTGAATTGTGGCAGTTGTGTCATTGCATATGAGTTTGCCAGCAATGCAGTTCAGTCAAGTTTCGAGAAGACACACCGTTCCAATGCTCGTCTGGCAGCACAGAGTCTGGCTGCCGAAACCTAATGTCGGGCACGCTGTGGTTGGCCTTCAGGCAGGGGTAGTCGGACGTATGCAGAACCACTGACACATCTGGCACCTACACCAAGCAATGCATCACCCGTCAAACAAAACCACGAAGGGAACAGCAGCAGAATGAGTGTAGCTGAGCTGCACCAGCTGTTTCCGCTTCAAGGAAATCAGTCAAATCAACAGCTTGTCAAGCATTGACAGCATGAACTGCAGCAGGCAGTCAACATGTTTGCCGCACCTCTCCGGGGAAGGCACGCAGCACATCCAGCAGCGTGAACAGGACGTATGGCATGTGTCCCTTGGCTGTCGTCAGCCCTGAGCACCAACCAGACAACTGAACATCTGGCCGCCTTCATTCCTGTAACAGCCATACCTTGGCACGAACTACATGACTCAGACGGGTCTATCATGCCTGTACAAAGTGCCCCAGCCATCCCAGCCATACCAGCCACACTTTTTGGCACAGTGCGCTGGGTGCTAAACCCTACCTGGGCCGAGGGTGCCGGGGTACCAGCCCTCCACCTCGCGCGTGTCCACGCCCGGCATCTTCTTGTTGTTGGTCTGGTAGTCCACGTACAGCCGGCCGTCCACGATCTGGAAGTGGATCTGGTCGCCTGCAGGCGCGGGTGTGCCCCCGACGTCAGCCCACAGGTGCGGCGGGTGGCCCTGGCAGCTGTGCTGCGCTGCATGCGCTGCTGCTGGTCGGCCTGCCAGTGTCGTCTCGACAGCGCGCCACAAGCTCAGATGTCAAGGGAGCGATGCGGAACAGGAGATGGAATTTCGTATATACGAGTAAAAGCTCGTAAAAGCTTTTGAAGCTCTTAAAAGCACACCATAGCAGTAGGGTCCAGCGGGGCGGGGCGCGGCCAGGTCCCATGCCCGCTGCACATCTTCCTGCGTCCCGAAACGATCACGAGGTCAACGAGTGTTTCATTTCCTGCGAGAAATCCTGAACGTGACTGGGTCTGGCGGAAGATGTGGTGATCTCGTTAGTGATGCCAGCCGGCTTGTCGAGCTGCAGGATTCCATGCCCTTGGGTCTATCTGCAACGGCACAGCAATGGTGGATCTCGGCGTCTGGGACAATTGCTGCATGATGTAGCGATCAGGCTGGGCAGGGGGTCAACGATGCTGAGTCTCAGCTTGTCCAGGCATCTGGTGCGCACAAGTGTCAGGATTGCTGAAGTCGTCAATTCTCATTGGCCTGACCGCATGTGGTGCCCATGGCCCGTTGACAGAATTCTCGTGATGCGGAATGGCATGCTTCTTGCAGGGCCGCCAGACATACTGCGGCGTCCAAGGACCGATGGAGGCAGCAGATATCAACATGTCAGCTGTGCTCAGCTTCGCAGCGCGAATTTGGAGCTCACCGCCGTGATGCCGTGCTTCTTCCAGGGCTCCAGGTCCTTGTAGATGAAGTCGATGTAGTAGGACCGTTCCTCCTGGCCGGCAGCGGTGTTTGCACCGCGGTCCTGTGTGCTAGAAGCGCATAACCCTCAGCCCTCCACGGAACAAACAGGCATGCCATTCGGGATGCATCGAGTAGCCTCCAGGGTTCACACCTGCACTCACTTTCCCGCAGAGACACGAACAAATGGCATGTGCATGACAGGAGCAGTGGCTGGATGAAAGCATGCCGTGAATGGTCACACCTGTTGACATGGACTGGGCAGGAACTTGAGATCCTCATTCTGCTCTTTCTGTGCACCTGTAGGGGAGGCTCGCTGGCGGCCCAGGTGTTCGCTGCTGATGCCTTTGGCGCCTTGCCTGCTCCTTGCTTGCTGTCCCGTGCACTCTTGCCACCCTTTGCCGCCAGGCTCCGCCGCGCAGCTGTCTGTGTGGCGCCTGCGTCGCCAGCTGCGACGCCGCCGCTATCTTGGCTGTTGCTGCTGCCGCCGCCGCTGCCACTGCCGCTGCCATCGCCACTGTCACCGCCAGCGTTGCTTGCGGCGGCGGCAGTCGGGTCCGCCTCTAACTTAGGCACAGCCTTTTTGGATCTGCCCCCAGCCTTCTTTGGACTGCCGCCGCCGCCGCCAGCGGCGTTCTTTCTGCCCCCTGCCGTCTTCTTTGCGGAGCTGGCGGCCCCAGCTCTCTGCGCTGCCCCGCCGCCAGGCTTGGCGGCCTTCTTCGAGGCCTTGCCGCCCTTCTTCGCTGCAGCGGCCTTCTTCCTGGTGGCCTCTTGTGCAGCAGCCTCCGCAGCCTCGGCTTCTTCCCGCTCCTTCACCCTCTTGGCAACCTCTGCAAGCTTCTTGTCGAGGTCCGGCGGGGCAGGGTCGGGATATGCCCACCTGTTGCCGACATGGTGCAGATTTCTCTTGCTGGCGTATTTGTGGCCTGAGCAGCCGCGCCGATGCGAAACTGCAATCCTAGTGCTGGCTCATGCGGTTGCAGCTCTGATGTGATGATGGAACATAATGCAGCCAAATAGACCATGGATCCAAACAGCACGACGCCCCCTCTGTCTTGCTGTCTTACTGACCCGGTTGGGTTTGTTGGGTTTGTTGAACGTGGATGAGGCATGCCATGCAGCACAACCCGCCGCATGCGCCTCCCCATTTGCCGCCAACAGTTGCAGGCCGTACATTGCATGCAATGACCGGCTGAGAGTGATAGTGCATGACTCTGCTGGCTCACCAGGAGGGTTCAGGGCGGTCAGAGCGCGGCGAGCCATCAAGCGCAAACCACCGCATGCGCGCCGCCGCCGCCTGCCGCCAGTTGCCATGGAACACCGGTGGCGCCAGGCCGGTGGCATTGGCGCCATTCAGCGCCTGGAAGACGCCAGGGAAGGGGTTTATTATTCGGTTTGTTTGCAGCTGAAAGCTTGCCAAGCCACTGATGCCGCCGGTTTCCCGGGCTACAGTGGCGGCGTCAGGTCGATGGCATTGGCAGCATGCGGCACCCGCATGTGCATGCAGCCGTAGCTCTTGATTCACTTGGCTACAGCTGTCGAGAGCCAGCATGCTACTGCTGCACAGGCTTGACACGGTGGCAAGCTGACCAGCACAGCACTAAGCTGCTATCCCGACACCATGTGACACTTGCGAAGCCCGGGTCAGCCAGGACACCACACCAGCTGCCAGTCCTCCAGCGGCTTCGGCGGCGGCGACGACGGCGGCGGCGGCGGCGAAGCCTCCAGCGCAGCCATCAGCTTTGCGGCCTCAGGGTTTGCCACGATCTTGGGCGGCTCCGGCCGCGGCGTGATGTGCAGATAGTCCAGCGCAAACCACACCGCCAGCGGCGCCATGAGCAACCCAATGGCCACAGTGGGCGTGCATTGGCGCCTGCCCGTGCCGTTAGCCTGCGCAGCAGAGACAACCGTGAGACCAAGCAGAATGGTGACCAGCAGGCCAATGGACAATCTGGGCACCCCTTTGGCGCCTCATGTGCGTGGTTGCCGGCACACGAAACAGCTGTGACTGTGCAGATGGGCATGGCAGTGAGCCTACGCCGAGAACGCACAGCATGCCTGCAGCTGATACTTTATCGGAACTCGATCAAGGGCGCCTTTGCAGGGTGACGTCTGCAAAATTGATGTGCCCAGTCACCTGTGTCAGCATGGCCAGACGAAGTGCGGCCCTGCAGCGATCCTCAAGCAGCTGCTTGTTATCTCACTGCCATCATGAGAGTGGTGCGCAGCTTCGCACGCCGCAGCCAGCTGGGTAGGCGTCGCAACTTGCGGCACATTTCCTGAAGATCGTCTCTCAAAGCTGTGAGAAAGTGCCGAACTCAGCAGCGTTTGCATCGATGCACTGCCCTGCAAATCTGTTAGCTAGCTACTGTAAAGATAATGACACACTCTATCGGCAATTCGGCGCCGCTGCAAAGCACGCGAATGCAGGCAGCTTCCGAGACCAGCGGCCCAAAACGGCGGTGCGCCGTCTGACACATGTCAGACACCAAGTCAGCGCCTCTTCACATGCATGCCGCACAATCGGTTTTGCGGCCGATTTCAAGTGTCGCCGTCCCTCAAAGCGCAAACTTGATCTTGACCTGCCTTGCGGGACGCCTGCGTCGCCATACAGAGTCAGAGACCGCCAGCACGTTGGCTTTCGGAACCAAAGGTCAAGTGCACAAGCTGGCGCCAGCAGATGGCGGAGCGGTCAAAGTGCGCAGCGTAAATGACAAAGAGACAGATGCTACTGACAGTGGACCGGCTGCACTGACTTTGACCGAATGGCGGGCGAGGTAAACACCAGACAGCCTGTCTATTCTGGTCTAGATCACCGCACAGTGTGCTCTGCCTTCGGCGGCGCAGCCCGGCGCTCGTGTAATATGAGATCCTCACAGTGATGCAGCTCATGAAACGCAGCAAATGATTGAGGAAAACGCTCTCTGGCGACTGTGCCTGAACGACAACAGTCGAGCACGGCTGCATGCATGCAAGACATTGCTGCTGCCGCGCCGCTGCCGGCCCGAGTTGCAACAAGCTGGGCCTTCTTCCATGTAACACATGCATGGGGCGCAGGGGGCTCTGGCGCCATCGCCACGGGGCATCACGCCACTGCTGCTTGCGCCGCTGCGATGTGAATGATGCAATGCTCGCACATGCCTCGCAGGTTACCCTTTTCACACAGCTGAGTCGCTGCTGGCATGCCCTGGATGTTTGGTGGCTCTGCACATGATTGATCTGGCGCTGAGCGCCATTGACGCACGCACTGCAGGGGGGCCGCAGGCGGCCGTGGATGCCCAGCCTGACTCAGCTGGCGCCGCTGCTGCTGCTGCCGCTGATGGCGTGGGTGGTCCTGGACATGCTCGACTTGTCGCCCCAGCCGGGGCAGCAGCCCGTTGTGGTGTTCGCCCACGTGCTGCAGGCCGGCGGCAGAGCCGTCGGCAGCATGGCGATGTCAGGTGCTGCGGAGGAGGCTGTTGATCTGGTGCCCTCTTCAGCGCCACCCTCGCCGCCGCCGCCGCCGACGCAGCTGGACTACTGGCAGAAGGTGCTCGTACATCAGGGGCTCAGGCTTGGTACAAACTGCACCGTCATGCAAGCATTGTACTTTGTACCTGACCATCATGCTGTTGCAAGTCCATGTGGCACAGCACGATGGGTGGCATGGCAGGCGCGTCTGGCAGGCTCAAGAGGGAGGCGACTTGCATCAGTGGCGGACATTCCTCTGCCTTGTGCTGTATCTGATCATACCTGAAGACTGAAGGGGGCAGTTTGGTTGCTGCATCTGGATCGGATGGAGACGCTGCACTTCGCCCTGTCAAACCTCAGTTTGCTGTGGTAGCAGCAGACTGATCAGTGATTGGCTGTGACCTGCAGCATCTGTTTGCCGCAAATGCGACGGGGTTGGCACCTCCTGTCTTCCGCGGCAACTGGATGGAGGCGGTGCATGGCCACATGCGGTGGTATGAGGACGACGGGAAGCCGCGGCAGATGCGGCCGCAGACCTGGTGAGATGCTGAACTTGGTGCACAACAAAGTGCCTCAGAAACCTGATTGCAGGCATCAGCATGGTGCGCTGCTAAGGTTGATGGCGAGGCAGCCCACATGCAACTGCAGACATGGGTAGTTGATCAGCGCAGAAGTTTTACATTAACGAGGTGACCATTGCAGGAACACATGTGGCGCACAACGGCAGTCACCAGCCATCATCAGCTCTTGCACGTCAGCTGCTGTGTTTATCAACACATGGTAACACAAAGTTTGGCTCTGGTTGGCTGCAATTGTTGTGGGAATTCGATGCAGGTGGGCCTATGCGGATCCAGCATCCGTCACAGCAGCACAGGTCGTGGGTGGCAACAGCACAAGGAAGAAAGGCAGAGGGGCCGCAAAGAAGCAAGGCTCTGTCGGCAAAGGCAGCCGCAAGGCCAGCAGAAAGGCGGGCAGCGGCGCAGTTGGCAAAACAGGCGGCAGATCAGGCAGCAAGGCAACCGGCGGCGGGAGCGGCAGTGCAGGCAGCAAGACAGGAGTCGGATCAGGCAGCAAGGCAGTCGGCAGCGGACATGGCAGTGCAGGCAGCAGGGCAAGGCGGCGCCTTGCAGCGGCGGAAAGCAGCGGCGGCAGCAGGAAGCTAGCGGCAAAACCCTCCTGGTGGACCAGCTCGCCAGAGCTGCAGGTACATATGCTGTGGTACCCCTCACTAGATCCGAGCTCTTCAGAGGAGCGGCTCTTGTGCTTTGTCATGTATCAACGTCCTGTTTACACAGCCTATCCGGCAACAGCAGTGCAATGATGTGGCGATGAGCTGCAGCTCAGCTGACACCTGCTGGCATCTGCTGCCGTGCGCAGACGCGGGGGCCGGCAATAGATGTGTACGATGTCGAGCGCTCGTACTACCTGCCCTGGATCAAACACGACCTGCAGCCCTGGAAGGGCGGCATCGAACAGGCAAGCCCCGCAACATGTGGGTTGGCCATCTGCAGCTCATCACCTCGCTCGCCAAAGTCGCCTTTGCATCCACTCATGCAAATTGATGCTGCTCCCAAGTTTCGCCCAGTCTATCAATGTAGATGTGTGTAGAATATTCACTGCTGCAGGCCGACCTGGATCGAGCTGCCAGCTTGGCGACGCCAATCGGACCATACTGTTATGGTGTGCACATGCAACCCCTGCATGCATGCATGACACTGTTGCTGCATCGTTGCATATGTGTGGCAGGCATTCAATTGATCGTCATCTTGGCACCTTGGCTGCTGCTTTTGGTGGACCTGAACAACAGATGCCACTTCTGTGGCTGCCCCTTGCAGGCGACCAGATTCTCTTCCAGGTCATCAAGGGCCGCCTGTACGTGGACTTCCTGACCAGCAATCGGGCAATGTCCGACGTCGGCACGCGGGGCGCCGACGGCTGGTTCCCGGGCAACGAGGGTGCAGGTATAACCCGCTGCATGCCATGTGTGCAGCAGTTTCGTTGCTGAATGACATATGTATGGCGCTGTAAGTCATGTACCTCAGCATGTGCAGATGACGGTCTTGATGCAACAGAATCACTCACTGTTCTCACTGAGCCTGACACTGCCATGCAGGCCTGGCGGCAGCCAAGGGTCGGGTGCCACACGTCATGATGCTGCTGCTGGATGTGCTGCGCGCCTTCCCCGGCGAGGTATGCCACTTCCATTGCTTCCTGCTGCCCGCTGGTGCACACCTTCTAGGAGCTTGTCGGTGTTGTGGAATGCCAGTGTGATGCTGCAGCTGCTGTGAGGTTGTACAACGGCAGTCGTCACTCCATATGCATATGCCTGTGTGGCTCCAGAGAGAAGCATCACATTCAGCATCTGTCGATGCAGGTGCCGGACGTGTCAGTGATGCTGCAGACCAGCGACTTCCCCTGCATGCGCGTCAACAAGTCCATCCCTGACATGCAGTTCCGCAATTTTGACATCCCAGTGAGTATATTCCGCTCGTACCGGTTGTGACACACATGCGTTGTCAGCCGATGTGGCTGTGATGTGCATGCGCTGCTGAGCGGCTGGGAGAAGTTGAAGTTCTTTGAAGTAGCCCCTAGTGCGGCGCCGATTCCAACCGCACATGCACCGCCCACGGCTGACTGCAGCCCAGCGTCCACCATCCTGCTGACAACAGCTTTGCACGCACAGCTGCCTGCACGATGTTGCCGATATGGTTGGAACCACCCAATACACCCGATCATTTGCCGCGATCAGGTGGCTGAGGAGCACTACAGTGGGCGGCCAATCCCGGTGATGGGCTACAACCGCAAAGAGGGCTTCCTGGACCTCATGTTTCCAGACTTCACGTTCTTCGGCCACGAGTACAGTCAGATAACAGGTCGGCGCTCGCCACCTCAGAAGCAACTGATAATTTCATGATAACAGCAAGTTTCTGTCACATGACCTTGTTGGCTCAGTTGAGCTGAGGGAGATGCACACATTTCGTTGGACCATGCTGTCTCTACGCCACAACATCACCCACTCACAGTCAGCGGCACATGCTGAACATACAGTCTGCCATTGTGCTGCAGACCCAACCGGCAAGATGCTGAGCGGCTGGCCGCAGCAGTTTGACGTGATTGTGGCGACGCACGCATTCTGCCCCCTGGAAAAACGGCGGGCGAAGGTCATGTGGCGTGGCCGCGCCAGTGATGAACCCCGTGACGAAGTCAGGTGAATGGGATGTTTATGTCTTCAGAAGTTGTGCCACAGCCGTGAGTTCAGGGCTGCAACTGGCTGAGTGTCCTGCCCCGGTGCTGCTGATCAGTCAGGCATGCCGCAGCAACACTGGTCATGCTCTGGTGCCCTGCAGACGCTGGTCCCAGGCGTATTCTGGCCTGCTGGAGGCTGCGGTCCACCCTGGAGCCAGAAAGCTGTCGAATGTGGTGGCGCCTGCCTCGATCTAGGTTCCGAACCACACCTGTGTAAAGCTAGTCTCATCATGCTTGTCTGCAGGCGCCGCTTTCAGGCATGCCCTGGTCAGCTGGAGGCTGCGGGCCACCCTGACGCCGAAAAGGTGTTGCATGTGGCGACGGCTGCTCCAATTTGCTGGGTCAAAGGTACAGAGCTTCTCAAATCTTGTGTATGTCTACAGGCGCCGGTTCCAGGCGTGCCCTGGTCAGCTGGAGGCTGCAGGCCACGCTGGCGCCAAGAAGCTGTTCGATGTGGTGGCGCCGCCGCTGCACGAGATCACGGACACCACGCTCATGGACAACGGCCGCTTCAGGTCAGACTGCAAGTGGCAGAAGATCTGCACTGCTGCAGGGTGGTCGTCTTCCTCATGTAGCATGTGAGCTTCGCCTTGCGCTGAAGCACAATGAGAAGATCGCTACCAGCGCCTGATGCTCCAGTCCGCTGCTAACATCATGCTCAAGTAGGGTAGGCAGGTGTGGCAATCTGCAGCTGCCTCGTGGCCATCGGCGCTGGTTCCTGCAACTGCTCTGTCCTGCTTCGCCACAACAAAACGGTCATGGCGATGGACACTGAGCAGGCTGCAACTCTGTGCAGGTACCCAGTGTACATCGATGCTGGTGCATACGCCAGCAACCTGAAGCAGAAGCTGGCGACCGGCTCGCCGCTGCTGATGGTGACACACAGGTGCGATGTCGAAGGTGGCGGCTGAATCCGGCTATACCATCCAGCATCGCCACTCATACCCACACGAGGCAGGGAGTCTATCAAAATCATTGACGGCGTCTGTGTGTGCCCACTTCTGACAGAAAACTTGCACATCCTCAACACAGCTGACTTGGCTGTAGGTACCACGAGTGGTACACGCGGGCGCTCAGGCCAGGGTGGACGCACATCGATGTGCAGGATGATGACACCATGTGCGAGGACGTCTATGCGAAGGTGCCTGCATTTGGTTGCAGCCACCTGAAACGCTGTGTAGCGCCCACATGCTCATGTTGGCTGCGGCACCAGCGAGCAGTGGTGCCGGAAGGCTGGGAAAGCCAATGTTACTCTGCAGTATCTCCTTGTGCACGTTGTTCTGTTCCGACATTGCACAGTCGATGCCTCCCTGTGCTGGTGCAGCTGCCACCGCAATGTGCGGACCTAGTGGCGGAGCTAACCACACCCACGTGGATAGCCCAGCGCGGCACTTCTTGGCTTGCTGAAAGCATCAGTGTTCATCTGTCATGATTGTGGTGCTGTGCTTAGGTGATGCTGATGGAGGAGATGATCACGGAGCACGCCAAGGCGGTGCGGAAAGCCAAGCACCGCAAGCCCTGGCTGCAGCCGAACGCTGACTCCTGGTGCGTCATCGCCTTGCCCAGCCCGATCTGCTGAGTAGTTTTGTGGACACATCTGCATGGACACTGGCTCAGCGATCCAGGCAATGTGAGGTTCCTCGAAGTTCGACTTGAGGACCTGGAATATGTGTTTACTCCCGCTTGTGCAGGTTTGCACATCCGTGGGGCGTCAACCGTGGCTCGGACGAGAGCGCCTTCCAGCAGCTGCGCAACTGGACGCTGGCCCAGGTACTGAAATCGCTGTCTGCGTCTTGCAACTGCCAATACTTCCTTTGAGACCGATGCTTCCTTGGTGAATGCTTGCATGAGGACCATATGCAATGCGACCGCGTGACCCGCTCTCCTCCAGGCGCATGCCAATGAAGGCCGGTCAGGGTGCATGCATGACTGAGACCTGTGCGGCACAGACATCCTGAATCACTGAGCAGATGGGTCGTTGGCAAGACGGCTGACATGTCTTGTCTTGAAGTCTGTCCTATGACATTATCGTTGCGGGCACGACTGCGTCGCAAAACTGTGATCTGTGCATGCGCTGGAGTCACACTGACCGTTTCGTTCTTGCATCGAACCAATGGTTCGTGCCATAGCATGGCAATGCTGTGGCGGGACCGCGCGCCAGGTTGGCGAATTGGCTGTTCTGTGATACCAGCATTTACTGTCGCACTCGATTGGTGCACTTGTTTTGTCTGGCAGAGCGGCATCGCTCTGACAGGCGTGCACGTGTACGAGGGCTGCGGCCTGTACGTGCCGCCGCCCAACCCTCTAGTTCCACAATTCAATCGGCGCAGGTTTGCTGTGGCATCGCCCTGACAGGCGTGCACGTGTACGAGAACGGTGACCTATACGTGCCGCTGCCTAAACCCCTGATTTCAGAGCTTGTTTGGCGTGCTTTTGTTGCGCAGAGGGGCATTGCTGTGGCGGGCATGAACGCATACGAGGACAGCGACCTGTATGTGGCGCCGCCCGAGCCGCCGGCAAACTTCAGCGAGCTGGGCTCCGACGACTGGGAGCCCGACCGCGGTGGCAGCAGCAGCGGCAGCAGTGGTGGCAGCGGCAGCAGCGGAATCAGAGGCAGCAGCGGCAGCAGAGGCAGCGGCAGCAGCAATGGCAGCAGTGACGGCAGCGGCAGCAGTGGCATTGACAACAGAACGGCAGGCAGCACGGCAGGCGGCATAGCAGACGGCTTGGACCCTGAGGGTTTTGAGCCGCGGGACAAGATGGAGGCCCTGGGGCTGGCGGCGCTGTGGAGCGGAGCGCTGGACAGCGTCAGGGCATGGACGCCGGAGGGCCGGCGGCAGCATGAAAAGGTAATGCGAAAACGTCCAGCTGCTGAGTTTGTCAAAGCTATAGCAGTATTCCAGATGTTCAGACGGTGGTGCGGCACACGGATGGGCATCCCGCTCTGGAGGGTTGGTGTTTGGAGCCTACTTGCAAGGTTTCTTGCAGAGGCAGCAATGTCACTTCAAAGGACTGCAAGGCTGCTCTGCACGCGAGGGCTGGTCGCTGGAAGCATGGTATGCCGTCAGTACATGGTGCAGCAGTGTTTGCCAGCAGGCTTTCCCCACAATCTGCACGACGTCAGTTACCGTGAATGTCTCTGTCATCACACATCGCATCAGACTTCGCCACTCGCCAACTGTGCTGCACTGCAGGCCGCAGACGCGGCGCGGCGGCAGCAGCAGGCGGAAGCCGACTTCCAGCGGCGGCTGCAGGAAGCAGAGGCCGCACGGCAGCAGTGGGACCGCCGGCAGGTGGGCGATGCTTTGCAACACCAGCACGCGATGATGACTTGCAACATGAATGTACGCACTTTGACCTTCCGGTGTCTTTTGGTGACATTTGCTGGACATTGTCAGGACATCAGATGCATGCACGAAGGGCATCATGTGTGCTGTGCTGTGAGGGCATCCCGCACATTGTCTCGAACGTTTGTGAGCAGCTCTCGACTGTTCTGGCAACAGGCAGCACTGCGGAAGGCGGTGCCGTGGGACATGTGGAAGCGCACCAACAAGACATGGGGCTCGCCTCTGCTGCCATGGGAGATTGGTGCCTTTGGTCAGCTGGTGAGATGTCGGATACCCCTGAGCTGTGTCCAGACTGGAGCCCAGAGCCTGCAATATGACGCCTGGCATGCCATTTCTGTGTGGGCTGCCTCTCACCTGTGCAGAGCTCTCGAGGCAACTTCATGGTCTTGCAGACAAGCAGTTTTGTTCATTGTGCCTTGCAGCAGACCGCATGTTGACAATGCAACTCAGACGAAGGTCGTCATATTGCAGTTCATGAGGGACCGGCTGCGGATGCGAGATGTGCAACTGTACGTCCGAGACCTGCTCACGGAGTACTCGAAGCTGCAGGTGATGGAAGCAGCTGCATGAAGCTGCCTAGTTCCTCTTCTCTCTGCTCTCGAGGGAAAGTCATCACATCGGGTGCTGTTGGGTTGACAAAGCATCCGGCTCAACTTGCGAGTTGCCTGTGCGAAGCCCTGATTGCCAGCTCACATCATCAGCTGTGTCATTTGGTGGCTTCACAATTTGGTTGAAGCAGTCAGGTCAGTTGTGCTGCATCGTTCAGCTGAGGCATTAGGTTGAGGCTTGGTAAATTGTGCATGTCAAGAGGCGAGTGTCCTTCTCTGACCGCAGAAGTTCACGCCGGTGCAGTCGCAGCATGCACGCTGCATGGACTGGCAGCGCCTCATGATGGAGTTCGACTGGCCTCACTACTCACAGGTGACGGAACATTACACAGAATCGTTCTGAGGCATGTTCATCATTGTTGCGGATGCTGCTGCCAGCACGATGACACGGACACATGGCATAGGTTAGCGGTGCCTGTTGCTGGATCTTAAGCGACCGCATGCGGCATTGTTACGGATTGTCTCGAGGTGTAGGGAGCTGATTAAAAGTGGCTGCCTCCCGGTCTCGTCATTTGTCTCCACAACAGACCGTGCTGCAATATACTGACCTCTGAGACGGGTCTCACAGCTGCAGAAGCACACGTCTCGCTGCATCACACCCTCATGTGGAGCCACATCCACGCTGTTTTTGGTCACCCAGCCCAACACCTCCTAGTCCGCACACCACGGCTGCTGCCGAACCTTGCCGCTGACGCCTTTGTTCAGCTGGTGACTGGCTCGTCAATCTTACAAGCATTGCAATCTGCAGGACCTGGAGCAGCTGCTGCACTTCTACCCGTACCTGCGGCAGCCGTTCAACTACGACTGCAGCACAGACGAGTGGGACCGGAAGTTCCCCGAGTACTCGCCAGGTGCCGCAGCCTGATGTTGTATTACCGCACCTATTGAGAGCGTCCGCCTGCAGCTCTGTCTCAAGTGTAGGCCGCCTGCTAGTGGCCCGATGGTGGTCAGACACGAAGCAGTTAGTCGTCCAGTGAGGAAAGCTGGTGAGGAAAGCCAGCACCAATCACATATCTGCCTTCAATTTGGCTCCTTTTTGACACAGGGCATGACGGCGCCGGCGACTTGTACAAGGCGGACGTCTGGTGGCAGCAGCGGTGGAAGGAGGAAAACACGAAGCGACTGCAGGAAGCAGGCCGGCTGCCGCAGGACCAGCAGCGTTGACATCAGCTCAGCCGTAGCATGCTGGGGGCCACGACAGCAGCAGCAGCCTCAGACGTGGCAAGCAAGATTTCTGCGCGACATGGCAATCGCGGCTGGAAGGTCGAGCAAGCAGGTGGCTGCAGGGAGCAGACAGGCTGCAGTAGCAGTGGCAAGAGCGGCGCAATGTTGCGGCATTGTCCGTGCTCACAGCCGCTGCTGTCACGTTGAAATTCATGGGAGGGCAATGACAACAGGCAGCACAGATAGCAGGCCGGCTGCGGCAAGACCATCCGCAGAAACCCTGGTGCTGGCGGCAGCAGCTGCAGCATAGTTGCAGTAGTGGAGGGACGACGGACGCCCAAGGCACCTGCGACGACCAAGCCGCACCTGCAGCATGCAAACGAAGCGCGCAGTGCCGCAGCACCACCACACGAACAAGAAACACCTGCAGGTGTGATAGCAATAAATGGCGGCGGCGGCGGCGGCGCCGCCGTCTGTCGAGTTAGCACCCTGCAGCTGCCAAGATAGAGCGGCTGTTCCGTTTCACCATCATCGGGCCAGCGGTGAGTGCCACTGGCCCGTTCACCCATGCCATTGGTGATGGAGACTCTGTAAGAGTGTTGCGCCTTTGAATGCCTCACTCGCATGTCCGTGCCCATGCATCGTGCCTTGTGAGCTGCGTGCTGATCTGTATAGTGTGGTTATGAAGGCCCTGGCTTGAATCGGACTGCTGGCGAATTGAATTGCATTGCGCCAACGTACGAGTGAGGTACGGCAGCGGTGCTGTCATGATACCTCAGCTGTCGCCGCTGCTGCCGCCTTTGCCGTTGCCAACCAGAAAAATGTAGCACTGCGCAATTGAATGAAATTTTGCTGTCTTTACACATGTAAAATCGGTAAACTGGTTGTATGTAAAGCCTCTTGTGAATTTATCCTAAATGTAGCACAAAAGCACATGTGCAACTTGTTGATCAAGAAACACATAATGTCGCTCGCCACCTACTCCGTTTTGCTCATTCGGGCGGGCTGCATCATCGTAAAATTGCGTCAGGCATCATCATGAGGACGCTTCTTTAGAGAGGGAGAGGAAACGATGCTGTCGGAGGTGAGCAGATCCACATGCAGCACGCAACAGCAAGCCCGCAGGCCGGGTGCACCAACGCATGCTCGACGGATTGAAAATCTCATTGCATCACACGTGCAATGCAAGCATCTCGAAACACCGTATCGCAGGGCATTGGCGCCAGCAGCGGCCGGCGCATACACACGTCGGCAGCCGGCTATGTGCCGCTCATCATGCTGCCGGTGCTGGTCTGGCTGACGCTGGACGTGCTGCACGTCACGCCTCGGCCGCACGCTCCCCGGATTGCTCCGAAAGCGGAAGCGGCGATGGCGCCTGCAGAAGCCGACAGCGCTGCCGCTGTGCCGGCACCGGACTGGACCTATTGGCAGAAGGTGGACACTCCAACATGCAACCAAGCTCCGGGGCTTCTGACTCGTGCCTTGTCGCTTCATCATCTGGGGATCGGATCGTGCTTCTACACGCCAATGGCAGATGCGGCAGGACAGAGCCTCACGGGCAGAAGCTGACCGGTTGCATATCTCCTTCGTTCTGCAGGCGCTGACGTCCGCCAACGCCAGCAGCCTGCCGCCGCTCCTCTTCCGCCGCCGGGGCCGAGGCGCTGCTGCGTCGGATGTTGCATGTTGCTGACAGCAGTGTCATTTGTGTGTCTACAGGCGCTGATATCCGCCAACGCCAGCGGCCTGCCGCCGCCCATCTTCCGCGACAACTGATGGAGGGTGCCGAAGCGCGGCTGCGCTGTAGTGTCATGATTTTATGGCAACGCTGCGTGTCATGTGTGGTCTGCAGGCGTTGATATCCGCCAATGCCAGCGGCCTGCCGCCGCCCATTTTTCGTGGCAACTGGATGGAGGGTGCCGAGGCGCGGCTGCGGTGGTTCGAGTTTGACGGCACGGCGCGCCAGATGCGGCCAAACACCTGGTGAGGATGTGCGTCCATTGCTGCACGTCCAGTCTTGCATAGAGGGTTTTGAGTTGTAGTTGCGGTGTGGCAGCTCGTCTGCATGACCGACGCCCCTGACCAGGGCCCGGCTGCAGGGATAAGCAGCACGCGGCTTGCATCTGTGACTGCGCCTTTCAACGGGCGGCTCTCCTCTCTCGGGTGACTGCGAACTGCAAGTTGACCGTTATGTGTTGCCGCTGTTTCGACTGTGAAGGTGGGGCTACGAGGACCCAGCACCCAAGCAGGCGGATGCGCAGGGCGCAGATGGCGGCGCCCCTGCCGGCAGGCGGCTGTCAGCGACCCGCAGCGCCGGCAGTGATGGCGATGGCACACGGCATGGCGGCCAGTATCAGGGTGCCGGCGACAGCGACATTGGCAGGGGCAGCAGGAAGCTGGCTGGCCCCGGCAGCACAGGGTTTAGACGGCTGCAGCGGGTGCAGAGCAAAGGCGAGGCGTCTGGCAGCAGCGCCGGTAGCAACAGGCGGCGCGGCGGCAGGCGCAGGGCGCAGGAGGAGGAAGCAGGAAGCAGGCCGGAGTCCTGGGAGAGGCGACTGCCGCCCCTGCAGGCGCGCAGCAAACCCTGAGCAGAAAGAATTCCACGCGTCGTTCATACTTATATACCCGAGCCAAGGGACGGGCAAGTCACTGTTTGCTTTCGTGATAAATCATATGGTGAGCAGCAGCATGTACAGCCAGCTGACAGACGCTTGCTCGTGTCTGCCATCTGCTGTGCCACCCTGAAGCGGCTGCCACTGACACCCTCGTCAATGCAGTGCCCATACGCAGCTCACTGCGACACATCGCAGGTCAAGGGTCCAGCACCAGAGGGAGCCTCAGCGGCGGAGGAGCGGTCGTTTTACCTGCCCTGGATCAAGAAGGACCTGGAGCCCTGGAGAAAGCACGGCATCACTCAGGTCCGGCAATCACCAAACCCTACCAGCTTCACGTAGGCGTTGTTGCTGCACGCCCGCGCCTTTCCTGCAAAACCCACCATTGAGCACAGACCTCCCGGCACATGCTGATGGGGTGCCCCAGAAGTTGTGCGTACGACCACTTTCAAGCAGACGGCATGCCAAAGGCGTGAAGCGAGCTGGCCAGTCGGCCAGCTTTCCGTGGCTCTCCGCACGTCTTCTGCTTCTACAACCAATTCACACTCAATTGGCAGGGCACGAGGAGCCGTACTGCTTCGGGGACCGGTTCACGTCCCAGCTCGGCGGCGGTGTCTTGAATTCACGATGAACATCGTCGTGCTGCTGCACCGCCGCAGGATGACATCCGCAGAGCGGAGGAGCTGGCGGGGCACAAGGGGCCGTACTGCTCCGGGGACCGGTCCATGTGCCAGGTCATTGGCGGCATCTGCATGCCATACGGACGAGCTTGCATAGCTTCACTCGTTTCAATGAGCTGCTGCGCCTTTGCAGGACGGTATCCAGAGAGCGGAAGAGCTGGCGGGGCACGAGGGGCCGTACTGCTTTGTGGACCAGGTCATGTTCCAGATTGACGGCGGCGTCTCAAATTTCTGTGCAGGCGACCTGTTCCAGCCTGATAAATCTCTACACCGCTGCAGGACGATCTGCGGAGAGCGGAGGAGCTGGCTGGGCACGAGGGGCCGTACTGCTTCGGGGACCAGTTCATGTTCCAGATCGTCGGCGGCCGGCTGTACGTGCAGTACCAGACCACCAACCGGGAGCAGCCGGGCGTGCACACGCGCATGTCCTCGGGCTGGTTCCCGGGCAACGAGGGACCAGGTGTCTCTTCTGCGCAGCTGCCAACTGTGTGCCGTCTCTCATGGTGTGATACATGAACACCCGCGTTTTGCACGCCTCCTCCGGCGTGATTTCATTCAGTGTTCCACAGCATGCTGGGCATGCACTCTCATCTGCTTGCAATGTGTACATCGCAATCTCACTCTGGTGCACACGCTCAGCTCACCAGGCGTGCAAGACATGTGGAAGTCTTCAGCGTCTTGAGACTCGATGCACGTGATGCTGGATGCTGTGGTCAGGCCCGGCTGCTATTCGGATCGTGGGATGCCGATCTTGGTTGTGATTTGGGCATCGATCCAGCGGACTGTGCGGCCAGACGCATCGTCAATCGCAAGTTCACTCCTCATGCGTGACTGCAATGCAGGCCTAGCCGTGGCCAAGGGGCATGTGCCGTACATCCTGTTCGTGCTGCTGGATGTGCTGCGCGCCTTCCCTGGTCAGGTCCGTGCTGTGTTTGCATCCTGCTCACCCTCTGTTTGTGCTCACCCTCTGGCCCTCTCTGGCGAGCATCAGCATGTGTGCCGTCATTGCCATTGATCCTGCTGCACATGCTGTGCGGCGATTCCTGGCCGGGTGCGGTCTCGTCTTTCCTCTAGCTTGCCAATGCACAGTTGTGCTCTCGTTGCGAACCCCTCGGGGTCTGCTTCGACAACGTGTGCCGTGCATGCTGCTGGATGCGCCATTCGAAAGTGCCCGGCCAGGCATGCATCGTCCTGATCGCTGAAGCTGGCTGGGTTGTGCGGCCCAGTGCAATGCGAAAATGACATAAATGACGCTGCCATCCCGCCCAGCAGATGCTGCACCATGAGCCCTTGTGAGGATGCCTCTAAACCTTTAGAAGCCTACTGCGTCAGCGGGACACGTTTCGTTACTTGGAGGATTCAGGGCGTATCATCAGTGTTGCAGGTGCCGGACCTGGCGGCGGCGGTCCACACGAGCGACTTTCCGTGCGTCAAGGCGCACCCCAACGTCACCGACATGGAGTTCCGAGACCCCAAGCTGCGGGTACATCCTGCATATCTCTCGGCAGCCTGCGCCAGGGTCTGACTGTTTTACCTCAGACTCTGGGCGTTGCAGCCTCCCTGCACTGGCACAGAATTGCAGGGAACACTTATGTTGCTGGTTGTCAAGAGGGCCGTGTCATTTGCCGTGCGCCTCACCGCGATTCCTACCTGGTGTAGCTGCCATGGGAGCACTACAACGGGCACCCGATCCCCATCTTCGGCTACAACCGGAGGGAGGGTTTCCTGGACCTGCTGTTCCCCGACTTCAGCTATTTCGGCCACGAGTATAGCCAGATCACAGGTGCTCTATCCTGCGGCATGTGTTTTCAGGGACAGACGGCTGACTCTGAGTTGGCGCAATTTCAATCTGCCGATTGCGGCGTGACAGCGCGTTGAACAGCCAGACGCAGCAGTGAGGTGGCAATCGTGCGGTTGGATCGCCACAGCAGGCCAATGCATTGCCGTCTGCCTTCTACTGCAGATCCGACGGGGCGCATGCTGAATGGCCTGCCGCAGCAGTTTGACATCATCGTGGCGACCCACGGGTTCACGCCGCTGGAGCGCCGCAGACCCAAAGTCATGTGGCGCGGCCGCGCCAGCGACGAGCCGCGAGATGCCGTCAGGTGACTCAGCTCCGACCAGTTCTTTTTCCATGTCGTAGTAGGTTTCAGAGGATGTGTGGGACCAGCTCAAGTGCAGATGCTGTCGAATGGGGACTCCGATTGCAGAGCGTATCTTCATGCAAACTTCATCCCACGTCAGTGTCCCTGCTACCACGCTAGATTGCTGGGCATTCAAAAGGTTCTTCGAATGCTGCAGTCAAGTTTGCTGGCATCTGCAAGCCGGCGCACTTATGCCACGGCAGATAGTACTGTTTCGACATCAGGGTCCCCTACTGAGTTCGTTGAAATACCTGGTGATCCATTGGCACGCAGGAAGCGCTTCCAGGGGTGCCCAGATGAACTGGGAAAGAAGGGGCACAAAGTTGCAGCCGAGCTGTTCGATGGAGAGTCTGTCATACCACAATTTTGCTTTGGTTGTGCTGCAGGAAGCGCTTGCAGGGGTGCCCTGCCGAGCTTGAAAAGAAGGGGCACAAGGGCGCCGCCGAGCTCTTTGATGTGGTGGCGCCGCCACTGGGAGAGATCACTCAGGTCACCCTGAAATCAAATGGCGCCTACAGGTAACAGCGTGACCCGGTTTGCCTGTTCCTATCCGCATGCATTCAGTCCTGTCAGAAGAGTTGGGGTGCATTGCCGCTGGGCAACATCACGCTGGTCGCATTTAAGGCAGGTGGCGAGTGCAGAACGGTATTTCAGACCAGGTGTCCATATCATCAGGCGTGCCATGTTAGCTGGAGACACCTGGAGACGCCTCAATGTTTTGCACATTCATAGAGTACAGTGATGCAAGCCTCCACCACTTAAGAGATTGGTAAGATGTCATCAACATCAGCCGGGCACATGATGCATGCTGAATGCATGATGCCTTCCTGCAGGTATCCGGTGTACATCGATGCTGGCGCCTATAGCTCCAGCCTGAAGCAGAAGCTCATGGCGGGGTCGCCCATGCTGATGATCAAGCACAGGTGACGGATCTATTGCCATGCATGCCTCTCATCACTTGCTGGCAGTGCCCTCAGCTGCAGGAGCTCCATAATTTGATAGAGCGCAGCGTGCTGGCGCACATTGTCCGCATCATCCTCATATCGCTGAGGAAGCGACGAAGTTTGTTGACAAGCAAGCGCAGGCGCCGCTGCCTGCCGCTGCACGCCTCATGTCAGCCACCTCAACGGCAACAAGCTGCACGCCATCGAGAGCAACAACACTGCGAAGGGTCGTATTGCCGCCGGTTCCCGAGGCATCCAGCATGTGTGATGCAGGTACCACGAGTGGTTCACGAGCGCGTTGATGCCCGGCTACACGCATCTGGCAGTAGACGACGGCCCGGACATGTGCGAGGACGTTCATCAGAAGGTGCATTATATACCTAGTGTCTCGCACGGTTCCCAATGCTTGACGGCTGTATTGCAAGCTGAACTCATGTAGCCCGGTGCAGTTGCTGCCTGTGTTTGTGTTGCCCATCGAGCATGCGGTGCCAAGCAGGCAGCAGCTGTTCAACCGTCCACTACCTGCAGCTGCATCCCAGCTGCTGACATTGTCGAGCTATTATCAGGTGTGTCTGGTCCCAAGCTTGCTGGCATTGCTCACATGATGCTCATGAGGGGTTGGTTGCGGAGCATAGAGTCAGTCCCGTATGCAAACGATGCCTGAGCCACACACCCCATCCTCCGTTGAGCCATGTTTTCTTCAGCTTGGTGAGCAGAACCTGATTTTATGCTGTCTTACGCTGCTCAGGTGGCACTGATGGACAAGCTGATTGCACAACGGGAGGCAGCAGCGGCGGCTGCAATATTCTGCCGCCATGGCGGCAGCCAGACAGAGTGTCTCCTCTGGCTGACAGCATGCTCTTTCGTACCAAACAGGTGTTGCTGATGGAGGAGATGGTGGTGGAGCAGGCGGCGGCGGTTCAAACTGCAAACTTCCCGCCGCCGTGGCTGCAGCCGCATGCCGGCTCCTGGTACCAGCACCCCTGGGGCATGGACATGGGAAACGACACGGAGATGTTCCAGCAGCTGCGCGACTGGACCCTGGCCCAGGTGATCCTCGAATTCCCGGCGATGCTGGACGTTGTACTGTTGCGAACCTTACAAGATCGCGACACGGTTGACACGGATGATCTGGCCAATTACACAGCTGGACCCGGGCACAGGTGAGGTCTGCTCACTCATGTGGGTGCCAACATTTTGCACTCCCTCAAGCGCCCGCTGGGTCTTGACAGGGTCGTCAGCCTGAGACGTCCCAACGGCTATTTGCATGTCGGCATAAGTACGTTCCGTGGAGCTGCTCTGTGACGTTCGTGACTTCTGGCCGTGTGCAAGATTCCGTAGGGTGGTTGCCAGGACCTGCCAGCACCGATGCCGGCTGGCACTGTGTGCTATGCCATGGCGCCCTGTGGCGGGCGTCGCCACCCTGGAATGCAGTGATCTGAGTGTCTTGCCTTCCAAGTCGCTGCAACGACAACAGATGGGCGACGACCTGAGTTCATGCAGCGCGGCACTGCTGTGGTGGGCGGGCGTCCGCACAGGACAGCACCCTGGGTGTGGCGCCGCTCAACCCGCTATTTGTGATCCAGTCACTCGCTGATGGCTCATGAGCTCCTCCAATGCAGCGCGGCATCGCTGTGGCGGGCGTCAACGCATATGAGGACAGCGACCTGTACGTGCCGCAACCAGAGGTGCTAGAAGACTCCGAGACCGATGCCACCAGCGGCGACGACAACAGCACCGCAGCTGAGCCGGCGCCGCTGGCACAGCTGGTGCGGAGCAAGTGCGATTGCTGCAGACGCAAATGCGCCCACCCCGCATGTCCCCCATGTCGGAAGTCACGATACATCTCCACCGCACGACCTCAGCCTGGGGCGGCTTGGGAGTCGACACGCATCGCGGCGGCACCTGACTCTCCACCGCTATCTTGCGCTCCTGCAAGGACAGCACGAGTCGACATTGAGCGGAGCAGCTTGCCCCAGCAGATCTGTGGCACAGACACACAGTCTGGATGTTGCATCGGAGGTCCAGATCCGCCCGGTGTATGCAGGGCGAGGACCCCGGACGGAGGTCGTTCTGGGAGTGGCTGGCCGGCCCCAGCAGGCAGGCCGAGGCGGAGACCGCGCGCAGGCGCGCCCAGCAGCAGGTGTCGCTGGCATCTTCAAACATCTGTACAGCCAGTGCTGCGCAAGTCATATATCAGACACCCAGCAAGCGGGCCGAAGCGGACACTGCATGCAGGCGCGCCGAGGAGTAGGCGAGCTGGCACACTCTGTGTGTCGACTGATGGACAACTTGTGCGTGCGATAGCCTTTTTTAATTCAGCCCTTTCCAGCAGGTGGCTGGGGCTGAAGCCGCTCGCGGAGGTCCAGCCCTCCGGTAGGCTGGAAGGGTATGGCATGATGACGAAGCAGCACAGCAGGGCACAGCAACATTGGTGTCAACACAGAGCGCCAAGTGTGAGCTGTACCAGATGCTAGTGCAAAGCTTGCGCCAAGGCGCAGGAAACGACACTGCACATGCAGAACTCAAGGCTGACAGAGGAGGAGCAGCAGGGGCTCATATGTCGAGCAAGATGCTTCGTGTGCACACCCTTCAAGGACGCCAGGAACAAGCTGGCGGCAAGGCGGAACCAAACATGCTAGTAGCTCTGGAAGCGGACAACTTGAAGCAGGGGCGGCAGGTTGACAGCAATGACATGTCACTGTGCCTGTTCTCGATCGCAGGCTCTTCTGGAGGCCCGGAACAAGCTGGCCGCGAGGCGCGAGTGGGCGCGGCAGCAGCTGGACGCAGACAAAGCGAAACAGAGGTGGGAGGACCGCCAGGAGGGTTTAAGGGCCGCGGTGCCGTGGGACCTGTGGGGCCGGGCGAACGGCACCTGGGGCTCGCCGCTGCTGCCCTGGGAGATCGGCGCCTTCGGTCAGCTGGTGAGAAGACGTACTTCCTGCTTTCACCTCCGCACATTGTCCCAGATTGTTCCCAGGCAGGCATTGAAGCTGGCCGATACACATCGCCAGTTGTGCACACGCCCATTTCGCGCTGTCATGTACGACATGAGCAATGGGTGGTACGTTCCTGCTGCTTGGGCGGCAGCATATGAACGACATCAGCTCACACCTCTCAGACCCAGTGTGATCTCGCTGCAAACTACCCGCTCTGTCAAAGTGGTCGCAGGCGAGGGGCGCTTCATTCTGGTCCCAAGGCCTTTAAGTCAGCCAGACGGACAGCATTTTTTCGAGCCATGCTCAGTCCAACAGTACACTTTGTGCGGCAGCGGCTGCAGGTTGTCAACGTGTGGCTGTGAGTGCAATACCTTCTAGATGATGTAAAGAAGGGTTTGACCGGACTGAGAGGTTCATCTTGCACATACAGTTCATCCGGGATCGGCTGCGGATCCGAGATGTGCGGCTGTATGTGCGCGACTTCCTGACCGAGTACGCCAAGCTGCAGGTGTGTGAGTTCAGCAGTCCTCTAAGATCCAGCTGCTTTCGTATCCTGGAAAATGAGTTCGGGTAGTCCCCTGAGATCCAGCTGATTCTGCTTTCTGCAACATGAAGCACACGCCATCCAGCTTGACCTCAGAGATGGCCTCATCAAACAAAGGCCCAGAAGCTTTCTGCACTCAGCTGCACAAGTCCAGCCCATGCTATGTGTTTGACACTCCCTGGTTGCTCATTGTGCTTCCAGCTTGCAGCCCACAACTTCACGCTGCAAATGACAGCACGGAGTACTGGAATTTGCAAGCCCCTGTGTGTTGCATGTGCAGATGCACAAGCCGGCGCCATCAAAGCTATGGAACGACCTCCGCAAAATGTCATCGAATCTTGGACAGGCACCGAGCATTGCAGGCTTTGACGAAAGCTTATGCGCACGCATGTTGAGCGCAGAAGTTCAAGCCGGCGCCGGCGCCGCTGGCGCGCTGCATCGACTGGGAACGCATGCTGATGGAGTTTGAGTGGCCGCACTACAAGGAGGTGAGCAGGCAGTTTGCGGCAGCGTGTGCCTCCCGGCACCTGCCCGATGTCGGAGCATGCAGCTGTCGTACATCTGCACTAAGATCAGCAAGTGCATGCAGCATGCCGTGAGGGAGCCAGTGCCGCAATCTCACTGGTTTTGACGACAGGCTGTCTTGACTGCGCTCCATTCATGTTGAGAAACCACAGCAAGCATGGACAGATACTGCTGGCTTGCTTGCACTATGTGAAGGTTGCTGTGCCACCATATGCAGGATGTGGAGCAGCTGCTGCACTTTTACCCGTACCTGCGGCAGCCCTTCAACTACAACTGCAGCGACGACCCCCTCGAGGCTGGTCGTGCCCCCTACTCCCCAGGTGAAACCTGTGTTCAGCTTCTGGAACATCCAACACACCCGTCGGCTGCGAAAATTGCGATTTGAACCCTCCTGATCCTCCATGCTGAATCTGCATGTTCGGGCCACATACTGTGTCGTGCAGATCCTGCATTTGGGAGATCAGGCTGCACTGAGACTGTGCAAAGGGGTGCCGACTGCACTTGACTGTATGTGCTTCACTCGCATGCACAGGGCGTACCAATTGGATAAGGAATGACAACGTTTGTGAGGGTAGCGGTCAGTGTCTTAGCTGGCTTGATGCAATCGCAGGGCATGATGCGGGCGATGTGTGGAAAGAGAGCGAGGAGTGGCAGCAGGCTTGGCAGCGGAAGCAGGAAGCAGCAAAGCAACAGAATCAGGAGCAGGAAGCAGCGGCACAAGAGCAGCAGGATCGATCTGGAAGCGGAGAAGCACGACAGCAGCAGCAGCAGCAGCAAGCACAGGGCACAGAGCAGTCGGCGGCACAGCCAGATGATGCTGGCCAGCAGACGTGATCGGTTGCACAGCGGCCAGGCCAGCGCAGGGCACCTGTGTTGGCAACAGGCACCCAAATTTCAGGAACATCTAGAGGAGTTCTACACACCAGCCTCGGCGACGGCGGCCGGTGTCTGACCTGCACCCACGGAGGCGCCTACGCCAGCAGCTGCCCCGCATGCTGGTGGCGTCATGACCGCAACACACAGATTGCAGATCGGCGCTGGCGCTGGCTCAGAGGTGCGAACTTTTGGAGTTGGATATCGTGCAGAAATTAAAAAAAAAAAAAAAAAAAAAAAAAAAAAACAAAAACAAAATAAATTAGATCTTAGGTGCTGACGGCGCCAGCTGGGCTCGGCTTCGTGTTGGCGCCGGTCGCCGGGTCTGCGCGTCGCCGCAACGCAGGTGCGCCAGCTTGACACTCTGCTCATCGCACCAAGCCAGGTTTGGTGGTCCGTGGGCAATGTGTCACTGGTGCCATGCCGTGCCATACCGCCCCACATTCTCTCACGAGCGGTTGGTCGATGTGAGCGCACCTTACAGCCCACCATCTTCAAGCCTGGCCTCTTTGTCTGTGCAGTGCTCTGGTGTGTGTTGGCCAGGGGTCACACTTGATACCTTGGTGCGAGCAGGCGTTGCCGAGGCGGTCATGGACCTAACTCCTCAAAGGCATTTGCGAGCTCTGCTGATGTCGTAGCCCAGAAATCTGCTGAAGGTACAAGATGTGCAATCAAGTCCGTTACTGTATGAATTCCAGCCAATCGATGACATGTTGCACAGATGTCTGCATTGCACTTGGTTGTGGCGGTAAAGTTTGGCTCCCCTTCTGCAGGCTGGAAGGTCACACGATGCCCAATCGTGTTGCCTTGGCTGACGCCAATTTGTAGAGACAAGTGATGGTGCTGTATCTGGTTGTGAGACTGTGGTGTCGAAGTTAGCGCAGATGCACAATGGCATCGTGGCAGCAGAAGTCGAACAACGATGTTGCAGAGAGGCAATCATGCAGACCAACGTCAAAATGTAACAATGCTTCGCATCTTACCCATCGATTGACCATCGTGGAAGTGAACGGACGGGGCTTTCAGGACCTGATGCACATATATATTTGCCAATGTGCAGGCTCTGTTTGAAGTGAAATTGCATCAAACTGATTTTCAAGTGCATTGATGGGTATCGTCGACAGGCTGGCGGCATGCTGGTGCAATGCTCATTGACATTTTCAGGACCGTGGCGAACAACCGCCGGCTAAGTATCTGGCGGACAGCGATGATGGCAGCTCTGGTGAGATGTTCATCGAGGTGGAGAACCGCAGCATGCGTGAGGCCAGAGTAGCAAGCGTGCAGCCTTATTTATTGAAGAGGCATATGCTCAACCAATTTGTCTGGGTCGTGTGTACCAGTATGTGTCACAACAACCATATCATAGCACCACCGCTGTCGGCAGCGCGTCGCATGACTACACGGTATAAATAGAACACAAGTACCGTATTCTGTAGGTTTTCCAGCTGCTTGCCGTGTGAAGGAGCCAGAAAGCATATATACTCCCATGTCATCATTGGCGCAGCTGCTGACTAGGCCACTCGCTGCAAAGCAGGTCAACTTGCACCAATCCCAGTTTGCAGGAGACACAGGCAGTGCTAACGACAATGCGGTCCAGCTCGACACAGGACGGGTTCACATCATGCAGCACCTCGCAAATCGGTTTTCCAGTGCAGCGTTGCCGACAAGTAGGGAAGAGCAGTTTCTGTTACAGGGTCTCAGGTGCATGGTGCATGTTTGAGCGGAAATTGAGGAATATGTGTTTGGAGCAAGATTGTGTATGCTGCCAAATCAGCATGCATCAGCAGCGCGCACAATGTCAACTGCCATTCTGCACGTTGAAGGTCACCATGACGACGCCAGTGAGCGTTGGTAGCTGAACCATGCATGAGTGCCAAGATGCAGATGGTCCGACGGCGCCATCGTGCTTGCCGGTGCATCCTGCTGATTACTGACGCACTGGTGGGCTGGACGCCAAGCGGACGCCTCGTTGGGACATTTGTAGGCACCGACATCGTGTGTCACACCGTCCGCTGCTGACGTGGTGAACAACTTGCACCCCTTGCTTGTGCACCGCCCTTGCCTCAATCACGCGTTCGCCGCTGCCAAGGTGCCGAGCAGCCCATCGCCGCCATAGAATCCTGGCGCCGTCAGTGGCCGCAGCAGCACCCCGAACAGCACCACCCCAGCCGCCGTCGCCGCCGACAACAGCGGCTGCAACTTGTGACTGCATGGTGGCAGGCAGCTCGGCGTCAGTTGCAGAAGCATGCCACCCCAGATGCAGCATGAGTGGGCAGGCAAGCCCGGCACAGCCTTGCGGCTGTCAGGAGCGACAGCTTGCCACTGAGCTGCAGCCATGTCGCCTGCTTTGCAAGCGTGGTAATCGAAGCTCAGCGCTTTGCAAGTCCCAGCGTCATGCATTGCAGCTGTTGATCAGCAGGGTTGCTGTTGTGACATGAAGGAGAGGCGTGAAAAGGGGTGTGACACGGGTGTCAGGCGCACCTGCTCATGCGCTCAAAGTCAGGGAAGCCCAGCGCATTGCAGGCGGCGTGCACAGCGATCGGCGCCGCGAGGTGCCCCGACCGCACAAACAGCCAGGTGGCGAACCAGCCGAAGATGCTGGTGTACAGGAATTGCGCCAACACCTGCAGCCACAATGAAAAGAATGCTGTCAGAGAAAGTGCCTAGGGCACTTTCGCACGCACAAACATGTGGCATACCAGTGGTGCACAACCAGCGTTCCTCACATGTGCTGTCACATTTGTTGGCACGAGTCTCATCAGATTGCGCCGCACATGTTGCATCACCGTGCTTACACTGCCGACTGACCGCACTGCGTGCTGCTGCGAGCCCAGAATGTATCGCGAGCTGAAGACCCGCATCACCCACAAGGCGTCCATTCCTTACTGTCATGCAGACGGCCTGTCTGCTGGGTAGCCCAGGCCACAGAGCATCGCTGTACCGTTACCAGCTTGCACAGGTGGTGCAGGCGGGCCACACTCACTTGGAGAGAAAAATGGTTGTTTCACAGCAGACCGAGGCGGATTCTTCGGACACTTGGACCGCAGCACACCTGCTGGGTGGCCTGGGCGACTGGGCGCCGCTGCATGGTGACCAGCTTGTAGAGGCGGTGCAGGTATACCATTGTTAAGGTTCGAGGGCACAGCCCGCCAACTCCGCAACAGGACAGAGTTCACACCTGCTGCGTTGCCTGGGCGACCGAGCGCCGCTGCATGGTGACCAGCTCATGCAGATGGTGCAGGTGCGCCGCGCCGAAGAACAGCGGCACCAGCGCCACCGTGCGCTTCAGCGAGGTGCCCTGCAGCGACCCAGCAAGGCTTGTAACATCAAGAAAAGGGCATGGCGGAGTGAATCTGCTCGTGCCATAAAGATATGCCATCAGGAAAATATGCTGCGCCAAAGAACAGCGGCACCAGCGCCACCGTCCGCTTCAGCGAGGTGCCCTGCAGCGACCCAGGAAGGCGGTCGGCGTCAAACTGCGAGCTTGGGAGCTGGCTCGGGTTGGATGATGAAGATGTGCAATGCCGAAGAACAGCGGCATGAGCACCACCGTGTGCTTCAGTGATGGGCCCTGCAGCACACCGGAAACATGTATGAGACACGAGAAGAAGCATATGACAAGAGTCTGCGCGGATCGGGCAACTGAGCCGCGCCGAAGAAGAGCGGCACCAGCGCCACCGTCCGCTTCAGCGATGTGCCCGGCAGCCACCCGAGAATGCCCTACAGACAGAAAAGTGTGCGAAACATGGACCGTGCCCGGCAATCTGGACGTGCAGCGGCAAGGGGCCGCCAGCGCCACCCTGTGCCAGATTCTCATGACTTCACCAAGCCTGACACCTGTGTGCTGTGGCCGATCCCAGCCATTGTTGGGGCACGAGCTTTTGATGGGGAGTCACGCACCCCCAGCAGCAGCAGCGGCGCCATGCAGCCGCGGAAGACGAACTCCTCCGTGACGGGCGCGATGAGGTAGTCTCGCAGCGTCCCTGGCCACACGCCCGTTGCCTGGGGGCGCCGCTCATGGTGTTGCTCCCTTCCCTGCACGGAAATGCGGATCCTGACGGGATGATACTCTTGCAAAGGGTATGACATAGTGACTCTGCAGCACCAGGGCCACATGCCCATCGCCTTGAGATGTTGCTCATGATGCTGCTCCCCTCCCTGCACAGGCAGACACGACAACATGATGTCCAACCTTGCTCTACTGTCGCCAATGCTGCTGTTGTTGCCCGTGCAAGATGACTGCTGACGGAGCCAAGGATCAGCGTCGGTACATGTGATTAGGAGCATGCAAGAGATGCATGGTGCATCTCTGCAGAGACTTCTGAAGCACCTCTTGCTGCCGCAGCCGCCGCCGTTGCTGTCAGAGGGTTTGCTGCTGTTGGAGAGAACCCCTAAAATCTTCCGTCAGTCCGCCGCCTGCAGTGCCAGCGGCCCCAAGAATACCGCAAACTCCAGCTTATTTGTGCTGAAAAGTTTGCGCGTGCAAAGTGAGTTGCAACTTGCACCTCTTGCCGCCGCAGCCGCCGCCGCTGCTGTTCCTCCAGCCAGTCGACCGCCCGCAGCGCCAGCGGCCCCAGGAACAGCGCGAGCGTGAGCGCCAGGGGCGCGCACAACGCCCGCAGCGTCCCCGTCGGGCGCAGCCCCAGCGCCGCCGGCAGCAGCCGCCACGCCGCCGCCGCGTCCTGCAGTATTTATTGACTGTGCACCGTCAGTCTGGCTCACACTGCTCAGGTTCCTCGCATGGGCTCAGCGTTGCATGGCCGCGGTTTTCGATGAGCAAAGGGTGCAGTGCCTGCATGATGCAGTCTTGGGCAGAGGACGCTGCACTTGCGCCACCTCAGCATAGTGCCAGCTCCATGTGTGCCTGTGCAGGGCACGCCACATGGGCAGCAACGCCATGCAGCGGGCCACCGGCAACGCCGCCGTGCGCATACATACTGCAGGTTGTCCGCCATTCAGCGGGTGAATGTGTACGCTAACATGGGCATGCTCTCACCTTCGTCTGCCGGTGCAGGGCGTGCCACATGGGCAGCCAAGCCACGCAGCAGGCCGCTAGAGACACCGCTGCGCGCTTGTATATAGTGGCGGGCTCATTGCGGGGCGCCTGCCGCCCAGACCGCATGGGCAGCACGTACGCCGCCGCGATGGCGGCGCACTCCAGCCACGGCCTCCACCCCATGTGGCCGCGGGCGTCTGATCGCGCTGCGCGCTGCGCCTGGAGACCTGCTGGTCAGCGGCGCCGCATGCGGCAGAGAGACATCGGCAGCAGGGCCCGGGTCTGCGCCCCTGACACCGCTGATGTGGTGAGCAAGTCTGTTACTTCATCTGGTTGTCACGTCAAGAAACGCGCTGCATGTGCAGCGTCTGCCAGAAGTGCTTTGCTGGTACGACAGACAGCACCAGGTTCAACTCAACAGCTCGACGCTGCGGCCTCGATCGTCCGCTCAACGCAGACGCTGGACGCACTCGAGACAAAGATGTGTTGTACTGATTTGCGCTGATAGGCTGCGAGAGGAAGAGTGGCGCATAGTTCGGACGTGCAGCGAATGCATGATGACTGGACATGTCCAGGACTCGAGGTCTTTGCTGCACACCGGCGCAGGGCATGCACATTGGCACACTACAGCTTGCTATCTCCAATAACATGTGTAGCTGATGCTGCATTCGCTCCGCACGGCAGCGCATCGCATCGCCCGTTCTGCACACCTGATGCCACGATTCACCGCCGTCTCACCGCAGCAGTCAGCAAACAGCAACCACTGCACAGCACAGCGGGTGTCGGCACTGCAGTTCAGGTCACGAAACTCGGCAATCGTAGCTCCAGGTCAGTTCAGAGCTGCACATCGAGGAATCAATAGACAAGGCGCTTGCGGCGGCTCAGCGCGCAATCTGCAATTCCCTGTGACCATGGCGGTTGCGCCGATCCACAGCTCCGGCGCTGTGGCGGAGCAGCGCGTTGTCCCCGCGTCTGTAAGTGCGGCGGCCGAGGCTGCGCCTGCGGAAAATGCCGCCGCACCCAAAGCAGATGGCGGCAACGGCGCCGACGGCGGCGCAGCCCCCATGAAGCTGGGCAAGCGCAAGGTCGCGATGCATATCGCCTACGTCGGCACCCCCTTCAGAGGTGCACCTGCCATGGATCAGGTCAGATCTCGCATCCATGAACAGCACGACGGCCTGCATGCTTCCGCATGCACACCCCTGCAACACCACCATCGCATCTCGTGTTAACTGTTGCAGGCCTGCAGGCGCAGTCGAGCGACAAGGTGGCGCTGGGGACCGGCGACACGGTGGAGGACGCGCTGGCAAAGGCGCTGGTCGCCACAGGCGGCATTCAGCCCAGCAATGCGACCGAGCTGCGGAAGGTCAACTGGTCCCGCAGCAGCCGCACCGACAAAGGTGCTCCTGGTTCCCAATCCTGACTTCAGCACTATTTTTCCATTCGTTGAAGCGCAGCCGGCTGATGCAGCATCTGCCGGAGACATTACAAAGCGCTGGCGGCCACTGGCGACATCCAGCAGCCGAGCAATGCGGCCGAGCTGCGGCAGGTCAGCTGGTCACACAGCAGCGACAAAGGTACTGGCTTCTCCTCGATTTCGACGCTGTCCTGTCCTGGAGCACAGATGGTTTGATATAACCTCTGCTGGAAAAGGTGACAAGGCACTGGCAATGACTGGCTGCGTCTAGCCTGGCAATGGGACTGGACTGCAGAAAGATCAGCAAGTCTGCCAGCGAATGAGAGGTGTGCATGTGGGTGCATCTGCATGACTTGCGCCAGCAGCAACCCGAAACGGCAGTGCTCAACACCACATGCGGTGTCGCGCCAAGCAGAGCCTCACAGTTGCATGCGCTATCATATTTGCAGAGCGGACCATCCTTTGTTGCACCACCCTTCAGATGCCATCCACTGGTGCAGCAGTTCATTGGTGCTGTGTTCAGCAGCATCTGACGGGAGGGTGGCAACTGGCTGCAGGTGTGCATGCGCTTGCGTGCGTGGTGGCGTTCAAAATGGAGTGCGACCCCAACAGCTTCCTGACAGACGCCGAGGGCCTCCACATCGCGCAGGTGATCGCCTCATCCATGTAATGTTTGATTTGGCCCCACACTTGATGAGCTTCATAACCTGGACATTCGAAGCTGGAAGGCTTCAAACCTGCGCCATAGCTGAATGCATTGCCACATACCGCAGGGCACCAAGAAGCACCTGCCGCAAATGGTGAGGGTGCGGCGCGTCAAGAAGGACTTCAATGGACCAAATTTTAGCAGAGGAGGAACCGCAACAGCCAGTTGCACACATTGCAGGGCATCATCGGGCAGCTGTGGATGCGGTGAGGATGCTGCCGGTGCAGCGTGTCGACAAGGGCTCGATCTGACACGGATCGAGCCCCAGCGGATCAGGGTTTTGGAACAGCCTGTATCACACATCGCAGGGCATCAACAAGCACCTGCCGGAGGCGGTGCGGGTGCTGGTGGTGCAGCGTGTCTACAAGGGTTCAAATGGACCTAATCCCAGCAAATCCGGGTTCGCAACACCCTATTTCACACACCGCAGGGCATCAACGGGCACCTGCCGGAGACAGTGCGGGTGCTGGCGGTGCAGCGCGTGAACAAGGGCTTCAACGCGCGGGAGCGCTGCGGCACGCGCACGTACCACTACTTCCTGCCTGCTGCGGTGCTGGATATGAAGTGCGACGGTGAGCGCTGTGAAGGGAAATCTTACAAGTCATCTCAGCCAAGTATATCGGAGCAATTCAATCAAGTCGTGCAATTTTCACAACCGGCCCGGCATACGCACGTGCCACCACTTCCTGCCCTCTGCGATGCTGAAAAATGAAGTGCGGCAGTGAGGGTTTTACGAAGGTATCTTGGAGCAACTACAGCCACTGCAAGTGCTGCGGGCATGCGCACCTACCACCATTTCCTGCCTGCGGCGATGCTGGACACGAAGTGCGACGGTGAGGGTTTTCAGAGGGTACTGTGGAGCAGGTACAGCTCATGCATGTGCTGCGCTGGCTGCCTGAGGCCCAAGCCACCTGACATGCTTTTTGAATGCAGGCCCTGTTTGAGCGCCAAACCATGATCCAAAAGCATCGAGCTGTCTGACATTTCCGATGAATGCAGGCAGCGCTGAGGACGAGGTAATCCTGGACAGGCTGCGCAACGCGCTGATCCTGTTCGAAAACCAACCCACAATCCAAAAGCATCGAGCTGTCGGAATCTTACAGCATTGGATGCAGGCGGCGCTGAGGACGAGGCGATCCTGGACAGGCTGCGCGGCGCGCTGACCCTGTTCGAGGGCACGCACCCGTTCCACAACTACACCAAGCGGCGCCTGTACCGCGCCGAGGCGCGGGAGAACGCCGAGCGGAAGGTCGGCCATCTCTTCGAATGCTTGCATCCCACCCTGAAACTTGCTCCAGAGCATGCACGCGTTGCCCAACTGAGCTACACCAAGCGGCGCCTGCACCGCGCCGAGGCGCGCGACAACGCCGAGCGGAAGGTGGAAGTCCGGCATCGATATGATGGCAAGTTTGTGCATGAAAGGCTGCACAGAACAGATAGGGGCTTGCTTCACAGCTGCACCAAGCGGCGCCTATACCGCGCCGAGGCCCGGGAGAATGCCGAGCGGAAGGTCAGCATGTGCTTTAGGTCAACAACAAGAAATAATCTTGTGATAGGAATGGTGCATTCAATTGCTCGAAGGCACACACCCGCCTCCACAACTACATCAACTGGCGCCGGCACCGCGCTGAGGCGCAACAGAGAAAGGCCAGCAGACCTGCTGTGTCTCACGCGATGTCCGAGTAAACAATGCACAGAAATTCTGTGAGGGGCATGCACCCTTGCCCAGCTTCACCACGCAAATTTTCCAATCCCACCAAGGGATCAATCACAAATGTCAGTCAGCTGGTCTCCGGTAGTGCAGGCAGGCGAACATCAGTGGACTCGGTCTAGGACTCCTGACCTTGATGCGCGGCCAAACATGCATCGTCATGTCGACAAACAACCACTGGCGCATGAGGCTGATGTTGACTGCGCTTTGAGATGAGCTCATGCTGAGGCAGGGGGGCAATGACATGGAGGAAGGAATGCCACTATCTCACCCCACGTGCAGGGGATACAAGGTTCCACCTGGAGCTCTCCATTTCATATGAGTATCCGCTGACAAATGCATCTTCGCGTGAAACAGGCCAAGGAGAAGCGCAGCCGCTTCCGGCACGAGGACAGCGCAGCCACAGCGGCAGCCAACACGGCAGCAGTCGCCGGCACCGCCGCAGCCGACGCCGCCACAGCCGTTGATGTTGCCGACCAGCGCACCGCCGCAGATGATGGCGGCACAGTGGCGTCTGCAGCAAACCCGGCCGGCAGCCAGCCGTCAGCAGATGTGGCGGAGCAGTCAGCAGCGCAGTCAGCAGCTCAGGCAGCGGCACTGTTCCAACAGCAGCAGCCGCAGACACAGACAGCATCAGACACCGGCGGTCCCGACGCCAAACTGCTGCATTCGAGGCAGGCCAGACAGGTCGGTGTATGCTCCATGACGAACGATAAGTGATGCAAGCAGTGCTTTATTAAGGTTGCAGGCATTCCCGAGTATCTGGTCCAAGTTGGAGGGTGCTTCTGAGTGTCCGCCTAATCGATCCGTGTTATGAGATGCAACTGAAACTTTCAGCAAGCAGGGCAGGTGTTCAGACTTTTGCCGATGGACGGAGTGCCTGACATCGGAACTTTGTGGTTGACATTCACAGCGAATATGTCCACCATCTGGTCATCTGGTGAAACATGTCATTCAGGCAAAGTGTTTCCCATGGACTCAGCCAAATAATAGAGCAGGCGATTTCAGCTCAGCGATGCACGACTTTCACATTTTGCCTGGACATAGGGCAAGCAGGCAGAGTCAGTGCCGATGGACGAGGACGATGATGACGCTGGCGCCGCGGAGGAAGAGGAGGAGGCCCTGGAGCAAGTTAGCGGCCCGCGCTACCACACCATCGAGTGGGTTACTCCTTATTTTGCTGCATCGGCATGTCACACCGTAGAAAAGACTGCAGTGCAGCAGATCAACAACAGCGCACCGACATGGAGGAAGAGGAGGAGGCCCCGGAGCAAATATGCGGGCCGCGGTACCGCACCCTCGAGTGCGCCGACATGCATGCTACTCCTGTACGCACTAGATCACGCACCAGACTGGATGTTACGTTCATCGGTGCAGCAGTGCGACATCAGCTGGCGGCATGGACCTGGAGGAATTATTCATAATGTGAAGCCGGATGCCAAAATGAGTGTGGGAGCCACCTGCACATGCAAATCTGCTGGCTAGGGAGACGGCCCTGTTGCAGTTGGCAACCTGCTTGTGAAACTACACTTGGGGACTGTGAGCTCATATTCGCATCTGCTACTGCAGGTGGAAGTATGCGCTTCAGGCAATTGCTCACTCTGAGCATGAGCACTACCATATGTATGTGTCTGGTGGCTTTAGAGCAACCCTGTGGTAATGTATCAACCCGGACTTTTCAGCTTGCAAGTCTCCTGTCGACTCCAGGTGGAACTATGAGGTCAAGCCGGGAGACAAAGTCGAGCGCGCGCACCACCGGCACGTGCGCGCCTGCCGGCTGGAGGGCGGCCCTGTAGCACTGGCGCCCGGCGGGCCCCCTGCACTGAAAATCGTCATCATGGGCGACTCCTTCATGCTGCACCAGATCAGGTGGGGCACAAGAGCTGCGGCTCGTCTGCGCGATGCACTGCAGGGCAGGCTGCAGCGCTGAGCAGCCGCTGCGCCGTGACCTGCAACCTGCGCACACTGGCTTCCTCTTGGTGTTGTACGCACACACTGTCCTCGCTGAACAGATGGCACTGGTCCGCGCGCAGGCACATGATCGGGACGGCGGTCGCGGTGGCGACAAACCGCATCAGCCTCGCATTCGCGGACGCCACACTGTGCATTCCGGGGCGGGCGGCGCTGCCGCTGGCGCCGGGCTCGCCGCTGGTGCTGGCCGACAACGCCTTCATGCCCTTCCCCAGGTGTGGCACTGAAAAGTTCAAGCAGACTGTGCATGTTGCTTGTGGTTGTCCAAAAGGGATCCCGGGCTGTCAGTGCTGCCGCTGGCGCCGGGCTCGCCGCTGGTGCTGGCCGACAACGCCTTCATGCCCTTCCCCAGGTGTGGCACTGAAAAGTTCAAGCAGACTGTGCATGTTGCTTGTGATTGTCCAAAAGGGAGCTCGGGCTGTCAGTGCTGCCGCTGGCGCCGGGGTTGCTGCCTGCGCTGGCCGACGACGCCTTCATGCCCTGCCCCAGGTACGATATCTTGCAAGTGTGAGGTTGTGATGGATTTCGCCAACGTCAAAGTGACAAAGTTTTCGAAAGGGCAGCCCTGCTCCCCAGCGCCAGGCTCACTGCTGGTGCTGGCCGACCACGCCTTCATGCCCTTCCCCAGGTGCGCCGCTGGACATTGTCATGACCATGTACTTTGTGGGCATCCCTCGTGACTCTGGGAATAGGCTGCGGCGGTGCTGCTGACGCCGGGTTCGCTGCAGGCGTTAGCCGATGGGGCCATCATGCCCTGCCCCGGGTGGGAATCAGTGTTGCACATCCTGCACATACGCGCAGAGCATGCAGACAGCAGCCGGAAGCCTCCTACAAACCTGCTTATTTATTTCCCCACAGGGAGGCGCCGGGCGGCCCAGCATCCGTGGGGGCCCTCACTGGGGACCGACTGACGCTGCGGGCGGGCGGCCGGCAGGCGCGAGACGCCTTCGAGCGCGAGGTGAGCCGCTTCTGCCGTCAACAAACTTCTGGTACAAAGTCACCAGTAAGCGTGTCAGTCATGCGGTCTGGGGGACCAGAAAATGCTGTACATGAAATGGCTGGTGGGAAGTGTCTGACGCTGCGGGGGGGGCGGGCGGCAGACGCGGGGCGCCTTTGAGCGCAAGGTGAGCCGCTCCCTGGATCTCATCGCCGAGTCCAGCAGCAAATCCCAGAGTAGCCCGCATGATCGATCGGAACAGGGTCCAGCCTGCGAGTCGAATGGCTGCTGGCAGATGATTCTGCTGCAGGCAGGTCAGCCGGCCAAGACACGCTGGCTGCATTCGAGCACGAGGTGGTTCCCAGCTGCAGACGCAGTTTGGGTTGCAAGCATACCGAAAATAATATAAAAAATAAAAAAAAATCCTAGGGGCTTGAGGCGGCTCTCGTGGCAGCGGGGTACTCGACTGGTCCCTCCGTGTGCCATGCAATGCAGCAGACGGCGGCCTATGCTGGGCACAGCCAGGGTGAGCTGAGCTGTGCTGAGCTGTGGCTGGGCCACGGGGCCCTGCAGCCTGGCAGCGGTGTGTTTATGGCAGAGCGCTGTCGTCAACATTTGGCATGGCCATGGGGAAGGAACAGCTGCAGAAGGGATATCTTTTGCCCCTTATTGCTTTTGCTTCTTCTCCATGGCTGTGGCGCACAGTCAACCCTGCCCCAAGTGCAATCAAGGCCGAAAGAGGTCCTCTCTGTGTGTGTGCTTCTCGCAGTCCCATCAAACACAATTTACACTGCGGCAGCCAGGCATGCTTGTAGTGATGCTGTCGTGCATGTGCCAACACATGATGGCGTGAGGGGTAGACCTGTAAATAACAAATGACCATTGCTCCAGTTGATCTGATGAAGCTGCTGTTGCCGCAGGTCCTGCACATGAGCATCAACATGCGCCGAATGGGGCTACTGGACAGCACTAGCTTGTATGGGTTCGACAAACTCTTCATTGAGCGTCGCTGTTTGCTGTGCCGCAAGGTGCTGCTCCCGCACATAAGCACATTGCTGGACGGGATGTTGGGCGACAAGCTTTGCAGCTGCAGTCACATTGCAACACTGGAATGAAGACTAACGTGGTGCTGCCTATTGCAGTAGGTGCGGCACTCGCACATCAGCACGCTAAGGCCCTGAGCGGGACGTCTGGTGCGGAAGGTTTGCAGCTGCAGTCATGAATTGCAATCTTCATTGGGATCGGGGCTAACGTGTTGCTGCCTATTGCAATAGGTGCGGCACCCGCACATCGGCACGCTGCTGGAGGGCCCTGCTGGGCCTACTGGCGCTCCGAGATGTGCAGCAGCAAGGGCACCAGCATATTTACCGGGATCCAATCGGTGTCGGATGTTGTGGCAGGTGCTGCGCCCGCACATCAGCACGCTGCTGGAGGGCCCCGACTGGGACTACTGGCGTGGCAAGCTGGATGCCCTCAGCTACAGGGAGGACGCCATGCAGGAGGTGGGTTTTCGTGTCATTTTCCGTGATGAAAGTCGCTGACAACACTCTTAACTTGCACAAACCAGCATCGTATCTGGCACAGCAAACTGGACCGCCTGAGCTACAGGGAGGACGCCATGCAGGAGGAAGGGCCTCCGTCTTCACAGTTTGTGACGAAACTTGCATATTGAACAAATCAGCAGTGTGCTGGGCGTCTGGCGCGGCAAGCTGGCTGGCCTGAGCTACAGGGAGGACGCCATGCAGGAGGTGGGGCCTCCGTCTCCCTTTCCGCAACGAATCTTGCTGAGTAAACAAATCAGCACAGGCTTGGGTATCTGGTGCAGCAAGCTGGACGGCCTGAGCTGCAGGGAGGACGCCATGCAAGAGGTGGGCCTTCGTCCCGCTTTCAAGTCAAATTTGTGCTTGCAACTCTCTCACCTTGAACAGAAGTGTGATAAGCCGTCCGGCGTGACAAGCTGGATGGCCTCAGCTACAGGGAGAACGCCATGCAGGAGGTGGCTCCACCCTTTTGAAGACAAAAATGGCACAAGTCGGATGGCGCATGTAAGCAACCAGCGGTGCAGGCCGAATGACCTGAAAAACTGGGGCCGCTGTTATGTAGCAGGAAGACTGCTGAAGTGAAGCTGTGCAAAATCTGGATGCGTCAGGGCGATGGAATGTCACGCAACATACCAATGCCACTGGCTGCCGAACGTATTTTGGCAGGATCTGCTCGGTTGCCAGCCGGTCCACATGAAACCGCAGAAATCAGGTGCTGAACGAAGTGCAAAACTGCTGTTGCAAAGGCGGAGCCGCTGATGGTGGCGGCGGCGGTGGCATGGCTGTCACACCACAAGCCCTGGCACATCATACTCTTTCATCATGTATTGCATTCGTAGAAAAGATATCATCAACCCATCGAACTCAGCAGTGAACTTGTTGGTGCTGCAGATGCTGGCGGCGGCGGCGGTGTGGCGGTCGCACCGCAAGCCGGTGCGGAAGCCCGGGGAGCCGAGGGGCGACGCCCCGGCAGCAGCAGCAAATGGCGGCGCAGCTGCTGCTGGCGCTGCAGCGGCTGATGGCGGCACCGCGGGAACCGCCGATGGCGCTGCACCCAGCAGCGGCAGTGTTCCAGCCAGTGAGGTCGATGGCGCGATTGGCGGCGGGGCGGCGAGGGTTTAGGGTTTAAAACGTCGCTGCGTCCACGGCAGCGAGCGGGGCCGTGAAAGGCGGGGCTACAGACTGCTGCGCAGGCAGGTAGCTGCTGACGGGCTGGGATGGGGACTTGCGACGCCGGCGCTGGAGGACTGCATCGCGATGCTCTGACAGCAGCTGGCAGGGATGCGGAAGCAAAGGACGGCGCCGCGCCTGCAGAGTTGCCGCTGTTGCCTGAGAAGCTGCAGTGGCATGCAGCGCCGCAGTGGTGGCCGCAGTCGCCCGTGATGGTTTCGCCGGATGGTGAGAGGCAGATGGCAGCGCCCCTGTGAATGCATCCTGCGGCCATCAATGATACGGGGTGCGGCGAAGGGTGACACCTGGCGCGGCAGCTGGCTAGCTCATTGTGGTATCTGCAGTCGGGCAACGGCACCGTCTGTTGTGATGAGGACTGCGCGCACGACCTTACGCATCAGGCTGCACAGACCGTTGAAGTTCCACTGGCGTGTAGATCTGCGCATCACAAGCTCGTGACGGTTGGTCTGCCGAAACCTGTTGTCTGGTCAATGATTCATTATGCACCTGCGCATTCTCTGCGCATTCTTGAATTACTGGCACACATCCGCACTTGCACTTTCGTTCGCGCTTTGCCACGACTCAGCAGCCGTGCAAAACCTCATTGACGTCACTGCCGCAATGGACTCCCCCCTTTTGCAGCTCCCGGTGGACTTGCAGCAGCTGATCTGGCATCACCTTGTGCCCAATGACTTGGCGAGTTGTGTTTGCTGCAGGGCTGTGGCTCACGTAACAAGTTGACCTGCACTAATGTTGATGTGGCCTGATGCGCGCCTAGCGAGTTCAGCGTCTGACGGCCACCACTACCACTGAGACCGTGATTGGCCAGTGTTTGAAGTTGTGAGATGCTCATCATCACCTGCTTGGTTTGTGCTACAGTTTCCCTGCAATAATTTCTGCTTTGTGTCTCCTGCACAACGAGGGTTGTGTTCCAGTGCCAAACCGCCAGAGGAATCACTTGTTGGCCGGGACCTGTGACACATCCGAGTTTCCGCGTGCTGCGTGCTCTGCTTCCAGCTGGTGAGCAAAGTCCGGGCGGCGCCTCCGCGTTTGGCCTTCTGCTACCCGCTGCACGCTCGCGGCCCTGATCTACGTTCTTCCGGACGTCACAAACCATTCAACATGGCAGCCAAGGCGACAGGGTGAACCGCGCTCCCTTTCTGGTGTCTGCTTCCCTCCAGTTTCGGTGCCGGTGCTTGCCCAGGCTCTCGTGCCAGCACGGGCATCGCCCTCCCGTGGGCGGTGCGGCCAGATGCTGTTGAATAGGAGCTGCCCGATCGCAGGCCTCGCAACACCCGTCTCGTCGTGCACAGCGGCTGAGAGCCTTTGCGCAGCTTTCCGTGATCAGCAGTGGGGGGCGGCGATGGGGCCTGGTCGGGGCAGCAGCCGTTGGCTTACGTGCTTGGTCGTGACCATTATTCTTAGCAGCTTGGCTTCAGGTGCTTGTCATGCACTGCGGGGCGCTAGGCGAGGTACTGAATATCCCGAAAAAGTGATTGCCACCGGCTTATCTCCTCCAGCGCACACGACGTCGCCCTTGTGCTGCCTAGCGCTATGTGATACTTCGCTGGACAGTGCACCGCCTGCAGCAAGTGGTCCGCCGCCCCGTGCAGTCCCTGTCCTTCCAGATATTTGGTTGCATCACAGAAGCACCCATGAGGCAGCCGACTGGGCAGGAGCGGTTTCAGAGAGGACGATGTTGCAGTTCGGCATGGCACTTCTCCTGTGACGTGCTTAATTTGTAGTATTGTTCAGGAGGTTCGTGATAGACTGCTCTGCATGCGCCGCCTGGCCGGAAATATCTACACTTGTATCTGAGGGTCTGATCAGGGATCAGTGTCGAGGCTTGCCTTACATGTTCGTCACCGGATGCTCTGCTTGCGGTGCTGTCTTGCGGCTGATCTTTCTGGAACGGGCGCCCTGTAGTGTGGAAACTGCAACTGCACTGCCGTCTGGTGCATATTTTCAGTTGTCTGAAGTTGGTTGTGTCTTTGCCTGCAGAACCGTGAAGTGGTTCGACGCCACCAAGTGAGCTCCTTCAACTGCTGCTACTGTGCCGCAGATGCTATTTCACAATTTCTTGTGTTACTTCTCTGTATTGAGGCGTTTCTGGCATCAACTTGTCAGCTGTGTATTGCAATACCCTGTGTCTGTTGATGCTGAGGCTCCTGTTGCTGCACTACAGGGGCTTCGGCTTCATCACCCCCAACGGCGGTGGCGATGACCTGTTTGTCCACCAGGTATGTGTCTGGCATGTTTCCAAATGCACCTTACTCTTCAACCTGATGCTGCTGCTTTCGTGGCATGCCTGACCCTGTAGCTGTGCACATGCTTGCTGATCATCAACCTCTCAACGTCCTGTCTTCCTGCTGGCGAGCATCAAGCCGTTTCGCATTCGATGCGCCGCAGGAAGTGTGGTGACACTTCGCAGGCTCGACTTTTCCAGAGCTGCAGCCAAGTCTTGTCTCCTGTGTGCTGCGCAGACGAGCATCAAGACGGACGGCTACCGCAGCCTGGCGGAGCAGGAGGAGGTGGAGTTCGATGTGGAGACCGGCGACGACGGCCGCACCAAGGCCGTCAACGTCACCGGCCCCGGCGGTGCCCCGCCCAAGGTGGACTTCTGCCCTGAAACCATAATACAATGGAGCGCTCCTACCGTAATGGTTTGATCAATCTGACCTGGCAACGATGGCCGCAGCAAGGCCGTCAATGTGACCGGCCCCGGCGGTGTCCCGCCCAGGTATGCGTTTTCACTGAGATCATGATATCATGAGGCGCTCCCACTGTAAACATCTGGTCGACCTAAGATTGCGACTTGCAATGAAGGCCACGCCAAGGCCGTCAATGCAACCGGCCCCAGCCGGTGCACCGCCAAAGGTGAAAGCTGATTCACTCGAGACATGAAGTGTTATTGAGGCTGACTTTTGTGACTGACCATTATGGCCGTTTGGAAGTGCCCAGCATGCTGCTTTGCTACTCTGCTAAAGCTGTTGCGAGTCAGCCCCTGCTCTGGCCGGCAATCGGCTGCCTCAGCAGAATCTGGAGGGTGACACGAGATCTTGGGCCGAGCATGCTGAGCTCAAGCTGATTGCTCGCTTCAAATGGCAAACCTTCCGCCAGCCCAGCCGCCCACTGATGCACAATCGACATGATGCTACAGGGAGGTGACAGGGGCGGTTATGGTGGCGGCGGTGGCCGCGGTTTCGGCGGTGGTGGCGGCTATGGCCAGGGCGGCGGCGGATATGGTGGCGGCGGCTTCGGCGGCGGCGGCGGTGGCCGTGGTGGCGCATGCGTGAGTCACGAGCACAACTCGCCATCAGCATCTGTCTGGGATGCTGGTGTCCCGGTGTCCCTGTGAGCGCGTGGAGGTGCAGTGAACGGCCAGCTGACAGAGATTAGCAGGTGTTTGGTGTGGCTTGTCGCGCTCACGTCCCGCTGCCAGTGCATCCACCATGGGGTCTCCTGGCTGCTCATGAGCAAGAGCAAGATCGCTATGCTGCAGCGTGAGCCGTCGGCTCTCAGTTGCTGTTGGCCATTTATGTACTGATGGTTGACTTAACCGACTTAATCGACTTATGTGCCCTGCAGTACGAGTGCGGCCAGCCGGGCCACATCGCCCGGGACTGCCCCAACCGCCAGGGCGGCGGCGGCGGGTGAGTCTTCACGCAGTCTGCATGCCCTGGCTGTTCTGCAAGTGACTGCGCTGCTCTTGCAGCACGGCGCCACTGAGTGCCGGTCTGTCGGCAGCTGAGCTGTCTGCGTGGCATACTCCAACTGCTGCGCTGTTGGCTTACCCGCTGTCCTTGTGCGTGTTCCCGCTCGCACAGCTATGGTGGCGGCCGTGGCGGGTAAGACACAGCCACCCCCTGGAAATGCCTTTGCTCTCTGGTCCATTTGCCTGGGCCCCGACCATGAAGCGGCTGGTCCTTGGTCTTGTGGCTGTGGCCGGCACGCCTGTGCTGACCGTCGAACGGGTCTGATCTGCAGCGGCGGCTACGGCGGCGGCGGCGGCGGCTATGGCCAGGACCAGGGCGGCTACGGCGGCGGCCAGCAGGGCGGCTACGGGGTATATATATTGCCCCTGTCCTCCGCTGCCAGTGGTTGTGTCTGTTCCGGTGTAGTACCCAGGGTGCAAGCCGACCCCTTCTGAAGTGACTTGTGCTGGGGGCTTGCTGGGGGCAGGTCTTTGTGACTCCCACTCATGCTGTTGGAAGTTGTGGTCCACACTTGGCGCTGCACCGCTGAAGCGCGCAACCGTCTGCAATTGCAGGGTGGCGGCGGCTACTGAGCTGCTCCCTCTCTGCACCAGCGGCGGCCTGTGTTCCGGCTTCAGCGGCAGGCAACCTAGAAACACCTGACATGCCTTGCTGCTGCCAGCGTTTTGCGGCTGATAGCATGCTGTGGCCGGACACTGGACAGCGGGAAAGGCCAGTCGCGGGCGGCTTCCAGCCAGGGGTGATCATGACAGAAAACCTTCATGGCGGCGCTGGCCCTGTAGCAGAGACCCAGCCTGCGGCGGCCAATGCTAGTGTCGGCCCATGCGCATCTTGACTGGCTCTGCTTTGCTTTTGTGTGTTTTGTTCGTGTCTCCGAGCACCAGTGCGGCACAGGGGGTCGGGCAGCTGACCCCTTTTTGCTGCCATCTTGGTCTGAGAGCGCAGCACATTGTTCACCTCGCAGCACAGAGGCGAATGCCGTGACTTTGTATTGGGCAAATTAATTCGCTCGGTGCGGCTTCACGTGTATTGTAGGCCCGACAGCAGTAGGGAACTTGAACCGAGGGGGGCACCCCTCAAATGGACGTGCCCCCGCCTGTGCGTGTGGGGAGTGTTTGCTTGGCAGTGGTTTTTCGCGGCATGATTCGGACGGTGGCAACACGGAACGGTCTCATCAGTGGAAAGGCGACGGGGTGGCAACATGAAGCATGGATGGACAACTCGATGGATGTTCTGCTGGAAGTTTGCTGGACTGGCTGTAAAAGCGACGAGGAGACTTGTTGACCCTTTAAATTCGCATCATCTTGTTGAGCCAAACAGGAGGCACTCTTCTAGGGAGCACATCCCAGAAGCGGCCCTTTCGACATCCTCTGCTTCCAGCTGGGTGCACAAAACCAGGCAGTGCAAGCTCATTTTTCCTTTCTGCTCCGCCTCTTGAGGATTGACCTCCCGCCTCTCATCCCTTCTCAGGCGGCCTGACAGCAGCAACCATGTCGAAGGGAACAGGGTGAGCAACAGACCTTCATCTTCGCAGCTCTGATGCCTACTCTTCGTCGATCCAGACATGTCTAGGCTCCAGCGGTCGAGTATCCGCTACAGAAATAGTGCTTTGCACTCGTACGCTGTGCAGCTCTCGGCTCGGCGTGCATGGAGCCTCCAAGCTTGCGCGCAGCTTTTCATGATGTGTCGGCCGCTTAGGGCGGCGGTGGGCCTTTGGGTTCGCTGTCGGCGGCGGCCTCCTCGTCTTCATTGTTCATGCTCACTAGCCTGCTTTTGTGTTCCGGCGTTCTGGTGTGGGCCGGCTGGCGACATGCCGATCAATCCCAAGGCTTGGGTTGCCATCAGACCTGGCCCCACGATCCTCTGCAAGCTCTTGCAATGCGGCTTGATAGTGCTGCTGTGAAGCTTACGTTGGCAGCTGCACGCTTGCAAAAGGTCGTCCGCCGCCCCAGTGCCCCATTGGTGGTCTGCAGATATTATGTTGCGTCAGCGGCCCTTATGGGGAGGCTCACAGAGCAGAGGTGGCCTGTACACAGGGCACCGCTCTCCATCCAGCTCATATGGACAACTGCATGCCCTTGCTGTGGTGCCGCAGCCTGGCAGGCCAGTTCGTGTCGCGTTGCATGCTAGCTGCTTCCGGAAATATCTGCCGCCGGGTATCTCAGTTCCCGGCTCACGAGGCCAGACTCGCGGCACGCCCGCCTGGAAGATGCACTAAGCTCGCCATGTCGACACCCTAGACTCAGAAGGGATAATTGCACAAGCTCGCAGCGCTCCACATTCTGCAGCACCACCGCCCCACTTCTGACACTGTTTGCCTTTCCACTGCCTGCAGGCAGGTGAAGTGGTTCAACTCCGAGAAGTGAGCCTTTCCTCGCCTCCGTGCTCTGCCGCTGTACCCCTTGCCCATCGTTGCTACCCCGACCTGCTGTAATAATGAGTGCTGTAGTCATGATGGCTGTAATCATGATGACTGCGGGTTCCGCCTTGTGCCTGGGCGTGCATGTTTGGCGGCAGAACACTCTCTGACCCCTTGCACCTGCTCCACAATAGGGGCTTCGGCTTCATCACCCCGTCTGATGGCGGCAAGGACCTGTTTGTCCACCAGGTGTGGTTTCTGTCACTCTACGGCACAAATCGACATCTGGGACATCGACTCTGGAAAATTGATGGGAGCTGCAATGCTCATGCATCGAGTATCCAGGCGGACGGCCACCACAGCATGACGTGCAGCGAGGAGGTGGAACCGTGATAAGGATGGTGCAGCCCGTCACATGTGATCGCCTTCTGATGGCCTTCATCTTGGGTTCTTGCAGTCGAGCATCCAGACGGACGGCTACCGCAGCCTGCGGGGCGGCGAGCAGGCGCACTGCGATGTGATGTGGATGTCCATTTCTGCTGTCCCAGTCCAGCTTGTGACCGCTGCCCCCTCTTGCGCATCTGCAGTCGAGCATCCAGACGGACGGCTACCGCAGCCTGCGGGACGGCGAGGACGTCGAGTTCGATGTGGAGGCCGGCGACGATGGCCGCACCAAGGCCATCAATGTGACGGGCCCCGGCGGCGCCCCGCCCCAGGTCCGGCAGCACCTAAACCCCAAGATGTGTCGACGTTCGCACATCTTCCGCGAGCAGCTAGGTCGACAGGTTCATTGTCCAACGCGCCAGATCTTGGCCGCATCAGCCCAGCTCTGGTGGCTGCGCTGCGGCTGCCAGTTCTCGCACAAACAAATCCACAACATGTCACTGTAGCATGATGAATTCAATTTGTTTGTGTGTGGGGCATCTCGGACGTGTCACACTTGAGGCAGCAGGATGTCATGCTGCAACTGTGCCCGTTGCCTAATGCGGCACACACATTCTGTCACTTCAATCTTGTAAGGGACTGTGCCAAACACATTACCTATGCATATCATCATCGTTTTTGATGCTGCAGGGTGCCGACAGGAGCGGCGGTTACGGTGGCGGCGGCGGCTTCGGCGGCGGCGGTGGCTATGGCGGCGGCGGCGGCGGCTACGGCGGCGGTGGTGGTTACGGCGGCGGCGGCCGCGGCGGCGGCCGTGGCGGCGCATGCGTGAGTTTCCTGCTCTGCCCAATCGCATCTGCCCCTCTCATCCATCCTCGCTTCAACCCTGCCGCTCGGCAGCCCGGCATACCCTGTTGCTATCTGCAGGGGCGCCGTGCCGCAGGATGCTGATGGGATCCTCGTCCCGAAAGGCTGTGCATCATTTGCCGACTTTGTCAGCTGCTGCATGCATGCGGCTTCTCGAGCAACAAGCCATCTCCTCGACGGGTGTCGCATTCGAGGAGCACATGTCGTCCTGCTGCTGAATGGCTGTTTGTGTCCTGTCTGCGCCTTGTGACCCAAGTGCGGCCACCTGGGCCACAAGCCCGGTGGCTTCCCGTCTGTGTTTTCCGCATTTTTGCTCTTGTCTGACGGGACTCACCTGTTTCTGCCTGCAGTACGAGTGCGGCCAGCCGGGTCACATCGCCCGGGATTGCCCCAACCGCCAGGGCGGCGGCGGCGGGTGAGTCTTCATGCCCTAAACCCTAAACCCTGACAATCAACCGCGCCTTCTGCAATCCTTTCCCCTGCATGGGCATCCCGGCATCAGCAACTGGTCACGCCTGTTGGACAGCTTAACGGCGTCTGTCACGCGATGCTGAAGACTGCACTGCCTGCATCTCTGGTGCTACCGGCAGTATACACATTTCGGCCTGTGTGCTCACTGGCTGTCCTTGTGCCTGGCCGGCTCCACAGATATGGCGGGTGAGGACCGGTTCACTCTGCTGACAATCCCACTGGCATGTACCTGCTGGACAATCTGCCTGGCCCCTGTTTATGTAGCCCACCTGGTTGTTGTGTCTGTGGGAGCAATTGGCATGCAGGTGCTGACCGGCTCTGCGTCTGATCTGCAGTGGCGGCTACGGCGGCGGTGGTGGCGGCTACGGTGGCGGCCAGGAGCAGGGTGGTTACGGAGGCGGCCAGGGCGGCTACGGGGTGCGGGTTTTCCCTTACCATCTCCTGTCAAACACTTCTGTCGTTGGTTGTTGAATGTCACAGCTGTCATAAGGTCGCATGAGTTGGACCTGCGACGGCTTGGGGTCGTCGTCTCTTGTGTCTCTCCAATCTTGCGTAAGATGAGTGCCTGCTGCGCATTTTGAGCGGGAATGCGTTCAGTCGCCTGTATGGCTGACATATCACACTGTTTGCGATCCACAGGGCGGCGGCGGCGGCTACTGAGTGCTGCCCACCGGTCGCCAGCAGCCCCGTGTGCCGGCCCTTGCAGCGGAAGACTGATGCCACTGTCCCGGCTTGCGGCCGATGCCACTTCGCGGCTGACAGCACACAGCGGCTGACAAGGGGGCAGCTGGGATGGACAGCCGTGAGCGGGGTAAGGCCAGGGGTGGCCGTGGCCACACAAGCCTCCAGGGTGGCGCCAGCCCTGTAGCAGATGCTGAACATGCGCCACCAACATTCCGTTGGCCTGTGCGCATGACAGCTGGCTGGGCCCGAGGAGGCTTCGTGAGTTCTGCTTGTGTCGCCAAGATGGCAGGAAGTTGGGCTAGGTGTCAGCTCTCTGCCGCTAGGCTGAGAGTGCAGCAAAGAGAGGCAGATACCGTGACTTTGTATTGGGCCAAATTCATGTGCTCGGTGCGGCTTCACGTGTATTGCAGGCCCAGTAGCAGTAGGTAAATCAAACCCAGGGAGCACCCTTCGACGGTGGCAAGTCAGATCGGGGCCACCCATGGAAAGGCGGTCGGGGCGCAGCACATTGGACGAGGCGATCTGGATTGATCTGCTGAAAACTATCGAGGCTGTTGGGGTGGCTGTAACCACAGGAAACTGTGCTGTTTTCGAACCAACGAAAACCACAACCAAAGAATAATGTCCAGATTGTCTATAACCGAGAGGATGAATTATTCACCGTCTCAAATTGCAGAGAATACGCAGACGGCCAGATTGATAATGCCGGCACGATCCAAGCACTGAATGCAAAGCTGAATTGCAATCTGAAAATCTCACATCACTTGAAACATCACATTCGACAGCATACCAACATGAAGTCGGAGTGTTACGAAGGCTGATCCCGTCCTTGAATGCGCCTGACCTGAGACCCACAACATCCCGAATTTGCATGACAGCTGATTCGGCTACCCGTCATCGCCGGCGGGCAGCAGCACACCAATATCGCTGCTGTCTGACACAGCACCAGCGTCATCCAAGGTGCTGCCCTTGCGACGGTGCATGACTAGCGATTGGCCACAGCTCCTCCCAGCAACGTCCGCCGTAGCTCCGCCCGTTGCTGGGTACTTCAGCAGCAGCTCATGCTGCTGGCGATGGCCAGTCAGCGGCGGCGGCAGCGCGAAACTGTCATGTATCGCCAAATTTTTCTCACGGCGCCGGCGACGCTGACCAATGCCGTGCTTCAGCAGCAAGCTCAAGACGCCGGCATTGGCTGCCCTGCGTCGGCGGCAGCGCGGCGCTGCTCCTGCACCAGGAACAGCAAACGCATCTGTATCCAGTAGTTGTTGTGTGCTCTCTTGCCTTGACTGACTTGATCAGCTGTAATGGAGCAACTGTTCATGTGGTCACTTCACAAAGTGCCTACAGCTTTTCAGGTGCTTACTTCAAGAAGTGCAAGTCAGTGTCACAGATGTTGACATCCACGGTGGACCCTGCGCCGTGTGCACATCACCAGCTCGAGGCGGGCAGCTCAGCAGCTCAGTCATGGGAATCTGCAAGCGGCCCAGCTTGCCTGGCGGCAGCCTCAGTTCACATCAGATTACTCGGACTTACTAATGAGCTGCCGACAGGGAGCACTCTCACCACAGGGTGGGTCGGCGCGCTCGATAGCTCAGTCACGGAGTCCTGCACGCGCCCCGGCTGCCTGGCGGCGGCTGTAAATTTCCATGCAACATCAGATCAGGTTTGTCGATGAGCTGTCGGCAGCCTTTTGTCGAAGGCTGTCTCACCACAGGGTGGGTCGGCGCGCTCGGCAGCTCGGTCACAGAGTCCTGCACGCGCCCCGGCTGCCTGGCGGCGGCGGCGCCGTCGTTGATGGTGGTCTTGGCAAACTGCCCGGTCGGCACCGCCTGGATCGCCGGCGAGCGGGTCTCGGCCACGGCACCCTCGGCTGCCTTGACGCCCTGCACATGATATGTGATGAGGCGACAGTCAGCTGATATACCTACATCTTCAGAGTCCATCTTCAGAGGGAAGAGGCCTGGTACCGCTGGCAAGCCGCCATTGGCTGCGGCGCCTCAGCTGCCTTCACGCCCTGCACAGGTGATGAGGAGACAGTCAGCTGATGATCCACATAAAGGTTCCTTTCGCCGGATGTTCAGCCACAGACTGGCTGGTAGGCATTGTATTGGATCGCCAACGTGGTAGTGTGTGTCATGGCACCTGTGGTTGCCCTGATTCCTGCACATTAGGGTGACCATGCCGAAAGGGGTCACAGCAACAGACGACACAGTGCTGGTGGATGATTGGCGCTGCCTCATCTGCCACCAGGTTTCTGTGGCCATGGCAATCTCGGCTTCTCTCACCGCTTGCAATTAAGCTTTGTGAGAAGGCTGCCAGATCTGCCAGAAGGTGTCAACCGAGGTCACATCACAGAATTTGCTGGTCAGCACCACCTGATTTGCTGTGTCCTGGATGTGCTGTGCTGCCTACCCCATCGACCCATTGGGCAGCAACAGCAATGCAACCTCTGACAGCTGCGTCACAAATATTCTGGTTCGCCTCACCTGTGGCGGCGCGATCGCGTTGCCCTCCTCGTCCCAGTACTGGAAGGTGTTGCCGTACCCAGTCGGCTTCTTGGCGGGCGGCCCGGCGGCGTTGGCGCCGCCGGCGCCGGGGCCAGCAGCAGTCCCGGCGGCCGTGGGTGTCCCAGCGGGTGACGCGACTGCGCCTGCAGTACACGTGTGCGCAGCGTGTGAGCTTGTGGGACAAGGTCCGAAAGACAGCGGCTTGTCAGCTTGTGCTGGGCGTCTGGACATGGGTTGTGTATATTGACCAAGGCGTACGTCGGCAAATCAGCCCGCCGCAGCCATGGCATCAGCGATCCAGCACCACAACAACAAGAATCGGCCGTGCAACCTGCTGATCAGCCGGACATGACTCAGGTAAAGCGGCGACGGGCACTGCAGCTTCGTCAGCACGACACTGGGATGTGTTGGCGGAACCGGGCTCCCAACATCACACAAGTGTGGATGCGGCTTGCTGTAAAACATGTAGCTGCACTCACTGGCGGCAGTTGGGGTGCCAGTGGGCGTGGCGGCGGGGCTCTCGAAGTCCCCCGGCAGCAGCATCGGGCCGTCGCGCTCGCGGCTGATCACCGGCATCTGCACCCGCAGGAGCTGGCAACATCGAGGTACGCATTGCACCGATCCAAAACACTAGTGCGCAGCATCAGTGAGACTTACTGACCTTGCACATACCGCATACTGCACAATCGACTGCACTCGAGTGTCACATGAGGCTGCAGCGGCTCTCTGTCAGCAAGAAGCGCCTCCAGAGAGCACCTGTGACGCATATGCTCGCATGGGGGTGTTTTCTTAGACGGGACTGGGCGGAAGCTCCCTGGGAATCTCACGTCAGTTTCGAGGGAGCCCAGCTGCTCCTCGGCGGCCAGCAGCGCCTCGGCCTCCAGCCGCAGCGCGCGCCGCACGTTGCCCAGCGCCGCCTGTCGTGCAGGGGAAAACACTCTTCAGATATGACCCAAATATTAAAGAACGCACAGGTCGTGCGGTCTGCTTGCGGGAAGTCAGCCTCAGCCTCCAGCCGCAGCGCGCGCTGCACGTCGCCCAGCGCCGCCTGTCATGCAAGAGGCAGACTCTCCGAATCCGAATGATTTGCTGAGATGATGGAGGTACTGATGATGGAAGCACGGAGAAACTGGTCGTGAGGTCTGCTTGCTGGAGGCCAGCCATGCCGCCTGTCACGGAGGGACAACAACCGCTCCACGATAAAAACGTATCGATCACAGGGCTGGTTGGCGCCCTTCTCGCTGATACTCAGCCGTGCAGGAAGTCGTCACAACATGAGGACCCCCTGGCGGATGGCTTCCAAGTGTGAATGCCCCAACCCCTACACGTTCGTCAACACCACCACTCCATCGTCGGCATACAGCACGATACGGAACAGCACAAACCCAGCTGCTTGTCACCACCGCAGCAAGTGGTGTCCCAGAGAAGCCAGCCCACCTGTGCATCGGCGGCGAGGGACACCAGCTCAGCGTGCACGTCCTCCTCGATGCCGATGTACGCCTCCCGCTTGGCTGCGCACGCATCAGACTCAAGATCAATATCGGGCAATTGAATAGAACAAGGAATATCGCGTATATATGAGCCCAAAACATCAAGTGGGCCACGATACATCGGCCGACTTTGTACTAGCTCAGTCTGCTGTGGAGCAGGTAAGTGCCTGCCGGACATTGGCCACAACTTGACCTCACCTGCTAACACCTTCTTGGCGTTGGCCTCAGCGACGTCCAGCGCCGGGTCGTTCTTGCCGTCCGTCTTGCGCACGTGCTTCAGCTGCGCATTGCGCGCGTCAGCCACCTGAGCACCATCGACAAGACACTGACGTCAGCTGCTGTGATCAGCTGCTGCAGTCTGTCGTGAAGCCCACTCTGTACCAAAGAACGTCGCTGCATTTGAGGGCTTCAGAGCCTCATGATGCATGCTCTTAACAAGCTCGTGTTTTGATCCCAGCTGTACACTGAGGCGTTGCCACCAATGAGACGACCACATAGCAGGAGGACGGGATGACATCATAACCACCTCCTTACGGGCGGCGTCGTACTCCACACGCATGTTCTCCACTGCCATGATGCGTGTCTGCAGTCAGACGGAGGAGCGGTAAGATAGATATCAGCACCAGCAAACTCAAAGATGCTCGCTGGACCGGGGCAGCCTGTGCAGGCAGCACTACATTGGCGTGACACCCCAGCAGTGTCGAGAGGTGCCAATGTGACACGTGGAGTACCATCAAAGCCTCGAGACTGCCAACACAGCGACGCATAAATGGTGTGTCAGATGTCTGACAGGGCGCTGCACCTTGAGCTGCTGGTATTGCTTGTGCCAGCGCTCGATCGGCGTGTACACCTCATCCTGCAGCTTGCTGTCCATCGCCTGCGGCGCAGACATGAACATTTGATACATCGCCAATGGTTTCCCAAGCAACCTGCATGATGTGTCAGCACTCTGATGGACATAAACACCTGGACAGAACCTGCAGCTTGCCGTCCAGCGACTGCAGGGCACAAACGTGCGGCGCCAGCAGTATTGGCAATGATACAGAAGGTTTCGAGTGTACGCCCCGTCGTATTGCCCAAGCTGCAGATTCCTCATGGCGGGGCAGCCTGATGCACTTTCACCTATGATGTCTGGATGGTCCAAGCCCGTCGGGCAACCCAATGGTGGAACGTGTCGGCAGATGCCCAGCGGAAATGTGCACGGCTGGAGAGACCAGAGAGATGATATGCCGGCTGGGACAGGCGCTCCCTCCCCAGGAGGTGGGCATGGTCACCAGCCCCCTTGAGCAGTCTGGATTTTGTGAGAGGAGCTGTGGCAGTGTTATGGCCCTCCCACTTGGTGCAAGTGTGTACAGGAGGACGTCCTACATGACGTATATAAACATATATTTATATAGATATATAATATATACACATGTACATGGATCTCACCGAGGTGATGCGCTCGCTGGGGTAGGCGCCCAGCTTCTTGGACGTGGGCGCCGCCTTCACGATGTCCTCCTGCGCGAGCTGCGCCGAGTTGGGGGCCGTGTCCGCCTGCCGCCAGACCCGCGGGAACGCCGACAGGCTGTCGTCCGCCGTCTTCAGCACCTCTGCAAGCACACGTGGTTCTGGCGACTCGGCAGCTGAGGCACGCACGACTCCGTGGCAGCTGGGTCACCACCAATTTAAGACCCACGGTCGTACCGGCAGGCTGTCGTCTGGCACGATGCAGCACAGCGGGTCTTTGGGCAACTAGGGCAGTGCGATGCCAACATCCACAGGAGTGCGCATGTAGCTCATTGCATGCTGTGCTCCGGCATGCCTTGTTTGACACTGCCAGCACATGAGGCCGCTTGTCCGCCTCTGTGATACGTGCAAACGGTGCTTCACAGGCTGCAACAACCAGAAAGGCAGGTGCTCGCGCACCATCTGTGGCTTTAGCGAAGGTGCGCAACGCCGCCTCGGCCTTCAGTAGCTGCCGCTTGAACTGCAGAGCAGAGAGCAGAAGCGGAGACTCAGCCGCGTTCCGAGATCGCAGTGGGGGGTAGAAGATGCCTGCGCGATCACACTGCAGGAAGCCGTGCAGAATGCACATGCGCCCGGCCTGAGTGATGGTGCTTTTATCAAGGTGCAGCGCTGTACAGCACCGCACGCAAGCGGTACGCCGGCATCTGCAGGTTTGCTGCCGTCTACACGCACCGTTTGAACTTCGTTAAAGGTATTCTCCAGCCGCTCAGAGTGGTCGGTGCCCTCGAAACTGGAGAACACATTGATCCCTGAACAGCACGAAATTGCGGGGTCAAACCTACGTTCGTGCCCGAATCATCCACAAAACACTTGAAGGAGCTGCTGAGGTCTGTAGTGCTGGTGCATTCTGGGGCCCTCCCAGACATGCTCGATCATGCAGTTTAACAGAGGCGAGTGACTGCAAGCTAGCAGCCATTCCTCAGTACCTGACGTCTTCTTCTTGAAGATGCTCTTCATCCTGTGAGTTGCTTGTTGCGATGTGGTCAACACTCAAGCGTCTTGCGGGGTGTGCACTCAAATTGCGATGGCACGGAGCAAAGATGAGCGTCAGAACCGCGTGACGCCGCCAACAGGGGTGTCAGATCGTGCAAAGGAGTCTTTCAAAGACTGAATGCCAGTTGTTTGCAACAGCAGACGGCAAATTGCGGTTTGCAACAGACAGCAAAGACTGTCTCTTCGCATGCAGCTGCCGGGAAGCGGTGACGCATGGTTTTGACGTCATGCGTGACTAAAGGTGAGTGGGTCGAGAAAGCTTTGACCCACCTGGCAAGCAGCCGGAAGTGCCACAGGGGCGAAGCTTTGCCTTATAACCGACGAGCTGAATCGATGTCGCAGTGGCACGTCAGTCTCATTCAGTGCTGTGTCAGTCAGAGAGATTGCGGCAGCGGCAGGTTTTCAATTTTGTGAGGAACCATCTTCTGAAAGCCAAGCATGCAGCAAGTGGGATGCAGCACATGGCATGGCCGGTCGGTAGCCAGCAAAACTCTGACCCTAAATTTGCATGATCTCCTTTGAACGCCAAAATCATAGACACATACACTTGTACCCTTCCAAATTTCGCGTCGAAGTGACGACATTGCAAATCCCTTTTATACAACCATCAACATACACTCGCGCAATCGAAGTAAAGCCTGATGCTGCATGCATGACCTGTGCACAATACGTCTGCCTGACGTTGCTTTTGTTGCTTTGCTCGCCTCAAGCAATGCGCTGTAGCACCTCATGAATCATCCACCTACAACAGAGGGATATCGATGCCTTGGGCTACATCCGTCTGCAGAGCACAATTGCAGCACAGCAAGCTGAGCTCAGTTGAACAATGTGGAACATACATCATTGCCGTGGCTAGTAAAACACTTCAGCATGCATGCCGCTGAGCTAGTCCACGCACCTCCGAATCATCCATAAGCTCGTCGTTGGCAGCCACAGCGGCGGATCCGGTCCCTGATGGCGGAACCGGCCCATCTGGTATTCACGTGGCGCAGCCGGGGGCAGTGCGCCGCCAGCAGCTGCCTGGTCACACCCACATCGATGTGGCCACAGCCGCTCAGGTCTGCGGCAGTAACGCCGCCGTACTTGGGCACGATTGCCGCCAGCGCAGCATCATCAATCTGCAGAAAGACAGCCAAATCGTCAGCCCTGCAGTGGCTGCTGAACTGCGAGCAGGTCAACTCTCGAGCAGCCGCTCGGGTCTGCTGCGATGACACGCCGCAATTTGGCACAATCGCCGCCACCGCAGCGTCATCATCTACAGAAGGACAGCCATTTCATCAACCCTGCAGTGGTTGCTAGTCTGCGTCCATTTCAGTGCTTGAGCAGCCGATCAGGCCTGCTGTGGTGATGCTGCTGACCTTCACCATGAACTTCACCAGCGCAGCGCCACCACACTGCAAGTGGGAAGCCAACCGCGTCAGAGGCCCTATCGCAGGTGCTTTGCAGCCAGAAGCTAATGCATGTGCAGCAGCTGAGGGTCGTGGCAATGATGCCACTGAACGTGGCCACAGTTGCTGCCAGCAGCGTTCCATCGACCTGCAGGAAGACCGTCATGGCATTGGCCTTGCAAACGGTGCATCGCTAGTCAGAAAGGGTGCGTTCGCAACAGCTCAGGGCTTCAGTGGCCGTGCTTGCACAGCCCAGCTGTAAGGACAGTGCCGCACCTGCCGAACCGTCAGCCTGCAGAATGACTGCCATGCCATCAGCCTTGCAGCAGCCACTTATTCTGTTGCAGCCTCAGGACATACATATGTGCAGCAGCCAGTCCGCCTGCTATCGCTAGCAGAATGCTTCAAGTGGAGGGTTCTGGGTGGATGACCTTCGCTGAGAAACTGTATGCACATCCTGGCTACACCAGTGGACATTCTCGTGCTCCCCGCTTCAGGCCCTCAGCAGACGAAGTTGTCGTTCTTGAACTCTCCTTTCCAGTAGTCCAGGTCACCGAGGGCATCGCTCACGAGCTCTGAGACATCGCCGTCATCAGGCACCTGGACCATACCCTGCACCACGCACCTCGGCGCCTAAGCAGCTGACTCAGGACACCAGGTCAGCAAACGAGGAGGTACGTGAGAGTGCTATGGACTGCATTGGACAGGTCATCAGCCCACCACAAACAGGGCCAGATCATCATCGTTGTCATCGTCATCATCATTGCCGCCGTCACCGCTGTCCCTGAGTTTGCGGTTGATGTCGACGCCGACACTTGCCCAAACCTCCGCAGGGACGTCCGAAGGATCTGCATAGTGACCTGTGCGTCCAACAGCAAGGCAGAATTGGTACAGTGACCTGCTCTTGCACATCTCGATGCACACAAGCAAGTTCAATGCTGGGCGTATCCCGCATGCAGTGCCGGCATTGACGCAATTGGTCTTGCATGCTCCAGAAGTTTCCAATGTGCTGGAATCAGCTGCTGCGATACGCAAGCAGACAATAGTCACATGCTGCACCTATCAGTGTCACCCTGTCGCCTGCCCAGCTGCCAAATGCGGCATGCGAGCCACCCCGAGCTGCCAGCAGGATCGCCATCGCCCGGCCGTTCTCGGTGTTGCACATGATCTCCAAGAGCTTCTGAAGCGGCGAAACTGTGTAGCTCTGTCTCTTGGTGAGGTTGAAGATGCCCCACTGCACAGCAGCACACGTGAAAATTTCAACTGGGTGCCGTCCGAGGCGCATCCAATCACGCACCAGGTCAGTGGATGCGCTATATGGAATGCAACACAAGCCCCAGCGCTGCGTGAAGAACCCGCATGTCGGTATGTGTCCCAGCAGGTGATCAGATCAGCCAAGCAGCAGTCCTCTCAAGGACTCACATACTGGCCCATGATGACGCCCGGCAGAGACGGCTTCCGTATGCGATACTGCAGTGATTGCAATGCAAGTGTTGATCTAACGCTCTGCTGGTTGAATCGATTTCGGGACTCCAGTCAAACCCCATCAACTACGTCCAGCATCCCAGCGAAGTTGCCATGTGTGCGGCACTGCTGCCACTCCAGTCTGCCAGTGCAGAACGCTGCCCCCTTGCAGTATGCAGATGCAGAACGTAGCGTGCCAAATGTGGCGACACAGAACTTGTACGGCAACCTTGTTCGAAGGTGGCAAGCATCCCGGGTGCCACAACTTGCTGATTTGCAGCTTATCAGGCTTCGCACTAGCTTCATACTACTGCAGTGGTTCATGGCAGGGACAATCGTGTGCTGGGCCAGCCCTTCGGTTAGCTCTCCTGCACATATAGGTTTTGGCCTTTGATCTCACGACGTTTGCCACAGTTGCACCAGGCGATTACCTTGCCCTCGTCTTAGAATCTTCAAATGTCTGTATTGCCATTGGTTGAGGTGCATGCTATGTAGTGCCACCTGCGTCTGTGATGCGTCCCAATGCGGACTGCGGCGTGAGAATGGCAACATAGGTGTCGCTTGCTGGACGCCCGAAACGTGACATAGTCAGCTCAGAAACTTGATGCGATATGAACAGCGGGGGTGAGAGATTATGGTAGTGTTTGTCATATGTGCACGCCTTGACGCGGCGTGCCACATCTGCAGCACATCTGAAATGTTGTCAGACGTAGATCCGGACGCGCACTGCTGCCATCGATTGATTCTGATATCCAGACTAATGGGGCTGGGCAGCGCTCGCTCCTGACACAGCCTCACATTTTCCCAATGATGGCCTGCGCTGCACATGCATGTTGCGGCAGCATGCTGCCGGCGTGCCATCGTGACATGCAACGGGTATTTAGGTCAGATTGTTCAATCAACTGCAAACTGATGCTGCAAATCAGACGTTTAGGCTGTCGGAAACGTGGGAAGTGTTGGTTGGCATCAACACCAATCTGGTCTGCAAAGCTGTCTGAGCTGACAAGGCTCATAACAGTAGCATGGCCTAGCCTCACCAAACTGCTCACGCGTGCACTGCACGACGCAAACTGGCCGCCCCAGGGACGACTGCACCCGCCACAATAACTGCCGCGGGTTGGGTAAGGAGATCTCCAAGACATGACTCATGAGTCATCGGCTAATCTTCCACGGACGATAGCTCTGTCGTGCCGTCGTGTCGTCTTGCCGCAGCACAACAATTGCGCTTGCAAATTTCTGGGAACCCTTGTCTGCAGTGCCGCCTACAGTAAGGCCGTCACGCTGCTCATTTGCCCAACACCAGGCGCAAACTTCGACGCGACTTCTTTCGAGGTGCAGCCCCTGATGCATCAGCCTCACGCACAGACCGCCCATGTGATGTGCCTTGACAACGTTCGACAGATGATCTCGCCTGTCCTCCGCTTTGAAGATGCAGCGGCGATGCACTGCCGCACCCTTTGCCCTGACTGATGTCTCCTGTAGCACCGCTGAACCTTGCAGTGAACACTGAGCTGCGTCGCGGTCTCGACGGTGCTCTGTCTGCTGGTGCAACTGGCGCAGAGCGCACAGCGTGGGCGTGCGGGACCTTCAGCAGTAGCCGTGATATTCAAGCGTGCTGACTCGACCTTCTGTTCGCTTTTTACAAAGTTTACATATGCATTCGCATGCTGCAGGTCGCCAGGACTGTTCACCTGCCGAGCAGTGGAAGCTCATTCCCAGCGAGACTGCATCTGAAGACTTGTACCTCGCCAAGTGAGTTGTTTACTCATGTGTGACGGCTCGTGAGCTGTCGAGCTTGCGCCGTCGAACCTGCACCATGCCCCGTCCGCTTGGGCCAGAAAATTGCTCTGTATCATGTGACAGATTCATCAGTCAATTTCGCCTTGGCTTTGCCGCCGGCCCCCACGCTCGATTGCGCCGTGCGAGTCGACTGCCAGATTTGGTTGAAGCTACCTCGCACCTGTGCTCTGCACTTTCGATTTGGCCTAGACACAGCGGCTGTGCGCGCACTAACGCCGCCTCAGCGGGCAGGAGAAGACAGCTTATCAAGATTTGGCAAGAAACTTTTCATTTTTGTGGACCCATTCTGCATTTGCTGCACTGTCAAAGCGCGCGCTTGCGGCACGCCCCCACTTTGCATGTGTCATTCAGTCAGTTGCTGACAAAACATAATGCACTGTGGCTACACCTTTTGAGCGCTGCGCCACAAGCTCACATCAGTGCCACCTGCCTGCAGCAGAGGCTAGCCGTTGCACATGTGGCGCCGACGCCCATGTGATGCTTATGTAAGGGATGAGGTACCCACAGACTCTTCTAGGCGTGCCAACAGCAGAGTCGAACCCTTGCCTCTTCCCTGTCTGATCTGGTTGCTTCTGCCACTGACCAGGATGGGAGGCGGCGGACCCGTGGCCGACCTGCCGGGCCAGCGCACCGACCTGCACGAGGGCCGCTTCACGCCTTATGTCGCCATGGTCACCCTGGTCGCGGTGAGCAGAAAACCCTAATGCCACTGAACAACCAGGAGCTGCAATGCGGCGTGTTGCACTCGATCCAAGCAACGGCTTGACGTGCATGGTCCCGCTCACGTGCTGCCGCACTTATGTGTCGCCACAATGTGTGGTGCACCTGTTGCTGAGTGGCGCTGCATGCAATGCTCAGAACATGATATGCATGTGCTGACATGCAGGCGTCGGGCGGCTTGATGTTCGGGTACGATATGATTTTTCATGTACCTGGTCCTCCATCCATCGATATGTGACGATATCCAATTCCATCGATAGGATAGGATATCGATTGATTTCGGTATGTGACGATATGACGATCTGTATCATCCTCACCTGGTCCTCACCACGAATGACGACAGGTACGATAACGGCGTTTCGGGCGGCGTCAGCAACATGGACGCGTTCCTCGGAAAGTGAGCTCCTATTGCTTGATGTGATTCATTAACTTGCAGCGGCCTTGCACGACGGCAATACACATGCATGCATGTTCACCAGACTCGGCCCAGCATGTCTGCAGCCAGGTCGGACTGGTGCAGCATGAAGTTGGCACATAGGAAGCATGCACAGAGTGCTGACCGTGTCACTGTTGCCTGCAGGTTCTACCCAAGTGGGGCTCTCTCACCACCGCTGCAATTGCTTGCATGCTCCTGCAGCACCCGTCAGCTAATGTGATGAGCCTTGTTGGCTGCATGCGTCTCAGCAGGTGCATGAATCCTGAGCACACAGAAAATTCGTGAGCTGCCTATGAACCCCCCCTGGGATGTCCTGATGCAGGTGTGCTGGCGAGCAAGCTGGCCGACACCAACCAGAGCGCCTACTGCAAGTAAGCAATGCCTGCTGCTGCCTGCTGGCATGCTGATTGCCCATCCCCTACAGCTCTGCAAATTGCAAGTGGGCATGCGCACTGCCTGCATGCCGCATCCTGCAAGGTGTCGCCAGTGTTGTGAACTGGCGCATACATGCGTGCAGGTTCGACAACCAGAAGCTGCAGACCTTTACTTCCTGCCTGTTTCTGGCTGGTGCGTCTCTCAGTGGCCTCATGCGAGAGCCCAGCTTGCAATGTTGCACACCTGTAAGGGGTTTCTGCTGCGGTCTTCTGCATTGCACACCATATAGATCGAAATTACGCAAGCATGTGTGGGATCGCGTGCAACTGCAGGTCTGGTGGCATCCTTCCCCGCCGCCTGGGTGACGACTCACAAAGGCCGCAAGATCAGCATGATCATCGCTGGCGCCATGTACATGGTCGGTGAGTGCTGTCCCCGTGGCTCCTCTCATGGCCGCTAAATTAAGCGCATTTATTGTGCCTCATTGGTATGACTTTTGCACTGGGTCACCAGCAGAGCAACTCGAGGAAACAATGGGGACCACTGGCATGCAGGCACTGTGATTCTGGTGGCTGCGGAGCACATCTCCATGCTGTACATCGGCCGCGTGATCCTGGGCTTCGGCGTTGGCTTCGCCATCCAGGTATGTCAGCTTTCAAGGATCGTCGTGAAGGTCTCGTTCGTCCTCCATCTGTACGGCCCAATGTCAGCCACACATCTGCTGTGCATCTGGCAGGTGGCAGTGGGCAGGCCTTCCCAGCCTGCATTGTCTTCTTCCAGCCTTCAGCAGCGGCGGCATACAAGTCACTTGCTGTCAGATGCCTGACGCAACATGCGGGTCCGACAGGGCTGACGTGAGATGTGTGTTGTGTTGCAGTGCACGACCCTGTACAACTCGGAGATGGCGCCTGCCAGGCTGCGTGGCGGGCTCAACATCCTGTTCCAGGTAGGTTTTAATTCTTGGCGGTGCAATGTCAGCAGCAACTTCCATTTCCTCCTGTCACGCTGGAAACATCAGAGATGGCGCCCGCAAGGCCGACTTAGCATCCTGCATTAGGCTCCAAGCGTGTGAGAATGGGTGCATGCATGCTGCACCATTTGCGACCTGGCATGCTCGACTCGACCAGCCTGCACGTCCTGGGGATGCCCAGCAGCCTGGGTGCTGCATGCATCGAATCAGGGATTTTCCGCGCACTTTGTGCGGAAGTGCGCTACACTGTCATGCTGACACTGGAGACCCGCACGACAAGCGTCTGCTGACACCCCTTCCTTTGCCCGGCGCAGCTCATGGTGACGGTCGGCATCCTGGTCGCCCAGTGCATCAACTACGGCACGCAGCACCACCCCTGGGGCTGGCGTGTTTCGCTGTGCATCGCCTTCGTCCCCGCCTTCATTCTCTTCTGGGTATGATCTGCACTGCACGAACGTATCTTCCCTTGAATGCCCTCGAAAACCATGCACCCACTTCGATTTGTCTCCCGCCAGCAGCACATGGTGCAGGGCGGCATGCTGCTGGCAGAGACGCCCAACTCCTTGATCGAGGATGGTTTTGATCGAGGATGGTTGTCGGTCAAGGAGAGATTAGTGATGTCGTGAGCCACTGATGAAAGTGGCAGCTCTGCATTTCGAGGTGTGGTGTTGCAGGGTGGCGTGCTGCCAGAAACTGTCAACTCAAGGATGGAGTGCGATCCTCTGGCGAAGGCCTGTCATGTGAGAAGAACCCCAATCTTCCATTTCGGTTGCACTTTCTCATTTGTTTTTGCTGCATGGCCGCAGGGCGGCGTGCTGCTGCCGGAGACACCCAACTCACTGATCGAGCGCGGTCACCTGGAGGAGGCGCAGCGCGTGCTGCGCAAGCTGCGGGGCACCGACAACATCCAAATCGAGTACGAGGACATCGTGCTGGTGCGCTGACTTTCCGTGATGCACAAAGGACACTGCAGCATTTTATGCATTCCTGACACAGATACAACAGATCTAAGTCGGAATCTAAGACACAATTTTGACACACCCCTTTCTCCGTAGTGTTCCTGTTCTGCACAAAAAGGCACGTCGACTGTGGTTTTTTGGGTTTCTGCTGTGCGACATCAGGAACTTGAGTCCAGCACAAGCATATGAGGGCTTGATCGATGACGATACTCCACTATCGGGTTCTAGCCGTTGAACTGTTGAGCCATCAGAACGTCAATAGCAACCCAGCAGTTCCTTTTGTGCCCCACAGGCCACGCAGGCAGCCCGGGAGGTGGGCGCCAATCCGTACTCCACGCTCATGAAGCGCCAGTACCGCCCGCAGCTCATCATCACCATTCTGGTGCGCTTAACTCCGTCAAAATCTAAGATTCAACACCTGAGAGGCAAAGCTTCTGCGCAAGCCCTGCAGCTGCTTCTGCTCCACCGTTGCACGTCGGCGGATCCTGCCCAGCAGAGCAGCTGGGGCTCCTCTGGTCCATGTGGTGCACTCTAACCTCTGCAACCTGGCAACTTTTGCCTGCGTATCATTGAAGCTTCCTGGCTGTGGTGCTCACCGCCGGGGATGGGGATCGTTGCTCTTGTGCGTCAGTCCCCCACCTTCTCGTGTGTGTTCCACCGCCAGATGTCGAACCTGTACTGAAATTGAGTCCTGTTTATGGCGCAGATGCCGTTCTTCCAGCAGTTCACGGGCATCAATGCCATCATCTTCTACTCGCCCATCTTTTTCTCCACCCTGGGCTCTGGCGACAAGGAGTCCCTGCTGGCCTCAGTGAGCACGACCTGATAGCATTTATTGCATGCATCTGTGCTGTGTGTGCCAGTTCATGAACGTATGGTATCCTGTGTTGTCATTCGTTGCATCCTCTGGTGATCTTGTGTGTTGATGCTGTCGGCGCGGCGTGTCGTGTTCAGCATTGCAATTCTTACTCACAATAGTTTGAGACTTTGGCCAAATTCTCCCTTCGCACCTGCGTGTCGTGGCGGGTGTTCCTGATTTCTCTGCTTGTCTGAGTCTGGCTGCTTCACGTCCTCAGACACAGTTATGATGAGACATCCTGCGTGAATCCTGCACAGGTCATTGTGGGCGCCGTGAACGTGCTGTCCACACTGGTGGCCGTGTTCACTGTGGACCGCGTCGGGCGCCGTGTGCTGCTGCTGGAGGCGGGCGTGCAGATGTTCATCGCCGAGGTCATTGTCGCCATTCTGCTGGGTGAGCTGGGGACTCCACGTCACACCCCAAACGCCTCTCTGCATGCGCCTGTCCACTCAATGGGACAGCTTTCCCGCCTTTTTGCACCTCCATCTTCTTCTGGCGGCTGGCGGAATGCTCGGCGGCATCATGCTGGGTGGTGGGTGGGTCGGGATTCCATTGGCACCTGTGATGGAGTTGTCTCTGCTGGGCCTGAGGTTATCTGCTTGGAAACCCTGCCTTCCTGTCGAATTGCCGTGTTTCTGCACCGGGAGGGGAGCTTGCGCGTGCTTGATGTCAGCTTATCGGCGCCGGGCTTTTCATCTTGTTGGAAGTTGTATTTCTTTGGTTGACGCCCTCGCCTGCCCCTGCAGCGCACTACTTCGCTCACTCCAACACGCTGCCGCACTCCGTCGCCATCGGCGTCATCGTGCTCATCTGCGTCTTCGTGGCCAGCTTCGCCTGGTCCTGGGGGCCCCTCGGCTGGCTGGTGCGTCTCCCATACAGTGGCCCGCATTTCAACACTGATCAAAAGGATCTGCTATCCGGCAGTAGGGTGCAGCTGCCTAGTTGATGTAGGGGATGTGCCTCGGACCCCACTTTGCAGGATGCAGATCGGATCACAAGTGCGCTTCGTGCTGCAGTGCTCGCTGCGCTTTAGCGGAGCAGACTGTCTCATATCTGTGTGTTCTTGGGACTTGCGCATGACATCAGGGGTGCCCCCGTGCAGGTCCCATCGGAGATCCACCCCCTGGAGACGCGGTCCGCCGGGCAGGGCATCAACGTCTGCGTCAACCTGTGAGCTTTTGTTCCTTCTTTTGTGGGCTTCCGCCGCTGTCACCTGTCAAGCAAATGAGTCCGTGTCCGGGAACTGCGAGCAAGCACCGCGCTGTGCCCTGCTCGGAACCTGCATACTGGACGTCCATGCAGTGCTGACCCGATCTCTGCCTCGGCGCAGGCTGTTCACCTTCCTCATCGGCCAGTGCTTCGTGTCGATGCTGTGTGCGGTGAGTCCCGCTCTGCACGTCAGTCTTCAACCGTGGCTCCGCATGTTTTCGCATGATCAGGATGACATGCCACTTTTGTGAGCATTCCGCTGACCTGTGTGTTGTTCTGTGCGCAGATGAAGTGAGAGGCCGTCTTGCTGCTGTCTTGCTGCTCATTCTGAGTGTCAGCGTCCTGTCCATTCCTGGGTTTTTTTCTTGCCTTCCAGGCTGCATTCATGAATAACATAGGATGTGTGGACTCAAGGCTGCACTTGGTCAATCTGCTAGGTATGGCGTGTTCCTGTTCTTCGCTGGTTGGGTGCTGATCATGAGGTGGGACCACCCTGCAATAGTTACTTGTAAGCTGCAGTATCGTTTGATAATGTGCAACAGCGACCGCATGGTGTGCGTCTGGCCTGCACTGACGACAATGTTTGCCCATGTGCGCAGTCTCTTCACCCTCTTCTTCATCGTGAGGCCCTCAGCCCTCCCATGTCCTGTGCCCTCCTCTGTTTCTGGGACAGGGCATATTATGCTCCTGCCACATGGCCGCCCATGCTGGCAACAAGCTTGCGGCGTGCAGCGTTGACTATCTTGTGATGTTACTGCTCTTTCGTTATTGCAGCCTGAGACCAAGGGGCTGCTGATCGAGGACGTGCACGAGGTGTTTGCCACGCACTGGTTCTGGAAGCGCGTCGGCGCCGTCGCCCACGTCAAGGTGAGAGCCGATTCCTTGTCATCAGCCACATGGCAGCCAGACACGTGAAAATTGTTGCTCATGTGCGACGCGCCGTGCATTCAGAGCGCCACGTTCTGCTTGTCACAACAACACCCAGAAGATAACGGAAGCCCCAACCCCCAGATATGAGCGGCTGAATATGGGCAAGGCAGGATCCGACTGCGCTGGGCTAGTTGCATTGGGTGCACCTGCTGACTGATGGCATCTGCGCCCCACCCTGTAGGATTTGGAGGGCCGGCCGTCCATGGTGGGCGGCGTCAACGTGCTGCAGCAGGCCAGCATGGCTGCTGCTGCCCCCGGCTCGAAGGTGCGCAACTCTTCACTTTGTTTGCGATTGCTGTCTGAGTTTTCTTTTTCTTTTGGGCCAGCTGCTGCGCTGCAGCAGCAGTCACCATGACCGCTGGCGCCTCCGCCAGGGAGAGGACCATCGGTCAGCGGCTGCTGCTGTCCTCATGTCATGCCTGCCCCCTGTGACAGTCCGCAAACAGAGGCTGGACCTGCACAGCCGCATTCAAGTGAAGGATGCACAACAAGCCTCTCAGATGATTGCAATTGGGTTATGGCGAAGGATCTATGTGTCAATGCCACTCTGTGCACCGAAGCACATGCATTGCTAAGCGCATGGCTGATGTTGCATGGAAGCATGACACAGCGTTACTTCTGACACCTGACAGGTGTCTGTCGACCGGCGTTCGCTGTCGCCAAAGCTGGGAGACCCCGCAGTCTGAGCAGCGAGCGGCTGTGACAGAGTTGGAGCTGCCAAGGCGATGGCTGCGATAACAGAAGCAGCAGCGGAAGCCGCAGCACGGCTGCCACAGGCAATTCGCCGCCAGCAAAATCGGTGCGGCACGGCAGTCAAAATTGCGGCGGCAGCTGGCAGTCCGCTGCCCAGCCAGCCGCAGCTGAAGCGTGCTTGCTTAAACAAACTGGCGCGGGCGCGCCTCAGATTCTTCTTGGGTAGGCGGCACTCGCCAGCGCCGGAAGCTTTTGCTGCAGGCGGCGTGGCAGTGCCGCCCAAGTGGGGATGCATGATCTACCGTGGACACATTTATATTCCATCGACGCCCCCGGCCTCACGACGCCAGCGAGCAGATGCAAATATATTTCAACCCGAAGCAGAAGTTGTCCAAGTGCTGTAGTCAGCCGCTCGTTTGATGCCATCGCGAGTCGTCGACGTTTTGCAATTTCCGTTGATTGATTGGCGATGCCGCCACAGCATTGGCTGGCTGCGCTTTCGATGGCGAGCAGTTTGGCATGAGCGAGCAGGCAGCGGCTTGACATCCTTTTTCTGATCACCTCATCAGACGTAGTGGGCACAAAATGGCACGTCTACATGCACTGCTGTCGGCAACGCTGCGTTGCCGCCAACACCGCGGGGCTTGTGGCTGGCACTGCCATTGGGTTTTGACCTCCCGCTCTGATTTTGCTGTGTCGTTTACAATGCCACTGTGCACCTTACTTTGGCATGTGACACTTCTGGGCTGAGCGAAGTGCATCGTCTGTGGGATTGAGTGTGGCTGCTTTTGCAATCTGGTATGACGTTGCAGCCCGAATTTCTGCTGTAACAAGCGCAACCACACCCTCATCACAAAATGCTGCCCACTCGTTCCTGATCCCTCACAGCACAATACTGCGACTGCCGCCCACATTTTGCTGGCTTGACCCCGTACACTTCGTCTGCCCTGCCCACCAGTCATCATGTGATACTCGTCGGTGCTCAAGCTCATCAGCAATCCTTTCCAGTCACTCCATCTCATGTCATGATTTCTCCGCTCATCGTCCGGCCACGCCGCCAGCATCTCCCGCAGCAGCAGCTCGATCGGCGTGCTGAGACCCATCAAACCCCCCGCCTGTACTTCCAATCCCAACTCACTCCACACTCCCTGCAGCATCATCCGGCCACGCCGCCAGCATCTCCCGCAGCAGCAGCTCGATCGGCGTGCTGAGGCTCATCAGCCCGCACCGTAACGGCCGCCGCTCGCCGTCATCTCCCCCCAGCATCTCCCGCGCCACTCCTGCGCAAGTGAACAAAAACTGATTTTGTTCCCAGGAAAGCTGTTGTTGCTGAGGCTGCAGCGGCCGCCGCTCGCCGTCATCCAACCCCCGCATCTCCCGCAGCACTCCTGCGGAAACATCAACACAACTTGCGTGCTCTGTGTGTTTGCGGTTGCTCAGACTCATCAGACAATATTGCAGCAGCCGTTGCTTGCCGGTGTATCCCCCAAACATCTGCTGCACCACTCCTTCGGAAGTTGACAACAAGATGGTTGTGTTACATCTTGTCAGCTGTTGCTGAGGCTCATCAGCCCGCACCGCAGCGATCGCCGCTCACCATCGTGTCCTTCCAGCATCTCTTGGCCACTCCTGCGAGAATTGACGCAACCATGTGGCGCTCTTCGATCTTGTTGGCTGTTGCTCAGCCTCATCAGCCCACGCAACAGCAGCCGCCGCTCGCTGTCATCTTCCCCCGGCATCTCCCGCGCCACGCCTGCGGTGGTCAAATGATCATTATGACTGTTTTCGTGCTGTCACTGAAGCTCATCAGCCCGCACAGCATCGGCCGCTGCTCATCGTCGCTTTTCCCCCAGCACCTCCCACGCCATTCCTGCAGAACATTCGACACAGACTTACGTTCTCCGTGTGTACTTGCGGCTGCTCGCCGTCACCTCCCTCAAGCATCTCCCACGCCACTCCTGCAGAAAGATCAACACAGCTTTCATTTTAATTTTTATTATTTGTTTAAAATACATAAGTTTTTGTTGTTAGAAAGAAGTTCCGTGTGCTTGGGATTTTGCGCATGCCCATCTATCCATGTGACAGCAGCTGCCGCCGCTGCCTTGCCCTTGCATCTTCATCGGCTCGGCTGCAGGAACATCAAGGTTCTAAATCTGAGTTTGCTCTTGCTGCAACCTACCAGTCTGCAGCAACCGCTGTCAGCTGTCGTCTCCCCATGACATTTGCCCTACATTCGGGATTGCACACAGTTGGTCACGGCCAGTGCTCCTGCTTCAGTGCTGCACACCCAATTCGCCACACCCCTCCAGAAGCCATGCGGCAGCATTGGCAGCGCCCCCACACTTCCCTTCTCCTGCATCCACAGCTGCTCCCAGATGCAATGGAGTGGGATCCACACATGAGTCTCGTTCGAATTGATAATATTTGTGAAGCAGGAGGAATGAACTCGTACCTCGTGCCAGCTGGGCGGCGACGCCGGCGGCGCCTGCGGCCACCCGGGCCAGCAGCTTCCCCTTCTTCCTGTTTCCGCTTCCGGCGCTGCCGCCGCTGCCGGCCCTGTCGTCCAGCGTCAGGTGGCCCACGTCAGGTTCCGCAGCAGAGCCGCTTCCTCCTTCCTGCTGCCGGACCGCCGACACCGCCACGTCTGCAAAGCCCTGGCCGCCTGCGGCAGTCGAGGCGTTCCATCACATGTGCTGTTCCGCTCCACATGTGTCTGACGCTTCCCACGGTGCTGGGATTAAGGGTTTTCGACAGGGTTCAATGAAGTCGTGAACCAGTCGCGATGCGATTGAATGGAGAGGCACAGCTGCGTATCGCAGCGCAGATTCACTTGAAAGGTGGCAGGCTTTTGACAGTGTCGGACCCCATTCGGCGAAGCGGAAACCATACCGGGGCCGCGCATGACGACCCTGTGGGGGGTGTCGCGGTCACGGCCCGCCCATGCAGCCGCCGCGCGGGCATGCGAGGAGCCGATCACACCCTGCAGCTGGGCGCAGCTCACATAACCTGCACAGAAAATTTAGGGATTAGGGTTTCCAGAAAGTCTGTGAGACGTGGGCCCGCACAGCCATGAGTGCGGGCCGCACGGCAGGGTTTCAGGCGGCCGTGAAGGTACTTCACAGACAGGGATCAATTCGTGGCAGCCGCCGCACCCGCGAAGATGGTGACGCCCGGCAAGTCTCCGGTTGCGCTGTGCAGAGCGTCGGGGCTGCGGCGCGCCCCATCTGGCAGGGTTTTGGGCGACCCATCGGGGAGGGTATTGGGTGACACAGGCTGCGGCCGCTGCCGGCGGCTCGGCGAGATCAGTGGGTCTGAGAACGCGCGCTCCAGCGCAGCAATCGACTCCGGTGGGCCTGCAGAGCAGAATGATCCATTGGCAGGAGCTACAGCTCGTCGGCAAATCTCACAATGAGCAGTGTGTTCAGCCTGCAGCCGCCGCCAGCGGCCGCTTTGAAGGAGGTCGGATTTCGCGCCACCTGCATGGCAATTCCACTTGGTGACCGTCAGCGCGGCTGGTGGCTGCTCTGAAACAGCAGAGCCAACAGAAAGTTCTCCGGCACCGCGAGTGCCTCTGGTAAGCCTGCAGGTCCCGAAGGCCTGCATTGTCACATGGAGCTGCCAACGGTACTTTGCCGAGCGGCAAAAGTTGCTTTGTGGCCAAAGCTCACCCACTTTTGTTTATGCTTCAGACCAAACATTGCCGGCACTGACACCACATACCAGGCTCTGGGACAGGCGTGCGGCTGACGATCGGGGTCGTGGCGGCGCCGCCCTCCGACATACTTCAGCCCACATATTTCTCTTTGCCAGGTGCTGCTAATATCAACAGCAAAGTCCAGTTGAATGCTCACCAGGCTCTCGGGCAGTGCGGCTGCCGATCGGCGTCGGGGCGGCGCCGCCCTCTGACACACTTCAGCCCGGATTTGCGCTTTGGACCAGATGCTGGCAGAAATAAGAGCACCATTCACCGGGCTCTGGGGCAGGCGTGCGGCTGTCGATCGGGGTCGTGGCGGCGCCGCCCTCGGACACGTACTCCCATAGCGTGACGCCCTCCGACGGGCCCCCGCCACTTCCAGCTCCCTGCCGCCGCCGCCGCGCCTCCGCTTCCGCAGATGCCGGCGCCCGCTGCGGCTCCAGCCGCCGCGGCGACACCCTCGCCTGCTGCCCCGGCTGCGGCTTCGGCTGCTGGTCTGGCCGCACCACCGGGCTTGTCTGTGTCTGCTGATGCTGCTGCTTTGTAGGCGCTTCGACAGACGCTGCTGCTGCTGCTGCTGCTGCGGATACTGCGCTGTCACGCCCGGGGTCGACAACCGACTGGGCGCCGGTCACGGCTGCTGCTGGACGTGTGGCCGCTGCAGACGTCCCTTGCCTGCTGCTGTCGCCGCCTGGATGTTTTGCTGCCGTGTTGCTGCTGGCGGTGGCCGTCGCTGTCAATGCGGTTGCTGAGGTCAGCGGCGGCAGCGCTGGCCCCTCCACAGCCGAGAGCACCACAGCGTAGCACTGCTCTGGTTCGTCCAGCACCTGCGAAGTGCAGCGACGCCGTTGTCACATGACAGTCAAGGGTTCAGCTCAGCCTCGAAATCATGAGAGGATCCGCTGAGGCGTCCCACTGCCGGCATCCCGGGGAAGCACTCCTCTGGGTCGTCCAGCACCTGCAAAGACACAATCACATCCCCCAAAGCACCAGCATCCCAGCTGAGGCGGGGAGTGTTGACGGCGCCATGGTCTATAGAAGTGCTCCGACCTATCCAGCACATTCAGGGCAAATGAACAATCCACTACTCATCGCCTCTGCAACGTAGCCTCTGCAATGTACATGAACAATTTAATTGATGCTGATTCCGCAATATATATGGTGCTGCATTCCATGCATATTCCACGACTTGTTCAGTGTCAGCTAGCACATGGTCACCATGTGGTGCTGCATCCTGTCAAAGGCATCCAGCGCCAAAATGAACGTCTGGGTATGCCAGTGCACTTCACCGCGAGCCTCATGGCTCTGGGAACCTTTTTCTAAGAGACTGCTGTTGCACCCCACTCTGTGGAGTAGCGTCTGCTTGTAGGCGGCCAGTGCAAAGCAGATGTCTGGTCGTGCCACCAGTCGAGAACCTAGTCTTGAGTTGGGACATGACACATCATGTGGTGCTGCGTCTCGTCCAAGGCGTCCATCACGAACCAGATGTTGGCCCACGCTGCTCGTCGCTCTCTAAGCCTTTAGACTACGTATCAGAACTCCAAAGCGTTGCCACTTCAGCCCCACCATGTGGTGCTGCGTCTCGTCAAAGGCGTCCAGCGCGAAAAAGATGTCTCGATACGCAGCCGATCGCTCTGCAAGCCTTTCAAGTTGTGGAGGTGGATGTTCTCTGCATTAACCGCTGGCGCACCCCACCATGTGGTGCTGCGTCTCGTCGAAGGCGTCCAGCGCAAGGCAAATGTCTGGGTACGCTGGCGCAAAGCTTTGCCCAACTGCTTGTTCTGTCCAAAATGTTTTTAGTCAAGTACTGCAGAGGCCAACCATGTGGTGCTGCATATCATCGAAGGCATCCAGCGCAAAGCAGATGTCCGGACACGCCGGCGCAGTGCTTTGCGACAACTTTAAATCTGAAAAGATCTTTTGAGAATTGCCACTCCAGCACACCATGTGGTGCTGCGTCTCGTCAAAGGCGTCCAGCGCAAAGCAGATGTCCGGGAACGCCGGCGCGGGCGCGGCATCCGCCGCGCGGCTGCTGTCCAGGTTCACGGCAACCCGCATGGGCGACGCATACACCGGCGTCACCACCTGCGGCAGGAAGGAACTCGAAACATTTTGCTCGGACTAGCTAGGTGAAAAAGGCATGACACACAAGAAGAATGGCACGGCGCCCGCAGCGCGGCTGCTGTTCAGATTCACTGCCACCCGCACGGGCGACGCATACACCGGCGTCACCACCTGCGGTGGAAATGAGGGTAAGTCGCGAAAGTGGAACACATAACGAGTCGAGTATGCAGTATTGCAGCATCTGCAGCGCGGCTGCTGTCCAGGTTGACCGCCACGCGCATCGGCGACGCATTCACCGGCGCCACCACCTGCGGTACAAATGAGGTCAGAACAATTCACAAAAGTCTAAATACTGAAGGAATGCGGCGCAGCGTCCGCCTGCGCGGCGTCCGCAGCGCGGCTGCCATCTCAAATGACCGCCACCCGCACGGGCGACGCGTACACCGGCGTCACCACCTGCGGTGGGACCGCACTTCAGACTGGGGTTCCGACGAAAGCAGGTGCGTGGGGTCAAAACAAATGTCGCAGCAACTTCTGGGCGACTGCTGTCCTCATCGACTGCCAGCCATGCCGGCAAAGCCTGCACCAGGATGATCAGTCACGTGACAATTGGCGGCCTACAAAATTCTCAATATTTAGGGTTTGCCTGTCGACAGTCCCATGCGGGCATCGGTGCACCAGCCGCCCGCTTTCCATGACTCAGCGTGATGACCAACATCTTGCTCCTCATCGAATGAGCAGGCTGAGGTGAGCTCTCAGCTGGATCCTGTCGGCCAGAGCCGGTCGATCAGAGAACGAAGCACCACATGCGGCAGGAGCGCAGCGGTCGGGTGCGTACTGCAGGGTGGGCCCAGCACTGGCAGCGTGTCCGTCTCCGACTCCAGCAGCAGGTCGACCAATCAGATCACGTTGATTGTTCTGGCTCACCTGCCGCATGCCGGGTTGGGTGTTGCGAGATTGCCCGACGTCTGGAAGCGCCGCCCGCCTGCAGTGCATGAAAACCCACTTTTTTTTGTATCTTAAATTTGATCTGGACAGCTACCCTCCGATCCACACACTTGCGACTGACAGGGTGCAACGCTCGCATCCTCCAGGTGTTGCTGGTGATGTGCCGCAATCTGGCTGGTCTCAGGCAGCAATCGAGGGTTGACATCCCGCACAAGGAGGTACAGGGTGCCCCCAGGCGCAATTGGAGAGCAGGTAGCCAGTTTGCAGCACCTGATTCAACACGCTGGCGCGCCAACCGGCGCTTTCAGCTTTCAGCTTCTGGGAGCCATTTGCAAGGTCTGCTTGTATGCATTGTAGATTTCACCCGCAGGTGGCGATGGACGGCGAATATCTGGTCTGCAGCACAAGGCTCAGCAGCATGCTGGCACGCCAGTCGATGCCTCTGAACTGATTCTGGACTTTCCATACACCGTCTGAAGAACATGGTTGCATAAATCATGAACCTGACCCGCAGGTGGCGATGGACAGCAGGTAGCCGGTCTGGAGCACCAGGTTCAGCAGCACGCTGGCGCGCCAGTCGACGCCGCCGGCCTCGACGCTGCCGTCCCGCAGCTCGGGCGGCGGCGCTGTGCCCCGCCTCCTCACTATCAGCGGCGGCGAGCTGTGTGTAGCTGCCGCCTGCAAGCATGGAAAGGGGTCATTGCTTTCGGATGTGCGACTCAACACATGTGGAGACCGAACAGTTCGAAGGCGCTGCCACTGCTCTTTACTCTGCCGTGTTGCAGCTTGAACAGTGATGCGACTTCCGCATGAGCACTGTCGGCTCCAGCAAGCCGTCCGCCGCAGCCAGTTGCAGAAGGAGAATCTGCTCCTCATTCTCAAGGCATTCACAAAAGGAAGGGCCCACCTCGACGTCCAGCGGCACGAAGAACAGCAGGTCGTCCTGCTGCGAGGCGCGCGTGCCGCCGCCCGCGCCCAGCAGAAACTGCAGCAGACACATCGCCGTTTCAGAGGGCTGGCAAGTGAGATCGCTCGTCGGCAAAACTTCATCTTGCACACCACCAATGAGGCGTTCCAGATGCTGCCTGGCAGCGCCATCGGCATCCTACACATTGATGTCGACAGCACAGAAAGGAACGATGATCTCAGGAATATTCCCCAAGCGATCCAGAGACAGCTGGCACGGCCTATCTGCTGTGCTACACCCGCACGGCATACTGCCTGCCTGCATAGGTGATGGCAGCTGTTGCGGGATACCGCCGCGTTGTGGTGCGCGCCACGGCTGCATCAGCCATCCGCTGTCGACCGATGCATGGCACACATCGCTGCTGCCTCCGCACACCTGGACAGCAATCGCACTGATGCTTTGGAAACAGCCGCTCACCAGCTCCACGAATGCGCGGCGCCACCGCGCCGGCCTCCATGGTGCACCGCCGGACGCCGAGATGCGGATGGGGCGCGGCGACGAGTCCCCGTCGCCATTTGTCGGCGTAAGGCCGCGGCGCGCCTCAGTGCACGCCGCCCGCCGTGCAAATTCCCACCGCGCCCTGCTCTCGGCGTCCGCCATACTACGAGCGGGGGAGCGTTTGCAGGTTCTTGGCGGGCGGCGCGGCACGCTGGTGGCGCGGCTGCTTCTAGGGTTTGAACATATTTGAAATCATGAGTGGATGTTCACCGCTGAGGCGCCGCTGCTGTAGCGCCTGAGGCTACCGTGTACGGCAGCTGGCTAAGGGTTCAGCAGCTGCTGAGGACGCAAGCTAACTACTGGCCGTCCGACCTGCTGGGGCCGACGCCGCTGGGCCGACTGCAATTGCACAAAGGGTTCCACGGGATCCACCACTCACATGAACCGCTCCTGTCGAGGTGTGCAGCAAAACACAAGCAAGCGTCACAGGGCGAGCATAGCTCAGTCGCTGTGAGACAGCAACAAGGTCGCGTGCCGGCTGCAAGCATGGAGTGCCTGCCTGACAGGGAAGTCACAACAGGCCCTTCGCTCAATCAAGTGCTGCAGGGCGTCTCCTGCTATTGCTCAAGCTGAGCTGAGCAGCAGACTATTCCATCGATTAGCTTTTGTAGGCTGTCAGATGCGTGTGCGTTCAACCGAGTCACCGATATCAGTCAGGCTTGTTCGTGTAGGTAGCCGTTTGTGCGTGGGCAGCTTTTGGTGATGTCCAGAGTGCGCTGTCAAATGGTTTACAAAGTGACATAGCATTATGAACTATAGAATAATGCACTTCCTAGGAATCACCACTGACAGAACTGCAAGCAGATGCATAAACGCCTAATGAATGGCAGATTCTCGACAGACATTTTCTGCAGAGAAGCGCTGGCAATGTGCCATCCTAGCTGAACCTGACCAGGTTTGAAACACTGCGGGGTGTAGTCTGGTCAATTTGAACAGAGATATACTCAAATTGCATTGCCCACAACCGCTGCGAACGCAGCCGCCGCCGCCGTCAATACATCTGCACTGTCCCGAGGGCATTGCGCTGCCGGAACATTTGCACAAACCCAAGCGAAGGGTGGCCCACCCCGGGCAGCTGCAGGCCACTTCGGATTGCATGGCGGGTCCAGCGGTCGAAGGTGGACAGTCGCTGGCAGTCCGCGAGGCAAGTCGTCTCCAATGCCCCGCATCTGCTGGCTGATGTGGATCTCCAAGTTCAGAGGTCGAGTGTCCAGTTTGCCCACCGCTGCAGCAGCGCATCTGCGATGCGCGCTCCCAGTCTTTCGAGGAGCAATCCCGACGTGCGGCAGCTGCTGGCTGTTGACATCATCCGGCCCGTTTCTGGTTGGTTGTCTCCGGTTCACCATTGCTGCAGCGCATTCCGCAGCGCGCGCTCGTAGTCCCACGGGAAGTGGTCCCCGATGCCCGGCAGCAGCAGCGTCGCTACGCGCATCATGAACAGCGGCACATCCCCCACCGCAGCCGCCTGCACATTTATAGGCACTATGTCAGCAGGCGAACTGGCGCAGACAGACTTTTGGACCTTGCAGCTCGGCTGCATCGCTGCGCGCGTCATGAGCAGCGGGACGTCCCCCACCGCAGCCGCCTGTGCAATGACAAGTACCTTGGTGAAAGAAAGGCAAACGAATGCAGATAGGCATCTGGGCTTCGCACTGCTGCAGCAGCAGCGGCGCCGCCCGCGGCATGAACAGCGGCACGTTGCTGGCCACATCTGGAAGCACTAGTCAGTGGTTTCTACAGCTGACAATGCATCGAGACTTGCTTGAAACAGATTGCCCCGGCAAGGGTTGGCAACCACTGGTCATGCTCAAAATTCCGTTGCTACTCTTCCACAGAATGTGTCACCTGTGCGAGGCGCCGGAGGCCCAGCAGCGGCGCGCCACAGTCTTCAGCCCTGAAGACCGCCGCCAGCGCCTCAGGGTCGTCGGCCTCTGTGGCGCACACCAGCCACACGAACGTGAGCGTGTGACTCGGGATCAGGCAAATTTGTATCATGGGTCCGCAGTCATGCACCTGGCGTCCGAGACCAACTGGAGTGTTTTGGCGTCACACAACAGCCTTCACTCGCAATGAGACGGCCTGACATCAGCAGGGCGACAGCCGGGGGGCGTTCAACACTCTGTCTGCAACACGACCAGATGCATGCGCCACCTGAGATCAGGCGCGCGGCGGCGGACCGCCCCAGGGCCTCCGAGGCGATGTGCACCCAGGCGCCGTGGTGCCGGTAGCCGGCAAAGGACGTGGGGATCTCCGGCACCTGCAGACATGCCATCATTGACGTTGTGCTGTGCGGTCCTGGCAGCCGAACGACATTGGACTCGCTGGCACAGGCAGGAATATCAACCAGCCAGGTTGTGCAATTCGCGCAACAGCCAAAAGAGCCTTATAGCGCAGTAGAACTATCCCCAGAGGCAGCCAGGATCAAAGCGCCACGTCCGGGTCCACAGCCACCGCAGTCGCAGAGACAGCTCATGAATGAAAGTATACATGATGTGAATTGGTCATGCACGATGTCGCAGGCGTGGTTGAAGCGCAGGCAGCGGTCGCCAAAGTGCAGCTTCCAAATTGGCAACAACCACAGCCGTGCTGAACTGCTGGCCTTCCAGACCAGAGCACAGTTGCAGGCTTTGAAAATTCCACTCTGTTCTGCACTGAGGCTGAGTCGCTGCAGCCACACACCATGTCGCTGGCGTGGGTGAAGCGCAGGCAGCGGTCGCCGAAGCGGCGCTCGAACAGCCGCGCCGCCTGATCGTCACCCCACCGAGGCTGCCCAAATGTTGCGATGCCGCCGATGGCGGCAGCCAGTGGCGACTTCCTGCATCCAGACCTGATTATTCATCTTCTAGCTGTCAAGCCGGTCCGGGTTCTGTCGAGCAAAGTACTGCAATTGCTGTCTGTTCATGTCGTCACCCCAACGCGGCCGCCCGAATGTCGCGATGCCGCCCATATTCGCAGCCAGGAATGAGCCCCTGCAAGCAGGCAGACGAAGGCTGGACCAGAACTCGAGAGAGTCATGATTGCTGGAGCAGCCGCACCGCTGCCTCGCCTCCCCACCGCGGCCGCCCGAATGTCGCGATGCAGCCTATACTCGCAGCCAGGGGTGATCCCCTACAAGTGAAACAATGAGAAATCCGGGTGAGACTGCGAACACGGTAAGAGCGTGCTGCACAGGCTTTTTCTTTCTTCTTTTTGCTTTTATATTTTTTTTGTTTTTATTTCTTAGCAGAAGAGCTGCTTAGTATCTACCTCACCCTGTCGCGGCTGTCCTCACTGTCACAACGCAGCCCATCCGTGCTGCCAGTGGCAAGTGCCTCATAATCAACTCAGTAAACACTGCTTCCTGTAGAAAGACCAGCAAGTAGACAGCAGGCAAAGCACAGCTGTCCCAAGGCGCTCAACCCACTGCACTATGAAACTGGAGCTCCAGCCATACAGCACCTGGCCTGCAGCGCCTGCGCGAAGATGGCTGCCAGGCCGGCACCGATGCTGTGGCCCGTGAGGTACAGCCGGCGGCCGTGAGTCACCAAACCCCGCAGCTTCCCCTCCAGAACATCATACTCGCAGCAGGGGCCACCGGCGGCGGCGGCCTTGGCCAGGCGTCCCGAGGGGGAGCTGTTCAGGGTTTGCGGCGCCGCCGCCGGCTCGCACTGGTGGAAGAACGCCCTGCACAGATGCACAGGAGGTCGTAACCTGACACTGCTTGGGAACTCCGCAGGCGCCCCAAGGAGAAGCTCTTCAGGGTTTACGGCGCTGCTGCCGGCTCACAGTGGTGAAAGGACGCCCTGTATGATTTAGCATGATTGGGATATGCCGTCCAGAAATCAAGTTGATCACGAGTCAAGATATGCCGAGCATCAAGGCTGGCTTGAATGTCTGGCTGTTGAAGAGTGTACTGCTTGGGCAACAGCCCACTCACGCGCCGTCCATTGCGGCTCAACATCTGTTTTGCAGCAGCTGAGCTGTTGACGCTGCAACCATCCGTGCTGAGAGCTCACCTGTAGAAGCCCAGCAGCACGTTGCCCAAGCCCAGCCGCGCAGCCAGGGTGGTCGGCACATCCGCCTTCCTGCTGACCTGCACATGTACCCGGGGCCCACAAGGTCTGTGATCAAAGTTGTTGGTGAACAAGGTGTCAGCGTCTCTACCAGCCGCCCGCGCGGAAGACATGGAAGGGCCACAATCACGCCTGGGTGAACGGGTCTGCGCCCCGGAAGGCAACGATGACGGCGTGCTCCGTCTGCAGCGCCGTCCAGATGACATCCGGCACGTAGCCCGGCGCGCCAGCTGCGTGCGCGGGAACGCAGCGCCAGGCTCGGAACTGCACACCCCACCTGCGATGAATGCATCAGAGATGCAGTGGAACAGAAACGTGCACTCCAGATGATGTCTGAAATGTAGCCCGGCGCGCCAGCTGCGTGCGCGGAACGCAGCGCCAGCCCCGAAACTGCACACCCCACCTGCGATGCAAGCATCGGACACGCAGTGTGGCAGCCCACCCGAGACAACCAGTGAAGCTTGTGGACCTGCCGGCCTCCGCACAGATGCGGCCCGGCTCCTCGTACACCAGCCTGGCTGCCGCCGCCACGCACATGTGATCTCAGGGTTTAGGGTGTCTGTGAGCAGTCCAAAGCCCCACCGCTCTGCGACCGCGCGGATGCGACCCGGCTCCTCATACACCAGCTTGGCCGCCGCCGCAAGCAGGTGAGCATCCCCCAGCGACAGCACGCAGCCTGATGCCAGCGGCGCGTGCATCGGCCCGGAATCCAGCGTGCTGCAACACCCCCGGCTGCCGCCGGCTGCCCTGCTGCCGCTGCTGCTGTCGCCGCTGCAGCGCTTGCCGTTCTGCTGTGTGCGGCCATTCCGCTGGGGGCCGCCGCCGCCGATGCCGGTGCCTGCCACGTCATCTCGTTTGCTGCCCGCCCTGCTGCAGCAGCCATTCTCCTGGGCGCCGCCGTTGCTCGGCCCGCAGCTGCCAGCCCCACCGGCTGCACTGGGGCGGGACTCTAAGATCCCGCTGCTGGCTGAAGTGCTACAGGCGCTGCTGGCCACACCGCTGTTGCTGCCATTCTGTCGACAGTCGCTGCTGCCGCCCTCACGGTCAGGGTCAAGCCCGTCGCCATTCAGCCGGGTGCTGATGCTGATGCTGCCGTCCGCCTGGCTGCTTTGCACACCTGACGTGGCAGAACTGCCGGGAAGACTGCTGAGGTCAGCCGCCGCTGCCTCGTCACTGCCATGTCTGCTGCCACCGCTGCCGCGGCTGCTTGGATTGCTGACCCCGAATGGGAATGCCGCCGCATTGTATGGCACAGAGAAGTTGGGGTCCGCCAGGTTGATAAGCGACACCGGCACGCCCGGTGTAACAGTCGCTGTGCGCTGGAACAGCCCTGCATGCCGAAAGCAATACATGGCTGGAGGTAAGCATCTAGACGGTTTGACATGATGTTCATGGCTCAGATCACTTTTGCCGTTGCTGCTGATTGAGCTGCCGAATGTCGCATTGCCAGCACCTGCATAGGCAAATGTTTCAGTCCTCCTGAGTGCCGGTGGTGAGTGTTCTGATTGCTCAATTGACGAATTCGCGGATGAGCTGTTCTGCTAGATAGAGAGTCTCGGCAGACCTGAAGGCGATCACCAGCTGCCCGACGTCCGGCTTGACAGCAAGCAGCAGGGCTGTGAGCCTGCTGTTCTGATCACTTCCACCGCGATGTCTGAACATGATGCTCAAGACGTCTGGCATTCAGCACTCAAAGCGACAACCTGAGAGGGCAGCAAGCAGCCACGTGATCTCTGGCTTGAAGGCCGCAACCAGGCGGTCCAATCCTGACAGCTCCAGCAGCGCGACGGCGGTGTAGAACACCACGGAGTTGTATAGCAGGAGCCACGACCGCCTCCAAGAGTGCTCAAAGCGCCTGCGAAACCACTTGTGTCAGTCAGTGAGGTGACATTCTCTCCAGAAAGAGCCACTACCCAACAGCTCCTGCAGCGCGACAGCGACGTAGAACACCACCGAGTTGTACAGCAGGTGTAGCAGCAGCCACGACCGCCGCCGCAAGTGCTCAAAGCGCCTGCGAGGGTATTTGTGTTGGTCAGTGACATGAATTCGTAAAGGCTGCCAACGCCTGCCAGCTCCAGCAGGACGACGGCGGCAAAGCACACCACCATGTCGTACAGCAGCAGCCACAAGCGGCGCCACAGGTGCTGGAAGCACATGCCGGCTGGCGCCACCATGTCGGCATTTTCACCAAGGTGCGGATGACAAGGGAAGAAAGCCAACCTGCCAAAGGATCTCCCTCAGGCCTTGGAAGGGAATCTGGATGGGTGTGCCTAGCTTGCATAACCATGCCTGGGCTAGCAATCCCGGCCAGCCGTCTACCCCCTCGGGGGTCCACATTCACTCACTGAGGCAGTTCAGGGACCTCTCCTAGTCTTCAGTTGTGGCACAAATGCAGCAGGCCAGGCTCACCTCAGGATGACAGTGCCGCTGGGCTGCAGCACCGCATCGACTGCGGGTCGCAGGTGGGTCTGCAGCAGCGGCAGGTGCCCCAAACCGCCAGATGCTTTCGGCGCCGCCGTCTGAAGATCCTCCTCCCATGCAGGCTCATCAACGACGATCCTGAGGGCGAGGATAAGAAAGATGGCTCGAGGTCGCCGATCGGCGTGGACTGGCACAGTGGTGAAGTCATGCGGCATTACAGCATCGCGGCCAAGGGATGTGTGATGCAAGTTTGATGCGCGCGGCCGTAGCAGCAGCACCTGCGGGGCAGCAGGACGAGCTCGTGAGCCATGAACAGCGGCCAGAAGCTGATGCGCGCCCACAGCCAGGCGCAGGCCTCGGCTTTGGCTGCCCAGCTGTGCGGGTGCATCGCAAACATGACGCTGCTGCCACCAGACGGGCCAGCCCCGGGTCGCGGCGTTGATCGATGAAGATTTCAACCCGTATCACAGCATCGATCTCGCAACGGTACGTATTGAAGAGCGAGGCAGAGCGTGTGCAAGTATGGGAGGTCAAAATGTGGCCGTGCTACTGCGTGTTTCTGCGCAATATGCCGGAGCCGCGGACACAATCGCAATTCGATGGCTTCTGAGACAGATACTGTACCCCGAATGTCAGCGGAAGTGCATCATCGAGGCTGGTGACGCTCAGGCCATTCAACGCCATGTATAGTGCCCCTTGCTCAGGGGGAGGAAGCAGACTCATCTCATCTGCTTCGCCAGGCCGCGATGCGCACTGCCGCAATTTGGCTCCTGCTAATAGCTGCATTGTTCGGTGCCAGGACGCCTTTCCAGTTGGCATCGATAGAATGGCTTTGCTCACCCCTGGTCGGACGTCCGAAGAACACCGGTTGCTCTGCGTGCGCTCCACACTTTGTTCATCATTCAGCACCTCGGGGCTTAAGGCCTCCTGTTGGATGGAGTCTGACCAGCACAGGACTCCAACGACACCAGGGTGGGTCCGCCGGGTGCTGCTTCTGCTTCTAACTTCCCGGGAATCTCAGTGTCTTACTCGTTCCCGCAAGTGCTGACGAGGCATGCACGACCTTGACAGTTGCGCGTTTGCGGCCTGTAGTGAATCGGGAAGCTGGATTTTGGCGGCGGCTCTTGCAGGAGCAACAGAAGACATGGCGGGTGACCACTCAAACGGGCGTGTGCCCAACGGCACCGCCGATGAGCCAGAGTAAGTAGCTTGTCATCAGCTCTGGTTATTCAAGTTTTGGTTGCAGTGATTGAGAACATCACAGGGACCAGTGCCCGTCTTCATGCCTTTAGGGAAATGTTCATAAGGTGTAACAGCTGCTGATCTGAGCAAAATCTTGGTGTTCAGAGAGGTAAATCAAACCGGTTCTGTCCATCAAGCAACCAACAGGTGGCACCCCAGCCCAGGCAACTTGCTGCGACGATTCACCAACCTCTTTTCTGGCATGCAGAATCCCGGAGGACGATGGCAGCAGCCCACTGCACCCTCTGGTCCGCACCATGGCAGACGACTTTCATGGACCCCGGGCAGAGGACTTGGAGCACCTGCACCAGCTGCAGAAGACCAGCAAGCGCCCTGTCAAAGGTGATTGAGGGCGCATGCACGCATATGCAGGCATCGAGACCGTCAGCAGGTCGGGCATCAGATCATCTGTCCATCTAGATGAAGCGTTGCCCCCTCGACTGCCGCATGGGCACAAACGGATGCATGTGCACATCTAGCATGATTGCTCAAGTTTGCACGTCCACACTCCTACTTGATGTGCTACGGAGGTACAGATAGCACTTATATGGCTTGCTGATGGCCTGCTGTGTCGACGTCACGCATGCAGACCAGGCACTGGAGCAGCAGCAGATCAGCTCGCTCAGCGAGACACTGAAGTCGGCAGCCAGGACGTAAGCAACTTGAACATCCTGACCTCATGCACAGCTGACCATAACGTCCGGAATGCAGTGCGGCTGAGTCTGCGTCATCAACCACTGTGCCCTGCCTCATGCGCCCTCCATGGCTGACATTCCCATCCTTGATGCGCACGCAGCACAGGGCCCAAGGTCGTGACAACCGAGAAGAAGGTGCGCTGGTACAGTGCATCAGAATCGATGATTATGTTGCCGACTGATGCGAAAAGCCTTTATGAAGAAGCTTACATCATGCCGGCATGCCTTGACTCACATGCAGCGCATCCTACGGAAAGGCTCATCACAGCAGGCATGCTGTGGAATAATTCCGACGCAAACGTTGGAGAAAGGCGGCACACCTGATATGGCGGGGTCGTTGTTCACATGCGCAGGACAAGCGGAAGACAGTGGAGGGCGCCCGCTCAACATTCATGTCGGCAATGTCGGACGCCGGCCTGAAGCCGACCGTCGTGTACCACAACCTCACGCCCGCCGAGCTCTATGAGAAGGTGCCTTGCGTCATTTATTCCTTCCCAAGGTGCTGCATGTCAGGCGTGGCGACTGAGGCATTCATTTCAGTATGTACTCATGTGGTGTCATTTCAAACCATATGTGGTATGGAATACTCTTCACATTCAACAGCATACGTGAACCAACAGGCCAACAGGTATCCAGCAGTGTGCTTCCAACGCTGCAGAAACGTCCCTTCCATGCCGCCGCTGCTGTTGCTGAAATGGTGCAGTGTGTCATGAACAGGCACTGGCATATGAGCCAGGGAGCCACCTGGTGTCGAGCGGTGCGCTGGCGACTCTGTCGGGCGCAAAGACGGGGCGCACGCCCAAGGACAAGCGCGTGGTGCGGGAGCCCACCACTGAGGCCGACATCTGGTGGGCTGCTTAGCTTACTCCTTGCTTCCAAAGTCGTGCCACAGGAGTTGACACAGCTAGCTGCTGTTGGGCATGCCCAAGGGCAAGCGCGTGGTGCGGGAGCCAACCACCGAGGACGACATCTGGTGAGCTGCCCTTCTTGACATCTGCTTGTGAAGACAACAAGTGACACAGCTAGCTGCTGATGGGCACGCCCATGGACAAGCGCATGGTGCGGGTCCCCGCTATGGAGGCCGACATTGGGTGCGTTGCCCACAGATTCGCAGTCTCAGCACCGGCTTGAGGACTCAATCACTTGTGGATCTTCTGCCACAGCTGCAGAAACACGCGCGAGTCTGTCTCTTGGGGTATGTGGCGTCTGATGGGTCGAGTTGCTGCTCGCAGCCGCCCTGCTACGCACAAGTCCCATGGCACACATCAGGTCGTCATGGCCAGCTCACAACAACGAAACCCTGATCACATGATCCTGCCGCGCCGCGATTGCAGCATCTTGATGAATGCAGTGTGTGTCGGAGCTTCGTCATGTGTGTGTGCACATCCCGCAGGTGGGCTGAGGACGGCAACGGCTCGCCAAACTACGAAATGGATGAGCGCACCTTCCTGCTGAACCGCGAGCGCGCCGTGGATTACCTCAACATGCTGGACCGGCTGTACGTGTTTGACGGCTATGCCGGTTGGGACCCCGAGGTGGGAAAACTGCGACGCAGTGTCTCTTGGGACAGCCACCGTTTTTGGGTTTAGGGTTTACCCTAAACCCCAAAAAAAACTCAAATCAGTCGAACAGCAGGTTGTGTCAGCTTGTGCAAGCACTGCACCATGTGAGGCAGCTCTGCTGACTGGCGCAAAGTCGGATTGCTGGGTCAGCTGAGCTGCATCTCGTCCATTGTCGTGCTCGCACTGGATGCGATGCCGTCTGCTGGCTGCTCATGGCCGTGGGTGTCGAGTTTGCCCACATCGTGCACAGTATCAGCAGGCTCAGGCTGTTGTTGTCCTGCGTGCAGTCGAGGTACAAGATCCGGGTGGTGTCGGCGCGCGCCTACCACTGCTTATTCATGCACAACATGCTGATCCGGCCGACGGAGGCGGAGCTGGCCACCTTCGGGCGGCCCGACTTCACCATCTTCAACGCGGGCGCCTTCCCCTGCAACCGCTACACCTCGTACATGACGTCCTCCAGCTCTGTCGATGTTAACCTGAAGGTGCGGCGGAGCTTGTTGCTGTGGCTAAAGGGCGGTGTTTGATGTCCACTCCGTGACTGCCTGCCTAGGCTGCGCGCCGTGTGGATGCCACATGTAGTTAACAGCTGTGCCGGCCAACACACGATCAAAGTCCACCTGCTCATTGCTCAGAGCTGGTTGCAATCGTGCTGCAACTTGTGCAAGTTAATGCTTTGTAGCCAGGGCGCAGGCGACAGTTGACATAATTTCTGGCCATGCTCACACTCTTGAGGCTGAGCACAATTTTGAGCTTGTTAGTTCGCTTCAGCCTGCTGAGTTTGCTGCAGAAGATGTCCTCCAGCCACCTGCTGCGCAGGTGAGGTAGGTGGCAACCCTGGGCAGCCAGTGTGTGGGCGTTTACAATGGAGATGATTGGCATGATCGGTAGCCAACACATAGGCTGTCGAGATGAAGGGCTCAGAACACGGTTGATCCGGCTCAGGCAGTTCAGGCAGGGGGATAGTGCTTTCGGGATGACCAATGCAAGGAACACAAGCAGGGTGACGAATTGCTCATCGCAGCTGGATGTTGCAACATGTTGATCTTTTGACTCTCTGGTCGCAGGCGAGGGAGATGGTGATCCTGGGCAGCCAGTATGCGGGCGAGATGAAGAAGGGCATCTTCACCGTCATGCACTACCTGATGCCCAAGAACGGCATCCTGTCGCTGCACTCCGGCTGCAACGTGGGCAAGAGCAACGACGTGTCGCTGTTCTTCGGCCTGTCAGGTGCTGCTGGCATGATGTGCATGCATCTGCATCGGCGCACCTTCACTGCAGATCTGGAGAAACTCACACCCGAGTTGAACAAACAGCCACTGCTATGCTGGTGGTGTCAGCATGCCAGCACATGGCCCTGATTTCCGAGAGGATTACTCAAACGACACCCGACGTGTTTATTGTTGCAGCAACTGGTGTGCAGGCACTGGCAAGACGACGCTGTCGACAGACCCCCACCGGCCGCTGATCGGCGACGACGAGCACTGCTGGTCGAACAACGGCGTGTTCAACATCGAGGGCGGCTGCTATGCCAAGTGCATCGGCCTCAAGAAGGTGACATGCCCTTCGGTCTTCACTTCAGCAGCTGCAAATTCTACGTTTTGTCCCGAAGCGAGAGTGGAACCGCTCTGGCGAGCCACCGTGCTGTGGGACCGGCTCCAAATTCAATGTTCATGTCGACAGGAGAATGAGCCGGAGATCTGGAATGCCATCCGCTTCGGCTCCATCCTGGAGAACGTGGTGTTCGACGAGTACACGCGCGAGGTGGACTTCATGAGCAAGTGAGTCGCGGTCATCACACTCGGCTTTGTTCCATGAAACTGCGCTGCTGACCCTGCTGACTCTGTCGTGGCTGACGGTTCAGTTGCTGCAGCCGTCACACTTATGCCGGTACACATGCCAGGAAGTCTTCCCTCCTGCCCTGCAGCGCTCTGACGGAGAACACGCGGGTGTCGTACCCCATCGAGTACATCGCCAACGCGCGCATCCCGTGCGTGGGGCCGCACCCCAAGAACATCATCCTGCTGTGCTGCGACGCCTTCGGCGTGCTGCCGCCCGTGTCGCGCCTCACCACACAGCAGGCCATGTACCACTTCATCTCCGGCTACACCGCCAAGGTGGCTGTCTGCTGTCCCGCTGTTCCTGCATGTGTCCATCTTGTCATGCATCGACGAAGCGACATCTGATGATGTGTACTGCAGGGCCTGTACTGCAGCGCTTGCACTGCAGGAGGTTTGCACAAGGCTTGCTCGACAACTTTGCTGCACTTTCCGCAGCTGGCAGATGTAGACAAATTTGATTCATTGTCGTGATGCAGGTAGCCGGCACAGAGCAGGGTGTGACGGAACCCGAGGCCACATTCTCAGGTGGGGTCTAGCCGGAGTGCTACGCTGCCGCACTTGTTGCGAACGAGGCTGGCATGTTGCATCTTCAGCATGTGCTGACCTTTTGATGCGCGGTCTCGCAGCTTGCTTCGGCGGCGCGTTCCTGATGTGGCACCCCATGAAGTATGCCTCGATGCTGGCGGAGAAGATGCAGAAGCACGGGTCCACGGCCTGGTGAGCCATTGCCACTGCTGCAGACACTCACCGCCTCGGATGCGCAGGTAGCAGATCATATGCAACAACCTGCAGCGTGGGTGGAAAATGCTGGCTGGGTGTTGCAGGCTGACTTGGCAGCGGCTATCATGTGGTCGTCTGCACGGGATCAGCACTGATGCCTTCGCCTTGAGTCCTGAACATCCGCATCTACTGGCTCACGCAGGCTGGTCAACACCGGCTGGACTGCCGGCGGCTACGGCGTGGGCTACCGCATGAAGCTGAAGCACACGCGGGCCATCATCGACGCTATTCACTCCGGCGAGCTGCTGGATGCTGACTGCGAGTCGACGCCCATCTTCGGCCTGCAGGTGGGTTACATCCGTTCAAACAATGCACATTGCATCGCAATGTGCCGCCTCCGGTACCACACATGTGGGCATAGGGTGCGAGGGGACCGACATGGGACTGGCAGGAGGGGGGCCTCCCGTGCATTGTAATGCTGTTTGACACAATTTCATGTATTGTTGAACATACTGCAGCCCAGCAAGCAGTGGAGAAACGTGGCTTTTTTGCGTGGTCGGCCACCGAGAGCGTTGTTCCTGCTTGCTGCAGGTGCCCAAGCGCATTTGCAATGTGCCGAGCGACATCCTGCAGCCCAGCGAGCAGTGGAAGGACCGCGGCGAGTTCGACAAGTCGCTGCGCCACCTCGCCTCCCTGTACTCTGCCAACTTCAAGAAGTGCGTGGCCTTCTATTGACAAACCATGAAGGAACGAATGCCTACTGGAAAGAATGCCTACTGGAGCGCGCTGCGCCATGGTGCTGTCCCTGTCACTAGCTGTCTGCACCGGGTGCTGCACTAGTCCGACTGAATGTTTGGCCAGCGTTCCTGCAAGCATTGATGGGCCAGCAGATGGTGGAGTGATCTCTCTCACATATTCTCTGGCGCCTCGCACAGGTACGCGTCTGGCGGCGGCTTTGTCAGCAAGGAGACTGCAGCAGACATCTGCGCCGCCGGCCCCAAGGTGGACAGCTAAGCGGCGTCGCTAGCAGCGGCAGCGGCGTTGAGCTGCCCTCAGGCAGAAGCCCGGAAGCAGGCATCTGCTGCAGCGCAGCGCTGAAGCACTGCTGCGCAGCAGTCGAGCAGCAACAGCATTGCATGGCAGCGGGGCAGTCACGGGCACGGCGCGGCCAGAAGCCCAGCAGGCTCGCTGGAACAGCGGGCTGCAGGCGCTGATGCTTCAGTGCCGCCGGCTGGCCATCTGTAGACGGTGTTCTATTGAGCTGCAACCAGTCACAGCATCGCCGAGGCGCTGTCCAATTTTGAGACGACGGCGTCTGATGCCTGTCGTTAGGTGAGTAAGGTTGCAGTCAGCACAGGCGCGGCTGCTTTGAAGTGTTGTCACACAGGTAGCAGGGTGAGTAGAGGGTACCATTCTTGAACCGGTAGGACGGTGGTTTACAGGCTTAGGGCTCAGCAGAACTGTGGCGTGTGCAGATTAGGTCAGGAACTCCTTGGGGCAGGTCTGCATCTCCGCCCAATTTGCAGCATTTGATTTGTGTGTTGACGCCGCCGCTTGCATGGCCGTTGCATGCGCAGGTGCTGCGCATGAACCAACCTTGCAGACCCGCTGCCGTCAGCAATCTCGGATCGCAAGGCGCCTGCGTGCTGCCGTGCTGTAACACGACGACAGTGCATGTTCTAAGTGGCTTTCTGCGATCACATGGCAGTACTCCCAACGTGGGAGCCTTGTCTAAAGATAGCCCACGCATGCCAGTACAGTATTGCTACCCTCTGCCGCGCAAGACAAGGTACTCGCCACCTCAGCAGTCGGACAAGCCACACACCACACTGCAGCTGGCCAGGGTCGCCTCGGAAATTTGTGCGACTGTCGACCAAGCTGCTTGCCTGCAACATAGTCCAGTCGAACGCCATGGACTACTCGTACGGCGCGCCTGCGGTGCGCAGGCCATCCGCACCTGCACGGATGTGTCGAGACACGGGCGGTGGGGATGGCGGGGCGAGCACCGACGACGCGTGGTCACAGGCGTCAAGTGAGCTCCTGAATATAACCTGAATCGATCAAGGACTGACAACCATGCTCTGCTGAGCCCTCAGCAAGACTGCGCTGTCTGCCCCGACGCACGTGGGTGGCGCCTCGAGGGTGCGCTGGGGCGCAAAGATCATGCAAGCTCCTTGAAACCGCGATCTATCGCATGCTGGTATCACAAATGGCGAGCAGCGCATCTTACTCGGGCTTTGAGCATTGAAATATTTGTAGTGCCGGCACTGCACCTATCGACTCGTACAGCTCAGAACGGACGCCTTGCAGCGCCTGTGGTGGCCAAAGCACCCTGGAATGGTAGCAACAGGGTTCAAAATGCTATTTGTGCAACGCAGGACTGCAATGGGCGGCTGCACAGATGTGCGGCAACACGTCACGGCAGGCGTCAGGCTGCTACCAGCAAACCGACATCATTTACGCACGCAGCAGCGAGCAGGGCATCCAGGAGGGGCGGTCGTCCAGCTCTGAGGTGAGTGTGTACCAGCATCATGCTTTCAGCCTTGCTGCTGGCTGCCAACTGGGTCGCTGCACATGATTGTGTCTTGCACCAGTTGGCTGTGCCAACTTCGGGGTGACGTGCATTTGCACAACCACAAACCGGGCGGCTGGGAAGCACCAGCGGTTCTATATCGGTAGTATAACTCAGAAACACGACGCGGCCGGCCTAATTAACTGCAGCTCTTGCACTTGCTGCTATTGTACCAGACGGTGCAGAGCCCCATCGCGTTTACACTTTCGAGTTGCCGGGCCTCCTACATGCAAAACATTGGCGTGCCTGCCAGCTCCAAAGCTTTATGATGCCTGAAGGGCCTGCAGACATGTTATCACGGTGCGGTGCGCGGGCAATTTTTTGATTGGTTCGTGGATGGATGCTGCGCAGGCAACATTCGTCAAGGTCGCAGCAGACGGCTGGTCGCCGGACAGCGTGGAGCAGGACTGCAGCGACGTCTTCACCCTGCCGCCTGAAAGCAGCCGGCGGCCATCGGTGCTGGGATACGCCGCCGAGGACGCCGCGCTGCTACCGACACCGCTGCTGGCGGCGCACCAGCTGATCGGCTGGGAAGGTGACCAACAGCAACACCTCATGTTTTGCACACAGTCCACCTGCACCGCATACTACGCAGACCCTAAAGCTGTATGAACATGAGCTGGGCCGACACTGGCCTGGCTGCGGTGCGACATGTGAGTCATTCCGCTGCAACGCTATCTCTTCACATGAGTCACATCCTGTCCACTGTCCTGACATCAAAAATCATGCAACGCATCTTGACGCCGCAGGCAAGGCGGGCCCGGCCGGCAGGGCGGCCATGGACATCGAGCGGGAAATCCAGGCGCGGGTGCTGCCGCCGCCGCCGCCGACGCCGCCGCAGCAGCCGCGGCCCGACCCACGGCACCTGCAGCGCCAATTCTCCGCCGGCAGCGGCCACAGCCTGAGCAGAATGTCCGCCGGCTCCGCCTCCGCCGCCGCTGCCATCCAGCCGGCGTCTGCCGCCATGCCGCCACACAATGTGCCGCCGCACAACGTGCCCAACGGCGGCAACCCCTTCGCCCGGCGGTCGCTGCTGCGGGTGCACCAGGGCGGCAGCGCGGCAATGGGCAGGACTTCCTCCGGCGCCTTTCTGCAGCAGGCGGGCGCGCGGCAGCCAGAGGCGACTCCCTTCCAGCAGCAGTTGGGCTCGCAATTGGGCTCCTTTCGGCAGCAGCAGCAGCAGCAGCAGGCCAGCCCCTTCCAGGCCAGCGCCTTCCAGCAGCCGCAGCAGCAGCCGCAGCCGCAGCAGCAGCCGGAGGACCATTGGTGGCTGGAGGCCAGCGCCCAGGAGGGCATGCTCCCGCCGACGCGCAGCGTGCGCTGCGTCAGCATGTCGGCCGCCACCGGGCCCGGCTACGGTGGCAGCAGTGGCGCCGCAGGCGGCGGCGGCTATGGCCTCCACCAGCACCATTTTCAGCACCAGCACAGCCTGCTGCGGACCTCTTCCATGCGGGCGTCGTCGCTGCGGCAGGGGTCGGCGCTGCCGCCGCCGGCGCCAAAAGTTCGCCGCGTCAGCTTCTGCGAGTCCACCGTCAGCAGCGCCGACGGCGGCGGCAGCTGCTATGGCGGCGGCGGCGGCGGCAACATGCAGGCGCTGGTCGGCAGCGGCCCTGTGGCGAATTCGTCAGCATTGCCTGCGGCCACCGTGCAGCAGGGGATGTCCCCCCAGCAGCAGGAGGCGGCCGCCCTGCAGCAGTTCGTGCACCCGCCGCAGCGGCCACGCAGCCCGCCGGAGTGGCAGCGGCGGCCGACATGGGCCTCCGAGTGGGCGGCGCAGCATGCCATGAAGGCGTCCGTCGTGTTCGGCGGCGGCTGCGGCGGCGGTGGGAATCGCGGCATGGGAGCTGGCAGCGGTGGCGGCGGCGCTGGCACCACAGCCGGCCTCAGGGGCGGCGGTGGCGGCGGCGGCAAAGATGGCGGCAATTGCAATTGCGACCACAGCACAGGCGGCGGCGGCGACGGCTTCGCTGGCGGCGGCAGCCCCGACCTGGACATCCAGCTGGATGACATGGAGTACCTCTTGCAGCTTGACGAGGGCTTCGATTAGCATGCCAGCATCTTAGGAATTGAGGCCCAGACAAGTGACCGCCAAAATTAGCTGGGGACCTTATCACTGAAGGTGGCACCGACGAATTTCTTTCAAGTCTTTCAAATTTGGCAATGCATATGAGGTGGCACTGTTTGCAAAAGTTCCAGCATTGCAGCATGCTGGACTGTGAGGTGTTTGCTGGACTGTGAGGTGTTTGCGTTGGGAGGCGGCTTCAAAGCACATTGTGCAGCGGAATTGCTCGGCTGCGTTGAAATCTCCTCTTTTTTGTTACAATTTTCATGCTTTTGAACGAAGTCTGCCATCGAGCAGCCTCGTAATCAATTCGTTTTGTGACTTCGGTGCAGCACCCTAAAAGCCAAAATGAGTGCCACGATCCGACACTACCGCAAGCTTCCAACAACCCATGATGATTCGTTGTTCTTTGTAAATGATTCGTTGCTCGTTCGACAAAATTATTGTTGTACACGTCAGAAATGGTGTGTGACGCCTCGAATGGGCAGGTGCAATCTCATTAGATCAACATCGTGTGAAAAGTATGATGGCAGCGCCTGTTGCGGCAACCATGCCATGTCCCTAGCACCCCAAGCGATGCGAAGCAGCTGTGTGGTCGGCAGCTGCGCATGTCGAATGAGGAAGGCGCCCGCCTATCGGTGCTGCCGCGGACCCCAAAAGTAGAGGGTCTCCTCTTGGCTTTACTCTTGGCTGCTCCAGTTGCCAACTCTGAGCCACGTCATGTGCGCGCTGATCTGTTCTCATTCTGGTTCTCGCCAGCCCATCTGTTGCCGGCTGTCGGCTGCAACCATGCTGTATAGGGGCTCTTCCGCATGTAAAATTCAGTTCTCTCCTGGAACAGCCGACGAGCTGCTGGTGATCTGCTGCGGTCCAAGCCCAGCCGTAGCCTTCTGCTGCAGCGTTGCTTGGGCCGCAAACTTCCGCAAGTGTCACAAGGAGCCGTAGAAATCGTCCTGCGTATCTGCCGAGGCAGCACCACCCAGGTTCGTCAAGTGGTCGTTCACACCTTGCTTAGACGTACCATGAGCATCACAAAAAGTCACAGCAAGGCGATTGTGCTTAGGTTACCGTTGACATTCTGACTGCCAATGTCACGCTGTAACTTGCACTGTGTATTTCCCCATCTGACAGGTTCTACAAGTTTAACTGCCAATAAACTGTAAGGTCGCTGTGCAATGTGCACTTGAGAGTGCTCCGACTGTGGCTGCCACAGCGTGAAATGCCGAGAAGGTTTCCAGGTGTTTTGCCATTGGTCAGGTCAGCCTTGCGCAGTCACTCAGCAGCGTGTGCATAGGGGCACTCAGGCTCCTGTTGCTGCATAGGTGCTGCCACATCGTTGCAGTTTCCCGTTTATGGCAGAGCAGGGTGAAACATGGGAGATGCAAGTAGCCACCCACCGTCGGTCAGGATGACCTTGTGCAGGTCGCTGTGCAGCAAGCGCATAGCCGCCTACACTGTGCTGCGCATAAAATTCTCTAAATGGCATCTTTGGTGAAAGAATTTCGGAAACTCGCAGGAGAATCTGCCAATGTTCTCACCATCGGTCAGCGCGACCTTGCGCAGGTCGCTCTGCAGCATGCGCATGGAGGTGCCCGGGCTGTGGCTGTCCATGGTGCGGCGGCGGTAGGAAGCAGCGGACGGGCTGCCGTAGGGGCTGCCCGATGCCCCGCCGCCTGCTGCCTGGCTGCCGCCGAAGTCTGCCGGGGACGCGCGGCCGCCGAAGCTGGCGGCAACATTTTGGCCAAAGCCGGCGCCCCCGAGATCGCCCGAGGCCCGGCCGCCAAAGCCGCCCGACCCGAAGCTGCCCGCGCCAAAGCTGTCCGCCCTCTGGCTGCTGCCAAAGCCGCCAGTGAGCCCGTAGTCGCCGGACGTGCGGCCGCCAGAACGGCCGACCGAGGTAAAAGCGGCGCCTCCAAAGGCGGCGCCGCCGAGGCCAGCGGCTGCAAAGCCGCCGGAGCCGAAGTCGCCGGAGGGCCGGCCCTGCAGCAGCGGCGCCGGCGCGTCGTCGGCCAGGCTGAGCCGCCGCAGCTCGTCGGTCGCGTCGCCGCCGAAGCTTCCGCCGCCGCGGTTCCCACCGCTGAAGCTGCCGCCGCGGTTCCCACCGCTGAAGCTGCCGCCGCCGCCGCCAAAGGTGAAGCTGCCGCCGCCGCCGCCCCCCACGCTGCCGCCCAGGCTGGACTGCGGGCGGCTGAAGGAGGATGAGCCGCTGGGCACCTCGTCTGCAGATCAGGTGGTGTGGACCTCAGAGCAGATCAGACCAGAGTTGACACGCTTTCAATGCTGTGTTAGGGGCTAGACTGCCTGCGGCTGAGATAGACCGCCTGACCTGGTGTCTGGTTGCATAACAGAAGGAGATAGAGTCCATTTGTCGTGGTCAATGACTGGCGTATGCCTCTGCATTCAAGGATAGGTGTTCAAGGCATCAGCATCTGTCGAACAACATGCAATGCTGACCTGCTGCATTGATGTCGATGGGATCGCTGGACGTGCGCTCCGTGGTCACCTCCCGTGATAGCTGGTCTCTCGTCTCCAGGACCTGTGGCAGCAATGCGCCTCCGATAGTGAGCATCATTTGTGGGTGTGATGTCGCATTTGGCATGCAGAATTAACGCTGGCTGCCGGCTGCTGTCGCGATGGCTGCAGGATACTAAGAAGCACTTGCGACTTGTGAACAGCTCAATGCGAATCAATAGTCCATGATGATTCGCTTTGCAACATGCATCCGAGAGCTCACATCTCGGAGATGCTTCAGTGCGGTCAGCGCCGGCTCGATGCGCGCTGCGTCGGCTCCTTCGGCACCTTCAAGACGACCGATCACGCTGGTGATGCTGTGGTTTGTGTAGAAGCCGTCCTGCAGACCGATGCCCCCGAGCAGCAGTGCCACAGTCGCGGCACGAGCTTTTACAGCGGCGTCATCGGAGCCATCAGCCAGCTGGTTAAGCGACGGCAACATGCGACAGCGCTATCGCCAAGCTGCTGCGGGTCAGCACGGCGCCAGCGATCAGTCTCGGAATTTGTGATGTGGGTGTGAGCACGGATGATCCGATCGACGCCGCAGGCTCCAGCGCTGTGCAATGGTGCAATCAAAGCAAGCAAAGGGGTTCTTTGGAACACAGTCGAAGCGGTGATCAATGGATTGTTATCGCGTGTGAGGCTGGATGCCAGGCAAGAAGATGCTGACTCTGCAGGGATTTCCTGCTGCTTGCTGCCACAATCGTCTTGCAGGCCACCAGTTGCAGGCTCGACTCCTGCTGAAGTCGTCTCGCAGCATACGGCATGCTCAGCTGGTAGATAATCGACTCGGGATCGAGGCTGAACCTTCGTGTGTTCCTGATGCTTGCACCGCTTGACCTTCACAAGCTTTCATTTAGCAGTGGGCCGCCTGCTGCAGCCAGATAATTGCGGGAGCCTGAACACAAAGTTTGAAGCTATGCACGCATGGTGACAACACCCGAACGAAGCTCAACGTACGCAAGCCGGCCTTGCTTGCAGATGCCGTCCCAGCACTGTTGCGCGCAGCTTTGCAGAGTCGGCGCTGTGTCACTGACCCAAACGCCAGAGCGCACGCAAAGGGATTTGCCACCAGCGTCGGGCATCGGCATTGCCTGTGCAGCACCCAGGCTACCAGCCAAACACGACTCTAGCCCACCCTCGTCCAAGCAGCACAACAGCACTTCTGCCACTGCCTGCTTGTGCATGGGCCACAGCTTCTCCTCTGTGCACTGCACGCAGCAATTTGCGGAACAACACCACTGTCATGTTGAAGCCAAACTGCGGGGTTGTAGCTGCCCCTCAGGCCGCACAACCAGCAGCCCCCCAAGCGTCTCAACACTTGCCGGGAGGCACCACACCCACGGCACACGCACCGCTGCCCACCCTGAAGCGCCCTCGCAGCAGCTGGCACCCTCAGAACGGCCGGAACAACACGACCAGCAGCAGGATCAGCGCCACGAAGGCGATGCCGGCCAGCACCACCGGGTTGTTGCGCAGGTACGGCACGCCGCGGTCCGCCGCGACAGTGGCCGCCGACTCCAGGCGCGCGTAGCTGCGCGCCAGCAGCTTGAGCGCCGGGTTGCGCTTCTTGGTCGGGGCGCGCGCCTGCAGGGTTTCACACGATACACCTTTGGAGAATAGCACCAGAATGTGACGCAGCAGACATTTTGTGAAGCAGCGCAACCACACGGTGCCGCCTGGGATGCTTGAAAGAGTGCACTCGCACGAGGGTGCACCCATCTCCACGCCCTGACATCCACTGCAGGGCATGACCAACTGTGCGCACCCGTGGCTGTGGCACGGGCAGCACCGCACGGCCCTTCGCCTGCTGCTTGCCCTTGCCGCCGGCGCCTGAGGAGTCGTACCCAGACGCCGCCGGCGCTGCCGCTGCCACGCCGGCCTCCGCGCCTGTTACACGCAGCCGATAGCGTTTCAGTGAGCTGAGCCAGCCGTCTGGTCTCGCATGCAAGACAAACCACAGAAGATTGACGCAGTGTTCACACTGATTATGCTGCAAACTTTCGTGCTGCTTTCCTGACGACACAACACAGTTTCAGCAGGGCCGAAGTAATCACACACCTGTAGCAGAAGCGGGAGCGGGAGCGTCTGCACCGTCGGCCTCGGAAACCGCTGGCGAGCCTGCAGCCGGGCTGTGCTGTTGCTGCTGCTGCTGTGTCTGGTGCTGCTGTTGCTGCTGCTGCTGCTGCTGGACGTGTTGCTGCTGCGACTGCTGCTGCTTGGCTGCCGCTTCCTTGGCAGCCAGCTCCTGTAGGTTAATGCACCGGACATTCAAAAGGTGCCGATGTGATAGACCTACGGCAGATGATGTGCCAAAAGCCTCAACTGTGCGCTGACCAGCATGCTTGTCACGAGACATACAGCCCTGCACAGACGTCGGCCAAAGGCATGCAGCTCCCTCAGCACAGGCACATGACTGCACCCTGACATTACATACCTTGCGGCGGGACTCGGCGGCGCGGCGCTTCTCCTCCGCCGCCCTGCGCTGCCGCTCCTTGCGCGCCGCCGCCTCCGCTGCCGCCGCCCGGTTCTGCTCCCGGATCTGAGAGCATGCACGCACGTGTCAGCAGGTGTTGCAGCCGATTTTACCAACGATCTTGCTTCAGATCTGCTCCTTGCGCGCCGCTGCCTCTGCTGCTGCTGCTGCCCGGTTCTGCTCCCGGACCTTTGTGAGAACATACATATGTCATGTCTAAGCGGTCCCTCTACCTCACAGATGTTTGCATTACCTTCTGTTGCTGGGTCTGGCAGCAGACATATGGCGGGTTGCCATCAGCTGCGTTATATCTAGCATGGTGTAATTTGCAATGCTGACACATGTTTCATGGTGACCCAGTCCAGGAACAAGCGTGTTCTCACCCGCTCCTTCTCGGCTTCAGCGTCCTTGGCGGAGGCCTCCTTGGCCTTCTTCACCGCGGATGGCAGCTCGAAGGGGTCGTCGCTCAGTTCCGGCATCACCACCGGCGGCGGCGCCTGCGCCAGCAGACATGCAACCTGTCCGGTAGTGTCCAGTTTGCCACAGTTGAAAATCATCTTTGACATGGCTGAAGACCACAAAGGAGGCAGAATCAACAGCAGCATCGCCGACAGCATCCGTAACAGACCGGAGTATGGTCCATCAGGCGGTTACAATCAATTACGACTCACGAGCACATGGAGTGCCAGACACCGACAGCAGCACCTTGACGAGCAACGTGTGTGACAGACGATGTGAACAAGAACAACCTCCAAAGGCGGCAGGGAGTGAAGACGACAATGCATAGCAGCTGTTGGCAGCGCCTGGCCGATGCGCAGCATGTGCTCAGAGTGGGTGCTATTCATCCCTCAGAGCCCGACATTGCAAGCCCTTACCTCAAGGCAAATCACAGCAGATGCAGTTTGGGATCAATGTTTCACTCGTGACTGTCTATGAATGCACCTTGTTGGCAGACGACTTCTTTGAGCGGCCTGGTTTCTTCTCAGCGACCGGCGCGTTGCCCAGTGCCGCCGCCGCTGCCGATGCGGCACTAGCCGCTGCCGACTCGCCGCCTGCAGACAGCCGATGGATCTGCTTTAGCATCATGTCGGAGTTGCAAATGCATCCTACCATCTCCAAAATGATAGGTTTCAAAAACACAACAGCTGCTGCGCAGAGCTCAACTTCTCAAGCAGACGTTGGCGCCAGCAGTCCAAAACTTGCCTGAGGTGCGAGCCTCTGCCTCCGCCGTCGATGGCTTCTCTGCGGCGGCCTTGGCGGCAGCAGCTGCTGCCTCGTCCGCCCTGACCTTCTCACGCGCCAGCGTCTCATTCGCCTAGAGTCAACAAGCAGACTCCAATCACAAGTGAACACAGATATGGCACAGATCCAGGGTAAGCGCATGACCCATCGCTTATAATCAGCAGTCCGATCAGCACACGAATGGTACAGAGCATCAGGCTGCTTAACACCAATGCGTGGGGCGTCTTCGCAAGTATGCACAGCATGAAGCTCAGCTCGTGGCTGGTCGACATGCGCCTTGAAAGGTGACTTGAGATTGTCACCTGACAGAGCAGCAGAATCAGCCACGAGCTGTTGAGAAGCAACCCAGGAATACATGCCAAGTGCATCCTTCTCATGAGGAATGCAGGTGGCCCCTGTCAACCACATGACATTCTGGCTGCCCACTGATGTTGAGGTGCAGAGGGCCCGCCCTTGCAGTGCACACCTGAGCCACAGCGGCGGCGACGACTTCCTTGGCGCACATCTTACTGCCCTCATCGAGCAGATGGGCCTCTGGCAGCACGTGCATGTAGCATGCAAACCCCTGCTTATGTGCAAACCCTTACTGCCCTCGTTGACCGAGAGTATTTCTGGACGTGCATTTACCAGAATGCCAAAGGCAGTCACACACACACCCGGGCCAGGGCGGCGGCAATCACCGCCTCAGCGCGTGCCTTGCTGCCCTCATCTACCATGGGCAACAAACAGTGCACATGGCATACTTTTGCACAATCCGTCTGCTTTGTCTGCCTTCGTGAGACACACTTGAGCCAGGGCGGCGGCAACCACCGCCTCCGCGCGCGCCTTGCTGCCCTCGTCGACGGCGGGCGACTCGGCGCCGCCGCGGCTGCTGCGGCCGCCCTTGCCGCGGCCTCCGCCATTTGCCGTGGCATCGTCCACGTCCTGGTACGGCGATGTGGGACCCTTGCGCTGCCCCTCCCACAGCTTGAAATACCTGCCAATTCAGACATATGCAGTGCTATTAAGACTGCAATAATGTTTGTGTAGACTGCTGAAACCAGACTGCGGCCTCGTCCACGTCCAGGTACGGCGATGTGGGGTCCTTACGCTGCCCCTCCCACAGCTTGAGGTACCTGCCGATGGTGAATTTGCCATGTCGACCAGACTGCAGGTCTCAGGCTGTGACGTCATACCCATCTTGGTAAAGCGAAGTGGGTCCACTGCGCTGCCCCTTCCACAGCTTGAAGCATCTGCAAGTTTGGGTGGGTGCAGTACTCATGGAGGAGACTCACTCTGCACGGAAGGTGGGGTCGGCAGCCAGCATCGCGTGCGCGTTGTCCATCTGGGTGTCACACATGGAGCGCGCCTCCGCCAGGGACCCCTCGCCACGCGCCAGCACCTGCCGGATCTGCTGACTGAACCGCCTGTCACGGAATGTGAAGCACAGAATGTCAGGCCAGAGTGAGAGACCTTGACATCAAGGCAACTTTGCTGAGGAGCCCTCACCAGGCCTGCAGCTGCCAGCGATGTCACTCACTACTGGTTGGCATAAACGAGAATCCTGTGGTGGGCGGCAATGCGGGCGCCAACCAGGCGGTGCTTTGGTGTATAGGTGCAGTGTGGATCGCGCACCGGTTGTCGCCCCAGACGCGGGTTTTGTCGCGGGCCTCATTGCGGGCGCCGACCATGCGGGCGTACGCCTCATCCTGCAGCGCCTTGACACGCGCGCGCTCGTCCTGGATGCGTCGCAGCTCCGCCCGCACCGCCGACTCCTCGCCCCGGTACCTGCAACATTGCAGAGATAATGTCCAGCCACTACGTCTGAGCAGAGGGGAAACAGTGCGGACAGGCCTGCCTTGGGTCGTGAGATGCGCCACAGCTCAACCCACATCACCGACTCCTCGCCGCGGTGTCTGCAGCATTGCAGAAATGGCATCCAGTATCAATGTCTGAACAGAGGGGTAGAACTGCAGACGAGCTCGTCTCAGTTCCTGGATGCACCGCAGCTCGGCCCGCATCGCCGACTCCTAGTTGCGGTACCTGCAGCGATGCGAAATTCATTGTTGGGCTGGCGTGTCCAAGCTGAGGGGCAGCCGGTGCCAGACGAGCCCATCTCAGGTCCTGTATGCGCCGCGCCTCCACCCGCACCACTGACCTCTCGCCATGGTACCTGCAGCATTGCAGAAGTGGCATTCAGTATCAACGTCTGAACAGAGGGGTGAGCATCAACGTCTGCACAGAGTGGTGGAACTGCAGGCAAGATCATTTCAGATCCTGGGTGCGCCACATTTAGCCCGCAACGCCGACTCCTCGGCGCGGTACCTGCAGCATTGCAGAGACGCTGTGCAACACTGAGCATCCAAAACACAAATCGAGCTGAGAGCATCTGTGCAGATGAGCTCGTCTCAGGCCCAATGCGCCGCAACTCCCCCGGCACCGCCGATCCCTCATTGCAACACCTGCGGCAGTTTGGAGACAACATTCTGAAACATGACATTTGATGCATATGACCAGGCAGGACCAGCAGACGAGCATCTCAGGTCCAAAACATGCCGCAATCCGGCTCACACCACCGCCACATTGCCGCGGATACCTGCAGCATTGCAGAGTTGATGCTCAACACATGGCATGCAGCATACGTGGTCGAGCTGATGGGCCGCAGTGCAGAGGAGCCCATGTGCGGCCCTGCCAATGCCGCGGCCCTGCCAATCTGCCAGCTCCTCACAATCACAGCTGCAGCAGTGGGACACAATGTAATAGATACTGATTGCTTCGGGAGAGTGGCAGGGGAAAATGGATGCAGTAGCGTGAGCAGCACAGAGCAACAGCTGCGCCCGGTGGGCACTCATTTCTTTGCCCAGAGGCCGCGGTGCTGCTGCAGCCATATTGGGCATGCCACTGCATCTTTGTCCTGCCAGATCGGGCAACTGTGCTCTCAAAGTGCTCTGCAGGCGTGACTGCTCACCAGTTCCCCTCCCAGGGTCTGGGGCTGTACGAGTATGTGTACTGTTTCAAAACATGCCAGCGTGCCAGCCTCCAAGTTGTGCTCATATGTCAACACGGACGGACAACAAGGTCTCGACCTGAACTAAATAATTAAATTTATAGTATATATTTAGTTATTTAATAATTTTACAATAATATCAATCGCTAATTCATAAATCAGTGATTTAGTCTCGGGCACTGCATCTGCAATCACAAAACCAATGTCTGCACCTCGACCTGCACCTGATCGGGAAAGACACAAGAGGTTGCATGTGCAGTGCAGTTGTCCAGCACCTGGCGCGGCATTTGCAGCTCATCACCTGGCGCCTGAGGCTGCATCTCATCAAGAAGCGCCTGCACACCTCCGCCTCCGCCTTCAGCTGCTTCTGCGTTTGGTGAATGACATGCTGCAACTTGGTGAAGCAGCTCACTTGTCCAAGATCTGGCGCTGCGTCTGCATCTCGTCGAACAGCGCCTGCACTTCCGCCTCCAGCTCTTCTGTGCCGCCCGACGCCGCCGCTGCTGACGCGCGCGCCTCCCGCACCGCCGCTGCCTTGGCACCGTACTCCCGCACCTATACCAACATGTGCATTGATCATATTCTCGGACTCCACATGAAGCGTGGTGCAAGCCGATCACGGCGGTCGCTGTGCACGCGCGTGCCTTCGGCACTGCAGTCACCTTTGGGCCGTGCCTCTGCATCTGCAACAGGATCCTCAGATGTGAAGAACAGCTGGCCAGCTTGTTGACACCTGACTTTGAGGAGCAACCAGAGTCACCAACATAGATGCAGGCCTTCAGCACGGCCTCAGCTGATTGTTGACATGTTGTGAGCAGGGACTCATCCAGCATGGCTGTTCCTGGAACTGACTGCACATGTTGTCAGAGAGCTGATGCCCACCTTCTCGCGGCTGGCCTCCAGCTTCTTGATCTGTGCGAGGCACGCCTTCTCCTCGTTCAGCGGGATGCTCTCGTGGGTGATGCGGTGGTGCAGCGCCGCCACCGTCGCGTCCAGGTCCGCCTCCGACTTGGCAGGCAAATCCCCGTACTCCGTCTTGAACTCCGCCTGTTTTGACATGAATGCTGAGCGGTGAGACACGACCGATTGTGAGGCATTCAGCCAGCCACACTCACGTCCAGGTCCGCCTGTGACTTGGCCGGCAGGTCCCCGTACTCCGTCTTGAACTCCGCCTGTTGCGAAAATGAGCCTCAGTGATCAGCACTCAGTTGAAGCATATTAATGTTCTTCTGATGCCTTCAGCTAGCAGTCGTCGCGTCCAGGTCCGCCTCCGACTTCGCCGGCAGGTCCCCGTACTCCGTCTTGAACTCCGCCTGTTTTGAGGGGAGCCTCACTGGTGAGTGTTCTGATGGTGCAACTTGGTTTCAGCTAGCCATTACAGCATCTCTATTTCAGGGATTACACACGTGGAAGCTCCAATCACACAGAGACAAAAGGTGGCAAAAGATGCTTGCAGAGTGGCCAGCATCTGCAGGCTGTGAACGGCCTTGTACACCTCGTGACAATGTGGCAATGTTGTCCGGTGGCATGCACACTGTATCTCTACACTGCCACTGTCACAAGGCTCTCAGCAACACAAAAGCCCACCTGCAGACTGTTCACCTGCAGGCTATTGACCGCACAGCTCGCCTTCGCTTTGCGCACTGCACTCATCCCCCAATATCTGCAGAAAAGGAGATGGAAGGAGACGGAAACATCTGGGTTTTAAGACAAGCACCACCTGCAGGCTGTTGACGGTCTCGCGCAGCTCTCGGCGCTTGGCGCGGTGCGGCTCGGCCTCCCAAACACATGCAGACAAGAGTTGGACAGGAGACGGAACAAGTTGCTTCAGCAACGACGGGTACCTGCAGGCTGTTGACGGCCTCGCGCAGCTCGCGGCGCTTGGCGCGGTGGGGCTCGGCCTCCTCTCGCCGCGCCTCGTACTGCTGCCGCACCTTGTTGTACGTCTCCTGCGCCTCCTGCGTCTGCTCGTTCGCCGCGTCCCGCTCCAGCTGCAATGATACATGCGATTTCTCATTGGGCCGGGCGAGGTTTGGCACAACTGGCAAGTCGTGAAGCAGTTGCTGACGGAAGTCCGTGATCCGACACGAAGGTGCACATGCACAACACATGCACAACTTCAAGGCAGAGCTGCCGTTCACGCAGCAACGTCGAACCCCACCCGTTTGACGTTCAGCGACTCGTTGAGGATCGCGACCTGCGTCTTGAAGGACTCCAGCTCGTGCTCCGAGGCGGTGGACGCCGTCTCCTCCAGCGGCTTGGGCATGCGTACGAACCACAGCCTGCAAGCAGCGTTGGTGCATGTGAGCCTCGAGGTCTCACAAGTAAGCTTCAGGCGTGTCTCTGCGTCCGCTGATCGGCCCCGGTCCGGCCATGCTGGCGCTAGCACATGTTCAATGTGGATATGGCCAAGTTGACATTGTACCCAGTTGCGCTTCGAGATTGTTGGTCAGTCCGCAGCGCAAGAACGGTTGAAAAGCAGCTATGCACGCAGCAAACGCGTCTGTTGGCAGTACACACCCCTAGTTGCATCAGGCTGGCAATGTGGTCAGCAGAGCGTTCTGGTGACCTGCTTCATGCTCTGGCATCAGATGAGAAATACCAGAGGCTCACCTCTTGCGCCAGATGGGCAGCTCCTCCCGGGGGACTGCTGCTGCAGGTGCTGATTCTGTCTCTGGCTGCGATGGCTCTTCGACAGGCTTAGCCGGCTCTGCCTCCGCCTCGGGAGCCGCAGCAGCATCCTGCTCCTCCTCTCCCGGCTCTATTGACTCTACTGCAGGCTCGCTGGGCTGCTCCGGCACTTCAACGGCCGTCTGTGCGCTGACCTCTGGCTCGTGTTCGTTTCCAGGCTCATCAATCTCAGGCGCTGGCTCGTCGGCTGCATGCACGCCGTTTGGCATCTTTGGCTGCTCATCAAGCTCTGCCTCCTCTGGACTCTGCTTGACCGGCTGCTCGGCCTCGGGCGCTACAGGTTCGACATCCATTTCCTGATCTGTTGTAATCAGTAGGTGCGCTGCTGTGTGTGACCCTGAAACCGGATCTACGACCAACAGAATGTGCCAGCAGGCGACAATGAGGAGCTGCAAATCACTGTCTGGCGTTGAACAGGCGCAATTGGCATTTGGACCTTGTTGCCTCGACGTCGCGAGACGCGGTCGCATTTGCGCTGCAGGGCGGCTTTGCAGGAAAATGCCAGGTGGCTCCTCCTGCTGAGCCTGCAGCATGCAACCTGTGGCACGATGTGCAGAGGGTGGTCCTAGGAAGTTGCAGATGGACAAACAGATCACACGAGATGGTCTGTATTACCAGTTGCCCGGAAAAATATGCAGGTGGGCCCTCCATCATGGACGCAGCATGCCACAAACCCCGCATATCAAAGCTTCATTGTGCCAATTTAGCACCTTTGGCAGGTTTGTGCGTGCACACAGCTCCGACGCCAGCAGCTCTGTGACTTTCAACATCCAAGGCCAATTCGTCCGACGCCATTTATGAGGCCTGCGCTTCCTCTGCCGGCGCTGCTGCTGCAGTCTGCCGTGGCTTCGATGGCCCGCACGGGCAGTCTGCCTGGCGGCAGTTGCTGACCACCGCCCGCGCAGGCACCACACGGTTGCAAACCCTGCAGTGCAAACGTCGTCTATGAATATGAGGAGCGTGCGGTCAGAAGCCCACTGTTCACATGCAATGGCAGGCAGAGCAGGCTTGACTGCGCGGGGAAGCATTGGTGCATTATTGCAAGCATGAAGTGCCAGGGATAACGCGATTATCACGCACCCGCACTGAGCGACCGTGTGCACCGGCTTTAGCTGCTGGTGCTGCCGCCGCTGACCCCGCCTGTGCGGACTCACCTGTGCACCAGTTGCAGAGCAAAGTTCTGACACTGCTCAACACCACTGGATCTTGGCCCGCAAGTGTCGAATGGCAGCCTGAGGTGTTGCTGGTAGGGATGCAGAACTGACAGACGGTCTGATGCAAGCCACTTTATGGCAGATGGCGGCATGCGTGGCTGATGGTGCTCAGCACAAGCTTTATGAAAGCAGACTTGTCAGACTGTGCCAGAGGTCGGCTGCTCTGTAGATGATGAAACTGCACCTTCTTCTTCGGCACCGCCAGCCACATGCCAATGGACTGCAGGCGCTCTTCGGCGCTGCTGACCCCGGCGGCAAGGCCATTCCGCAGCATGTGCGCCAGGTCGCCTGTGGCCGCCGGCGGCGCCGCAGCAGCTGCTGCAGCAGCACCCCACGCTGCGGGCGACAGCACTGACTGCAGATTCGATGCCTCGTTGGACTGCTGTGCTGTGCAGACATGCAGCGTCCTGCTGGTGGCTAACAGCCCACTGTTTGCTCGCTGCGAGAGCCGCCTGGCTGCACTCCGCATGGCCATGGCGAGACGCAGCTGGCACGGGCGGTGGATACGGGCGACAGAGCTCAGCAGCTGCCCTGTGTTCTCTGCCGCAGCGCAGAGGTATTGCGGCTGTGGATATACCCAACAAGCTTACACGGACAGGGTGCGGCAGCGTACAGAAACCACCACGAGAGCAGGCTCTGTTGATGTGGCCACCAGCAGCAGATGCTTGCAGACGATCGGGGTGGTCGATGTCGTAGTCAATTGCGGAATGACGCAGGGCTTCGTGGTGCGCATCCTCAGGTGGGTCAGACTCTCAGCTCGGTTTTGAGCACATGCACGTGAACACTGGCACTCCATCACTGCAGATTGCCAGTTTGAGTTGTGTCATAGAGGCTTGGGGTCTCATATTGCTCGAAAGGGATCTGCTGCATCGCCTGCCAGCTGACCACATGCGCTCTTGCAGCGAGTTGCGGGGTTTGCAGTACGCCAATGCGATTGAACCTCACTTGTGACATCAATGCGCAGCAGCATCTGGAGCACCAGCATTGAGTTCTCAATGCTGCAAGACTTGCAAGTCTTCAACGCTTGACTGCGCATCAGGAAACTGGATCGACTGTGGCGCAGCGAACCTGGGCAGTCGAGTGGCAAGCTCTGCCCAAATCCTCCAGGCTGGAGCAGCCTCAGCAGATTCATCTGCATGCAACAGCTGATGCGTCTCGCCCTCTTTGAGACGGGCAGCGGCCGTCAAGCGACCTGCTTGTCCCAGATCTGGGTCGGCTCAGGCAGGGAGAGGAGAGGAGCTCAGGAGACTGTGTGACGGTGGCCAGAGAAGCTCGCAATGGATCTCGCGAGCGACTACGATGAAAAGGCCGCGACGGAGCAGGCGCTGCGGCTGTCGGCCCGCGAGGCCTCCGAGGTGTGGGACGTTTCGTCGCCGCATGCGGCAGCCCATGTCAGTGTGCTGCAGCAAGCTCCCGTTGCGAACATCGAGCCCAGCCTATGCACGCACTGACGATCCGAAACTTATGCAACAGCAAGCTGCATCAATCTGAAATGATGTGGCTCACGTCTAGCCAGGAGATCTCTGCCGCTGCACAGGTCATCGGTATCTTCTACTTGGCCCATGGCCCATGGGTTGACACCCTTCCATGCATGCCTGCAGGAGCGGCTGCGGCAAGAGGAGGAGTGGGAGATTGCGCTCGCCAAGCGCGCCTCCCTGGGCTGCTCGCCGCTGCACAGCCATGCAGAGGCGCTCGCCTTCAAGTTCTGGTCCACCGGCAGGTGAGCCATTCGCTGTGCATCGGATGCAATGGCACAAAGGCTGGCAGCAGTACCCCAAAATGGGTGCCGGTCGCTCAAGGAGGACGCAAGTCAAGCCATCTGCTGCCGGCTGCTTGAAGCCGGGTCCACACGAAATGCGGAATGCTGATCCGATGAGGCCCGCTGCGCAGGCTGGGCTATGACGACCGCACGTCAGACTGCTTCTTCGCCCTGCACGGCAGCTACCAGGCGGAGCTGCACTCGCAGCACGCGTTCGCCGACCTGGCAGCGCTGCGGGGCCTGCCGCCGGGCGAGCCGGACGACCACCGTGAAGTGAGCCTTTTCATCATCGAACTGCTGGCTTGGTAGCGGCACACTTGCGAGATTAGCTGTATCTGATATTGGGGCTCACTGGTGTGCTTCTGGAAGGTTGTCATTGTCTTGCTTGTCACAGCTTTTGCGGCACCCAACCGCTGGCGAATCACTGCAGATTGGCCTGGAAAGCATTAGCAACTGCACAGCTGCAATTGTGAATGACAACGATAATGCCTGATCTTTCAATTTGGTTCGATGTCAGGTCTTGACTTACCTGCGTCGCCACAGGTGGTGCTGTTTGACAACGACAATGATGAGGGCCTGCTGGCGGTGCAAGAGGATGCGGCGGAGGCGATGGCGAGCGCCGTGTATGACGGGCCCCTCGCCTGCGTGCGGGTGCGGCTGTCATGCTCATTGCTCGACTTGCAGCTCCATTTCCAATTACTGGTCTCTGCCATCATCAGAAAACCTGCTGTCCTGCTGTCCTGCTGTCCTGCCTCAATGGGCCTGCCATGTAGGTATCTGCTGCTGTCAACTGTGGGTCGCCTGCAAAAGACGAAGCTTTTTGATGTCGGAGATCTCGACTCCTGCAGGCCATTGCCAAGATCGTCAGCCAGCACCTGGGCGGCCCCTACGGCCCTGAGCGGGAGGCGGAGATGGCGGCCGCATGGGCGGCCAGTTCCTCGGCTGTCAAGCAGCGGCGCGGGCGGCCGGTCGTGCCGGCGGCGCAGCTGCGGGTGGGGCTGGCGGTGCACCGCGCGCTGCTGTTCAAGTTCCTCGCGGACGCCAGCAACGTGCCGTGCTGCCTCGTGGGCGGCGGCCAGTGCAGAGGTGCAACGTTAATCTCAAGCTTGGAGTGTCAGATGATGGAAAGCGCAGATGCCACACAGACATACCCATGCAACATACAGATTGCTGTTGGCTGCAGATGCCCTGGCTGCGGGAGGGAATTGCAGACCCGCAACTGACGGTGAACCTACCGGCAGGTTCAGACAGAGGCTGTCAATAAACGCTGTCAGAGCTTCGACCCAATGCTCAGATCTCATGCTTGCAGACACGCTGGACGCGACAGCGCAGGCGGTGGTGCGCATCTCGGACCGTCAGCTGGCGGTGGACCTGACATCGGGGTCTGGCAGAGGCTGCCAGCATATGCTGTCAAGTCTTCAAACCAATGTTCCTATCGTTGCAGACATGCTGGACGCGACAGCGCAGGCGGTGGTGCGCATGTCGGGCCGGCAGCTGGCGGTGGACCTGACGTCGGGTTCTGGCAGAGGCTGCCAGCATATGCTGTCAAGGCTTCGAACCAAAGGTTATATCCTGTGATTGTGCAGATACGCTGGAAGCAACAGCGCAGGCGGTAGTGCGCATCTCGGACCGGCAGCTGGTGGTGGATCTGACAGCATCGCCGGGTGCGCTGCGGCCGTGGGTGGACCCGCAGCTCGCCGATGGCATCGCTGGCGACGAGGAGAAATTCGGCATCAGGCCGCCGTCCGTCGAGCTGCAGCGCGTGGCGGTCGCAGATACGGCGCCCAACCTTGCGCAGGTGCCGTGCTGCCTGCGCCCTCAGCAGTCATTCGTACATTGGCACGGGACTGCCCATGGCTAATTTGAGCGAAGCTGAAGCATGTGGCGGCGGCAGACAGGGCACCCAATCTTGCGCAGACGTTGCAGATGTTGTGACGTGATCTCTGCTACATAACTTCAGGTCGGCACTGATACAAGCGGGCTGTGTGTTTGCGGCGTGTTTCAGTTTTGGCAGCCTTCAGGGACATGCTTGCAGTGCGACATGGGTGTTTCTCCTCACCAATGATGCAAAGGTTTTGGGTTCATCTGTGCAGATGAGTGCAGCACCAGTGGCGCCGTCAGACGCTTCATTCGCCAGGCGCAGCCGCACAAGCGAGGATGTGGTGAGTAAATCTCAGCCCAGAAGATGTGTTTACGTAGCTTTCAGGGGCAGTGCTGCTGCATTCTGGTCCCAGCATGAACATGTGTCATTGTACCTCGTCCTTCATTCTTCTCGAGCATGCCAGAAGGTTGGAAGGCATACTACTGGTTCCTGTTGGCCTGTCATAGATGCAGTGCACGGTCTGAGCTGACAGATGGGCTGACAGACTGAACTGGACTGACCGGTCATTAAATATCTATCATGCAAGGCTGAAGCAGCGAGGGGGCCGCATGCCCGGGAGGGTGCCCGCAAATTGCTTCCTGCTGCCGGCGCCCTGGCAGCGGTGTCCCCATTCTCTCAGGTGCACACGATGCATTCTAAGGTGTCTGCCGAGCTGTTGCAAGCGCAGCGTAAGCAGACATCGTAGGTTAGGTGGTGAGGTGGTGATGTCTATGCTCTCAAAAGTTAACAATTGAGGGTTCACAGCCAATTGCCTTGCCGAGCATGTGGCAAAGCTTGAGTGGCCTGGTCACCATCACTCACCTGCCCGCTACACACCATAGCTTCTGCACACCACAGCCTCTGACCCCGGCGTGCTGCACTGGGCAGGTCCTCACTCAGCGGTCAATCTCGAGGGAGGTGTCCCACTCGGCCGGCAGCGATGGCGACGGCGCGGGCGACCGCGCCGGCGGCATCGGGCTCAGCGCAGCGACGGGCAGCGGCGCACCAATCGCGCGCCGCCCGTCGCAGGACAACCAGACAGGGCTGGCCGCCGCCCGTCGGGGCGCCGCCCGCGGCCAGGGCTCCAATGCAGCGGTGCCCAGCGGCGGCGTGGCTGATGCTGCAGGTGCAGAGGCAGGCGTGAGCAGCGACGCAGCTGGTCCAGGGGCAGATGTGAGCGCCAGCACAGCGAATGCAAGGCCAGAGGCGAGCGGCAGCGCAGCAGAACCAGGAGCGGACGTGAACAGCACTTCCAGCAGAGCCGGCAGCGCACGGATGCCAGTGATTGGGGCTGCGCTGCCGGCGGAGGAGCGGTCTCGAGGCGTGCCGCCCCAGGTGCTGCAGGCGCTGCTTTCGGGAGCGGGCGACGCGCCCCCAGAACCCCTGGAGCCAGGCATCCAGCCGCAGCAGCATCCGGCGCAGCAGCCAGCGCAGCAACGTGAAGGGCAGCAGCATGCGAATCAGCAGCCTGCTGACTGGCCACGGCAGCAGGTTCCAGAGGGGCATCATGCACAGCCAGCAGCGCAGCACTCCTTGGACGTGCCGATGCAGCCGCCTTCGCCGCCGGCGCAGCCGCAGCCGCCGCCGACGTGGCAGCGGCCGCCGCAGGCAGCTGCCGCCAGCCCGCTGAGGCGCGGCTCCTCCGACGTGTCCTCGCAGACATCCCGCAGCGCGGGCCTCGGCCGTCAGATGTCGCTGGCGGAACTGCAGCGGGCCGAGGCGGCGCTGAGGGACAACCCGCAGCCGCTGTCGCAGCAGCGCCCTGATGGCACGGCGGAGCCGCCGGTGCTTTCAGCACCGGCGGCGGCACCTGCAGCTGCGGTGGGCAACTCGGCGGCGCCGCCGCCGCAGCCGCGGCGGCGGCTGATGTCTGCGGACGGCGACGACGAAGCGGAGGGCAACGGCGGGGAAGATGCCCTGCAGCGGCTGCCGCAAGCGGGGGGCCACGACGCCTCGCTGCCGCCGCTGCCGCTGCGCCGCAGCCACTCTGCAGGTGGGCTCGGCAACGACTGCTCCGCAGAGCACCGCATGTCCGTTTGGTTTCAGATCCTGCAGCCAGTGTCTTGCTGCTGTCACCCTTGCAGCCTTCGAACTTGCTGCCGTACCTTCTGATGCCAGCACCTGTGCTGCTGATGCCCTTTTCAATCAGTCCCTGTGCTGACGCGTCAGTACACACAAACAAGCACAACTGGTTGTACTTAGCACTGTCTTGTGGACTACCTAGCTCGGAGATTGCTGTGCTGCACTACCCCGATGCAGGCGAGGTGGCAAGGGGGCCCAGCCGCGCCGCCTCGCAGGAGCTGCCGGCGGCGGCGCCCCTCGAGCTGCAGCATCCACAGTCACAGCAGCTGCAGCGCCTCCACCTGGTGGGCTCAAGGGCCGGCTGCTTCACATGGAAACATACATGTTGTCCGGGACATGTGCTAGCTGCTGCAATGTGTTGCCTGGGTCACAGTCATTGCTGCTCTACTGCTGCACTGGCTGCATCGCCACTCGCAATCAACCGAGCTTGTGGGTCACAATGCTGCAGCCGGAGGCGGGCGAGTGGGAGATTGCAGCAGAGGAGGTGCTGATGGGGCCCCGCATTGGCATTGGCTCCTTTGGCGAGGTGGGCAGCCAGTTCACACTACCCTGGGGCTGCAATGTACTTGCCCTGTGACACTTGCATCAACCAAAAGCAAGGATGCACTTCAGAGAGTATATGTTGGCAACGACGACATTCCAGAAAAGAGGGTCATTCCTATTAGACTCGGGGCCTGGGGTGTCGCCACATCTGCAGCAGCTGCAGCAGCTTGTGCGCTTGTGCGCTCTCTGCTGCCCCACCTTTCGTGAGTTGTGCACCCAGTGCGATTGGGGTCTTGCACAGGTGTACCGCGGGTCGTGGCGCCACACCGATGTCGCTGTCAAGCGGCTCCTGGACCAGGATGTCCATGAGGCGATGGTCAAGGTGAGCCTGTAGGACATCTTTTGAGCACCTCTCCTATGCAGAAGTTGGCGGTTGGCGCTTGTTTTCATGTGACCTTCATGTGACCTTCACTTGGCACATTGTTCACGGGGGCGCCTGGGACATTCAACCGCAGATGCTCTCAGCCCAGCCGGTTTGCAAGATGTTCTGAGGCAACGTGACCACAATGTGACCGTACTTGGTTGAGGCATCCCAAACGAAGTGCTGTTCGTGAGCGCCAGCGCGCACTGTTCATCCTGCTGGTCTCCATGACACTGGTGACACGCATGAACTTCGGGATGTGGTGGCCAGCATGAAGCGATGGAACACCCCAACATGTTGCTGTTTGTGGGCGTCAGCTTCATTCATTTGGCAATGAGAGACGGTATACCGTTCTGAACACATGCAAGAGCTGCTGCAGGAGTTTCGAGACGAGGTAGCCATCATGAAGCGGCTGAAGCACCCCAACGTGGTGCTGTTCATGGGCGCCTGCACGCAGCCGCCGCACCTGTGCATCGTCACCCAGTTCGTCGCCCGCGGCAGCCTGTTTCGTCTGCTGCACAGGTGACTCTGAAACAGGGTCTGTAATACTCGCCGAGACCGACTGCCACACCTGTGCGTTGGACATCAATCTGCCGCATGCGGTTGCACAACCTGCCTGCTGCGCAGGGGTCCTGACCATGCACAGGATTCGCGCTTCGCCTGGTCGGCCTCAGGAATCAGCGGCATGTGCTGCACTACCGCTGCATTGCTGCTGCTGCGTCCACACGTTCGGCAACGACACCAGCTCGGCCCGCCAGCTGGACATTGCGGCCACCACACGGACGATTTGCTGCCTGTGAGCTGACATATTATGCTGTACATGTATGCTGTACATATCAGGACGAACCCGCCACCGGCGCTGGACGACAAGCGGCGGCTGCTGATGGCGCTAGACATCGCGCGGGGCATGCACTACCTGCACTCCTGCCGGCCGCCCATCGTGCACCGCGACCTCAAGTCGCCCAACCTGCTGGTGGACAAGGACTTCACCGTCAAGGTGGGGGCAGCACCTGCATTTGAAGTGAGTGCGGCCTCAGGAGTCTGCATACCGCACACGTTCAGAGCAGCATCTGCTTCGAGGCACACGTGTGCTGACAAGCCGTCGCGATGAATGGCATTGACGTGAGCGCGGCGTACGACGATGCCATCCATCGTCACTTTGGCATGCCTTCTGGCAGCCAGCCATCCACTGCGGCCTCAAGTCGCCCGACCTGCTGGTGGACAAGGGCTTCACCATCAATAACGAAGCACATTGCCATATACAATTCCAATTATCGGGCCGGGTGCTGGCTGTTGATATCATCAAGCTACAAGCGGCAGAGTTTGTCAGCAGATCTGAAAGAGCCCATCGCTGTGCAGCACCTTCTTGCCGGATCCGCTGACAGCATCGTCGGCTGCTCAAACATGCTGCAGAGTCAATATCGTGCAGCACCGAAGAACAATTTTTGACAGCACGAACCGGTGGTCGTGATTGGGTGAGTGTGCGCTCCGCAGGTGTGCGACTTTGGGCTGTCGCGGGTGCGGCACTCCACCTGGCTCAGCAGCAAGAGCCAGGCCGGCACGCCAGAGGTGTGAGCTGCATCCCCTCCTCATATTGTGGCTCCTGCTTTCGCACTGCACTGGCATCATGCCCGATGTGAAGGAGGTCAATCTTTGCGTGCGCATGTCTTGCTCCTCCCTGCTATGCTATCTGCATGTGATTCCTGCAGATTCAAGGCATGCGTGCAGCAGCGGTCCCAAACTCGATTGTGTCCTAATCCTGATAGCAATTGCGTTGCGTCATGCAGTGGTGCGCGCCGGAGGTGCTGCGGTCGCAGTCGTACAACGAGAAGTCGGACGTGTGGTCCTTCGGCGTTGTGCTGTGGGAGCTGGCCACCGGGCTGGAGCCCTGGGCGGATGCCTCGCCCATGCAGGTGCCGCAAATGCTTTTAAGAATGACAGTGACTATCGTTGCTCTTGTGGGCCTGAAGCTGTGGGAGCTGGCCACCGGGCTGGACCCCTGGCGGATGCTTTACTTGCTAGTGCAGGTGCAGGGCGATGTCTTCCGTAACGCTGGCCGCCGCCTGATGAGGCTGATCTGCGCCAGCTGGCCACCAGACTGGATCCCTGGGCGGATGCCTCACCCATGCCGGTGCCGCAGCGCTCCTCGAGAGTGATCGCCGTCCCTGAGTGCCGGCACCGTGTTTCACGCCAGCCTCATCGCCGCGCAGGTGGTGGGCGCTGTCGGCTGGGGCGGCGCGACGCTCGACATCCCAAACACCGTGGACCCTGGGCTCGCGGCAATCGTCCGGGCGTGCTGGACGGAGCCGGAGCAGCGCCCATCCTTCGGCCAGCTCATCGCCTCCATCCGGGTACAGGCCTGTGCTGGCCGTGCACGCCAGCTTGATCAGCATGCTGCGATGTAATTAAAAGGGCAATTCCGCCTGACGTCTTGATGGCTCCATACAACCTGATGCGCTCTACCAGCAAGCGTACGAGCATGTGCATGGGCGTGTGCTGTGCTTTGCATGTGTTGACATCTTGACCCTTTCACTGTTTCTGCAGGAGCTGGCAGCAGCACGGGGCCTGATGGGCCCAGCCCGGCAGCCTGTGTCACCCCGGCCGCAGATGCTGCAGCAGCACGCATCCGGTCAGCCGCCGCCACAGCAGCCGCTGCCGCCGCAGCGACAGCAGAGCGCAGCGGATTCGCCGCAGCGGCAGCCGGTGCCGCCGCCGGCGGTGTGCTCTGCTTTCATGGCTGCAGAGGCAGGCGTCGCGGCGCAGAACCAGCAGGCAGGGACGCAGCAGCGCACACCGCAGCCTGGCATAGCCACAGACTGGCAAAACTACAGCCAGGCACGGCAGGAGGCTGGCGGCTCGGCAATGTTCGCGCCGCCGGCAGCAGCGGCAGCCGCCGGCGCACCAGTTGGGGGCATCTTTGCCACGCAGTCGCTGCCGACGCTGGCGGTCCAGGCCCGGGCGCTTGTGAGCAAACACAGCAGCGGCGACATCGGCAGCGGCGGCTCTGACCACACCCCGCCGCTGGCGCCGCCGCTCGCGCCGACGACGTCGCTGCCGCTGTCCACCGTGGAACCGGAGGATGACGTCCCGGTGCAGCCAGGCAGCCCGCCGAGAGTGGGCGCCGTCAGCCGCGACGTCGGCTCGGGGGCACCCTCACAGGTGTGTGATACTCGCATCTGAAGGCACTGGCCCTGGAGGGTTCTTGGTTCATGAAGGGATTGTAATCTCTGTGGCTTGTGCTCAGGCTGTGCCCTCAGCTGATAGTGCAGGGATGTTCCGGGATCTGATGTGATAAACATGTACCAACATGCATGCGTACAAGTCTGCGACAACTGGGGAGCTGGCAGAGCTGCAAGTGCGCAAGCTGGCGGCAGAGGTCACGCTCTGCGGCAGGATTCGATCGTTGTATCCGACAGATCTGCAGTCTGAGCGGTACCACCTGCCGCAGGCTGCTCACCTTTTGTGCGCTCACAAACCAGGGGAACTCGAATGCGTTCATACCCGAAGCGTCAGGCGACTAGCAGGTGTGAATCACACCAGCCCAACAGACGTGCTACACTTGTTGAGTGCAGAATGGCGAGCTGGCAGAGCCGTCGGCGCGCAAGCTGGCAGCAGAGGCGGCTCGGGTGGCGGGCAACAAGTTCGTGCGTGGGCTCAACACTGGCTTCAAGGTCTGTCACTGCACACAAGTGGCGGCGCCTCTGCACTCTTGTGTATTCAGGCTGCAGCCCCACTGCTGATGTGTACCACTGGGTTTCACAATGCGATGAACGGCAGGCCGGCAAGAGGCACCTGATGTGTCAACCACCAGGCTGGGGTCGGCGGTGTGACGGCCGGGGCAGCGGGACTGGTGGGAGCCGTGCGCGGCGGCGCTGGCCGCCTGGAGTCGGCTGTGCTGCGCACCGCCTCGTCGGCGCTGTCGCACTCGCCGTCGCAGCACCACAGCGAGGCCGACGACTCGGTGCAGGTGAGGGACACGAACATTGAGAGGGTATGTGGTTGCAGATGTGCACCGCCTCGTCGGCGCTGTCGCACTCGCCGTCGCAGCACCACAGCGAGGCCGACGACTCGGTACAGGCAGGCTGTGCCCCTCAAAAACGGGGAGTCTCAAGATCATTCTTCAGCGTAGCCCTACTCACAGGCAGCCTTGGAAAGCTGTCTTGTGGGCAATGGTGTGCTGAATTGTCGTCCGCGCTATGGCTCTCGCCGTCGCAGCACCACAGCGAGACCGACGACTCATTGCAGGTGAGACCAAATGCACGTAAATTGCCACGGAGATGCTGCATCACGTCCGCGCTGTCATACTCGCCATCGCAGCACCACAGCGAGCCTGTCGACTTGGTGCAGATCAGCCGTGCCTCCTGTAGCATCGGCTTACTGCCTCTGGTGATCTATGATGGATGGCCAGGCTCTGCTTTCCGTGCTGAGACACCGCTGGCCTTCAAAACACTGTCTGCTTTGTCGATCTGGCAGTTGCAACACCAGAGCAAGGCTGTAAAGCTCAGCGCAGCTTGTTTACTTTGCCAAGCTGTGGTGCTTGCCAGCCCTCCGCGGCTGGGTGCTCTGGCTCGACATGTGACTGGCAAGGTGCTTTCTTTACAATGGCATGCGTGCCTGTGACTCTGCAGCCAACACCCGCATCCTGTTTGTGCAGGGCGCCACCCCGCAGTCGGCCAGGGAGGCAAATGCGAGCGGGCCCTTCAGCTGGGTGCACCTCGGCCGCCGCGCCTCTGATGCGTCCACTGCCGACTCGCCGGTGATCACCTGAAACGCCGATGAGCATGCTGTCGAGTTGTCACCGACAGCTTCGTGTGTCTGCGCCACCAAACTCCACTTGTTTGGTCCAGCAGAGAGCCCCACGCTACACCTGCAGTGCTCTCAGCATTCACTGCCTTCTATCATGCATGCCTGCTCAAGTTCTCTGCCCTTCTGCGATTGCAAGCGCACTTCTGGTCGCATGCTTGCACAAGCTGGCGACAAAGCGCCCACATGAGGAAGCCTTGAACTCATCACTTCCATGTACACCAGCCCCGGCGGACGAGCACCGATGAGAGCTGCAGCGGTCCCGGCAGCGCCCACAGCGGCGGCCGCATGTCACGGCAGGGCTCGGGGGGCGGCCAGCAGCTTCCCGCTTCCGGCGCCGCCGCCGCCGCCGCCGTCTCTGCCGGCGGCCTACACCCCAGGAGCCGCGGCGCCTCCGGCGCCCTATCAGACATCGAGGAGCAGGCTCCGGCCCGCGGCAGCAGCGGCTGAAGAGGCTAAACCCTACTCCAACGCAGATGTCTGGGTGACAGGCCCCTCAAGTGCCTGACGCGCTGGTATAGCCAGCGTAACTCGAAGTGTGGTCCGTCGGTGTTATGGTAGGAGTCAAAACAAATCAGCAATGTGCATGTGCATCTCAGCGTTCGTGCAGCGCCGCGGTGGCAGAGGCAGCGGCACTCATTGGCGCGTCTTGTACCTTCAGAGACATTCTTGCGGGGCCGAGTCACCAGGGGTAGTGTGCATTCAGAGGGCAATCGATTGATGCAGCTTGCGCATCGGACGGCCAGAGTCGGTCTTCAGTAAGATCCAATGGTTACATGGGGCCAACTGTTTGCCTTCTGATGTAGATTTGCTGCTTCAGCGCCTTGCAGTCAGCTGTGGTTTCGAGTTCTGCATTCTTGTGCCCCGATGTCAAGGCCTGCATGTACGCTTGCAAGTTTGAAGATGGGCACATACATTTGCATTCTGAAGGCGGGGACTTCTTGTTCTTTTTAACAATCCAAACATGCAACCGCATACCGGTTGGAACCAGCAGTTCGAATTGCAATATGCTGCCAGCAGTGCTGTGAGCCAAACCATGTTCTTACACATGTGATACTGCCTGACTACGGCATACTGAACCCAGCACGAAGAACTCAGCACATTCTGCAATACGATACCGCTGATACGATCATGGTTTGTCAAATCACTAAATCGAATTGGTTGCCCGGCAACAAACATCATAGGTACTGCCATTGGCATGGCGCCAGCCGTCGCTGATGCCCAACGAAAACTGAGTGCAATCCCCAAAAGTGAATGTGGTTAAGAAATCAGCAAGCCAGATTCGTCCAGCATACATACGCCTGCAGGGCAATGACCCAACAGCATTACCCGATTAATGTCTCTGCACCCCCTGACTGTTGGCTAGGTAGCGCATTGTGTAATGCACAGCCTGCCATATGAATTCGGGCCGACTGAGAAATGAATCCCCGAAGCAATGAAGCTGCCGAGCTGAGAGGAGAACGTGCATGATAGATCAGGAGAGTGTGTATAGCGGGCTGCCGGCCAAACGGCAGGTGTGCTTTAGAAAGCCGACTGGAGCCCATTCCAGTGCCTGCCGCGGCCGGTGGAAGAGCATAGTGACACGGCTTGATAGTGCGTATGTTGCTGCAGTGCGTAGCGGCGGATGCCCAGGCGGGGTGGCGCCGAACGCCAGGCGATCGGCGGCGCGATACGGAGACCCGTCACTGGCACGGCTCAGTTCTGCCTGGTGCCGGCGGAGCCCATCAGCAGGCCCACGGCGGCTATGAAAAGCGCCAGCATGGCAGCCAGCAGGATGTACCTGCACGTGCAACCACTCATGCCAGTCACCTGGAGGGCACTGCATAGAGCACTGCACTCTGCGACTGGACCCTTGGGCAGACGCCGGCCTGCGGCAGATGCCTCGTGTTCGAGACAGACGGGGCGGTGGACCGGTGGCAGCGATATGCAAATACAATGTTTCAACAGGGCGCGCACAACAGGCGGTAGGTCCAGGGAACATGGCCCAGGCAAGTGACAGGGGGGCGCACGTCTTCTTCGAGCTGCGCCAGTACTCATGGAACAGCACCACGCCCCAGAACGTCGACACAAGCGGCAGCGCCTGCACAACGCCACACGCTTGCAACTTCAGCATCCTTGGCTGCTGCGCGGACCATGCTCAGCCTGTTGCATGTGCATCACCTGATGCATCACAGGCGCACAAGGCAAGCGCCCAGTATTTCCATGAAAGTCCGTCAAGTCATGTTGTCAGCTGCCGAGCACCAAGCCCCACCTGGACGGAGTCAGCTGCAGCGTAGCCTGCCGCCTGCCCGCCCCTGTGAAAACGGCAGCACTAGGTGTGAAAGTCGTGTGGTGCACACGATGGGGCGCGCTAACTTGAGGCTGATGCTGCCAGTGATGCGGGCCACAGGGGGCCAAGCGTCAGCCACACTCTTTGGACTTCGCTGGCTCCTTGAAGATGAAGCTTTGTGCTAGCGATACTGTACTGAGCTGCTCATATGGAATGTGAGCTGCCATCACAAACCGCAAAAGTTGACGAACAGCAGGCATGCCAAATACATCATCTCGACACGGAGTGGCTGCAGCAACATCCCAATCTATTGGGCATTGCGCACATGAACTGGAAGCCGTTGCCGAGGCCGCACAGGATGCCGGCCAGGAATGCCCAGGGGCGGCCGCGCCAGTCGCAAAGGTATGCCTTGATGGAGCTCTTTGGCAGCCCCACCTACACACGCGGCAGGCGAAGTGATTGTTGCTGCTTGTTGGTCAGCAATCAATACAGAGTTGTTGCACTAGAAACACATGGCAAAACCCTCGCACAGTAACCAGACTTGCATGACTCCTGACGAACAGCGCACCGGCGGGAAGTACAGCCAGATGAGGTTGGTGACGGTGGCCACGAAGAAGAAGGAGGTGGAGAAGTAAAAGAAAGCTGCAATGCACAGAACCCCGACGTCAGCATCGCTTCCGCACTGATCATAGATACCGGCAGTAGGCGTCCACAACAGAGGAATCAGGAATGGCAGCCGCCTCTTGTCAGCTGCTGACTTGCACTGTGCAGGGGCAGACATTTCATGCATTTCGGGGTCTTTTGCGATGTGCATCTGGGCACATCACTGAGCCGCCATGCACCTGTGTACACGACGAGGTGGGGCACGCCCTCATCCAGCTTGTGCCACTGGTCGTTCGTTGCCTGCATGATGGCAGTCGGATTCCAGTCTGTAGCTATAGATCAGCGTGCAGCCGGCACAGGGGCAAACGCAGCCTATCATGAAAGTCTGCATGCCGAGCGAGGCGGATGATGGCGCGTCAGCAAGACACATGTCAGGTGTTCGTTTGCAGCAATGTGCTCACCAGATAAATCTACGTATGTGACAGAAACGATCTCGACATTGAGAGTGCAACACCGTTGTTCTCACATTGGCTGAGGTACACCTACCAGGTTGAAGGCCGGGGAGAAGATGACATACGCCAGGCCCGCGGTGATGGTGATGCTGATGCCCTTCCAGAAGGTGGCCTTCGAGCTCTGCAAGCAGCAGCAGTCAACACTGTTGGGGGCTAGCTGGGGCACTTGGCTGCTGCACAATGTCTTCCAATCATTATGCAGGGTCAACACTGCAGGTACGAGAAGTGTGGACTGCTTCAAATGTTGCTATGCATGGCGTCGATCAAAATCAAGGTGCCTTCAACTGGCGAGCTTCCAGAAAGCATGCTGATGAACAGGCCAGCTTCTAAGTGTTTCCGGCGCTGATGGTTGCGTCAATTTTCTGTCTGATGTAGTCCTGCCTCCACAATATGTATCTCAAGTGTTACCGGTGCCGGTGGTCGCGTCAATGTCAACCTTGTTTTGTCTATCGTAGCCCTCCTTTAAGATATGTATTCGTGACTGACACTGCCCACCTTGATGGCGCGCCTGTCTTCCACCTTGTTCAGGTACTCCCCAGTGCCGGCAATCGCCTGAATGTCGACCTATCATGCATGATGCATTCCCTTTTTGTGCATATTCACAGCCTTGCGTGATATGGGTCAGATTCTGCCCACCTTGATGGCGCGCCGGTCCTCCACCTTGTTCAGGTACTCCCCAGTGCCGGCGGTCGCCTGGATGTTGGCGATCGACGACCGCTGGATGTTCGGCTCCTGACCCTTGAGCCCCGGCTCGTACTCCACCCCCTGCTCCATGTCGTGCGCGTGCTTCTGCTTCAGGGCTGCAAAAGGATGCACATTGATGGCAGCTGTTGCGCTGTCAAATGTGTGGCGCATGGTAGACCTTGAGGCAGCATCACTCCTACCGCAACTAACTCAGCAGCGGGTGGCCACAGCTCGTGTGCAGGTCCGCATCGGCTTGTGCGTGTGCATGGCAAACTGCCGGTGTTGCAACTGCATCTGAGGCGCACCGTAGTCCTCGTTGGGCAACTCGACGCCCAGTGGCGGGCTCATTGGTATTGGGTTGCCAATCTCCGCACGCCGCTCCCTTGACCTGCACATAAAAGAGAGGTGCGACGGTCGAGGCAATGCCTGAACTGTTCCATTCTGTTGGCGGCACTTCAGTGGGAGAACCTGTTTCAAGTCCGTCAGGTCCCACAACATGACTGCTGCGAAAGCTCGCGCGCAGCAACACTGCTGGGCTATCTGCGCCACCCATGCAGCCATTACAGCAGCGACAGCTACTACATATTCACACAAGTGCACGCACTGGTCGATGAAGTTGCCGCTGCGCACGATGCCCATTTTCCTGTCCTGATCCGCCTTGTTGCTCCTGTGCAGGAACGCTCCCGTGATGGCTGCCAGCTGCGTGGGCACATGCATCATGACTCAGCTGCCGATGTGCGGGGCTGTCAGTATGTGTGTATGGCCGATAAAATGGCTTACTGGATGGTCCAATGCAATTTGACAGCTCACCCAGGCTCAGACCTGCACGCAGGCTGCAATGCCGTACTATGGCATCAGTGCATGGCTCTAGGACTCACATCAAGATGGACACATCCAGTAATGACCAAGTGCGCACCAGGAAGCAGCCGACACCGGGGAACAGGATCTCGGCCCTGTTGATGCGGTCGTCCAGGAAGTAGTTGATGGTTGTGCCTGGCATGCGCAGGTGCGACAGCAAGGTTCAGCGCCACTGAGAGAGCGTCAGCGCCGCTGTGCGATTGTTCGGAAGCAGATTATCACACACGAAAACCGGAAGTGACGGACACGCTGCCATCTGCACCGCTGACGACGGTGATGGACGCGACCACCTCCGTGATGGACAGGCCCACGAAGCCCAGGCTGCCTGTTTGGAACCCTACAGAATGTCAACGTGCACCAGACAGGCGAAGGCAGCCGCACCGCCGACGACGGTGATGGAGGAGGCGACCACCTCCGTGACGGACAGCCCCACGAAGGCCAGGCTGTACTGCGTCGCGATGTTGCCAATGCACAGGAACACGCCGCCGGCGAGCGCAAAGCCCACCGAGGGTCCGTTGTTCTGCAGAAGAGGGAACTTCAAAGGTCAGGTGGCAATGTCACGATGTCCTTGGCGGTGCACTGAAACACAACTCCTGTCCACGAACATGCCAATTGATTTGCACCTACACACACATGGTTGGTCGTTGCTCCCTGGCACATGCACGATGCCCAGGCTGGCTCGCAGAGCAGTCACACGTTTGACTGTCCAGGGACTGCCTCGCAGACCAGCGCACACGCATCACACGATCTGCAGACGCGACTCCAAGGAGAACTCCACCTGGCTGAGCTGGGTGGTGAAGTTGGGCATCTCAGGCGTGGAGTTGCCGATCTGCCCCAGCTGCAGACGGACACCAAGTTCGCATGAACTACAGTTCATTCAGTTCAACTCATGAAAACATTTCGTACAAATTACAACTTGATGCAATTGCAGAATATTGCACAGATACTGCACCTAGGCAGCAGGGTCCCACCATGCGTATGTATGTAGGCGTGAACACATCACGTACTACACCTAGCGTAGGAATGGTACCACCATGGCGGACACCGTCACGCACCGTGAGCGCAAAGATGATGGCCACCAGGTAGTTGCAGATCACGTAGTCCAGGAATGTGTGGATCGGCAGCCGCCCCCGCCGCTCCTGTGAGCAGGTGACAACCTGTGAGATGGGACCGCTGTCAAGCCTACCAACCAGTGATAGCCCCCACGACGGTGGGAGGGGCACGTGGAGTGTGTGGGCACGACAATTTTAGTTTTTAATAAAAAAACTAAACAAACTATCATTTATGAATGCAATTATATTTAAATTTAATAAACATGGTAGTTTTTATTGGTACAGCATGCCATGTGGAGACCGGCGTCAAGCAGGCTCATGCGCAACAGCACGCGCCGGATGCGGACAAGATCTCGAGTGACAACAGTGCGCAAGCAGCTTGGAATTGCCGGCCAGGTGTTTCGTGGCAGCAGTGGTGCAACGAGGCTGCAACTGGTCCACGGCCACCTGCGTGCAGCTGCGTCTCACACAACTCGGACTGCGACGGCGCAGCGCACCAGCAAATTGAAGATGGCCGGCCAAGTGCCCAACAGAATGAGCGCCGCGACCATGAGCGCGATGCCGCCGCCCCTGTCCGTGACGACGTACATGGCGCCTGACTGGTGTGGAGCTCAGCCGCTGCTGCGCGTCACCTACATCACCGACACATGCATGTCGCCAGATGAGACTGTGTTGACTGCACTCACGACTTTGCCCGCCTGTTGACTGCACTCACAACTTTGTCCGCCATTTGCCATGGTCACACACTGCAGGCGGCTGGCATTGATGAATTGACTTCCTGCACGTAAACGCTTCTCTGTCTGGAATTCAGATGACACAGATGTAGACGAACAATGACTCGGCCTCTTGTCTTCAGTTGTCCAGCAGACCGATCGATCTAGCGAGGTCTCGTGCCATTCTAGTGGTGGATGCATGCTGGCTTCGAGCAGCAATGTTTCTGCAGCCCTTCAGGGGGTTCCATCTGGATGCAATGGCTACATACGAGTTTGCGTGGCTGGCCGATGTTGATGCCGAGCCCGCACATCGTTCACATAGCGAGTAGATGGTGCGTCGCCGATGCGCATGCGCCGCCATAGCTCAGCGTTTCCGAGTGTGTCGCACCGACTAGTATCTCCACTCGTGTGCAAGCAGACACTCTGCTCATATGAAGTCTTCTGGCAAGCTGCGCAATCGGTGCATACGTGTGGCTTCCATGGTGCGAAGTCCCGAACGGCAACTCCCATTGCCACCCGTCACCCTTTCGGTGCGGCCGGTGCGGCAGTGAGACTGATACGGCACATTTCGAGTCCCCTTCCCTTCAAGCGTGTGTGAATCGTGACGCCGCGATCGAGGGCGTATACGATGTACGAGGGCAACGAACAGCGATCAAGTTGCCCTTGCAACACATTGCCCGCTCATGGTGCCAAGAACGCGATCCGGCGTAAGCGCTGTCTCACAATGCTGCTACGAAGCCTGATCGGATGTTTAGAGATGCTGCGTGTCTGCCCGAGCAGCAGCAATCATAAGATCGGTCGTTCCGCATCCCAGTCATGCATTTAGGTGCATCCCAGATCGCGGCCTCAGCGGTCTCAACTAGTGTCATGTAAACAAGTGAAAATGCATTCCAATCCCAATTTGGGAGCCGCGTACATTACGAAGTTGCGTGTGCCGGAGGGCGGTGACTCAAGATGACAACCCTAGGCGCCATCGAGTGCTTTGCTGCGAACTCCGCTTTCGCAGCAACGACATCGACATTCCGAGGATATATTCATGGATCGACTGATATTTGTTGCCCTCAGAGGCTGTGAAGGGCACACCTTTGAGGAGTCGCCGCCTGTGTAAGAGGGCCCCCACGAGCTTGCAAGGTGCCGAAGAGGCGCGCGGTGTAGTCACAAATGCGAGTCGGCAAACGGCACTTGATCTCAGCTGCACCCCAAAGGCAGACTGTTCGCTTCCAACGAGTGCCCGCTGGCTGCAATACTGCGATATTTTCCGGCGACTCAGATGACCCACGAATGCACGTGGGTCATGCGCTCTGTCAGACAGCTGCACAGGCACCCAGTAGCAATAGACATGTCTTTCTGAAGCTTCTAAACCGGTCGACAACCAAAGAAGAATTATCGCTCACACCCAAGTTCAGCGATGTCCACTCACACGCCAGTCTGAGTGGACATTTTGCCGTTCATTCATCTGTCTTCGGCTTCCATGTGTGAAGAATGCGCTGTCGGCGGCATCATGGCGGCCCGCATGCCATTGTGCTGGTATTTGCCTGATCTTACAGAGACACAGACCGTGTGATTGCAGCAAATCAACGCGCATGAGTGAGTCAATGGAACCGTGAGTGAAGGCATCTGGACGGTGCGATGGGTATGCAATTAGGGTTTAGGGTTGCGCAATGAATAAGTTACGGTTTTCAGCTTGCACCATCCACTACTTGACAGGGTACCAGATAGACATATACAAAACTCATTACAAGCACCATGTTCACTGGACAGCCGCACACTTCGTAACAGCCATCTACTTTGGCGGGACCTTCAGGAACACCCAAACAACTTCACTGTTGCTTGCACCCTACCCGCCGAGGTTGATGCAGGCTGCTCGGATTCATGCACCCACTTGATGGCAGTGAAGCCATCGAGACGCCTCAACTCTTGCGTGTGGCTTTGCGGCTTCAGAGCAAGGCTTCGAGCCATCAAGACGAACGGAAGAAGTACCTGCGGGAGCAAACAGGCTGTCAAGCTACAAACAACCTGCAGCATTGCAGTACACATAATCATGTCGGCAAGCGTACAGCAGTGCCGCAGCACTGCCAAGTATGTGCACCAGCAGATGCTGTGAGAATACTGGCGAGCCACTTGCATGTCAACGTGCAACAGAATGCACGAATGCTCACAGGATGGGATTGAGGAAGTAGGTGCCGACACGCTGGAAGCGCACAACATTGTCGTCATGCACCATGCCCGAGACAAACGCAAATGTGGGCATGGGCACTCACAGGAGGGAGATGAGGGCGTAGGTGCCCACAAGCTGCAGGCCCAACAGCCAGTTGGAGGAGCCGTCCAGTGACACGAAATCCGCATGGATGACTGCGCCGGCAGAGGATGTCCACACAATTTGAGGTTCCGGTGGTGTTGTGCTCACGCTGTTGTTGACTCACAAGGCTGCTTGACCTCGTGCTTGACTGATCTTGCGGTGCGTGCGCACAAGCTCAGTGTGCGAATGACTGGTGTCGGCAGTAACGAACCGGACAAAGTGAGGATGATGGCGCTCAAGGGGTCCAGGTCCAAGGTGAAGGGGTGTCCTGTCGCCCAGCCGAACAGCACCACCGTCGGCAGCACGAAGATGGCGATCTGCACGCCAGTGGACACAAGCACTGTCCCACGTGCTCATTCACCCTGACCAGCGAAGCGGTACCCCATGGCCCTCCTGACCAGTGAAGCGGTACCTCATGGCCCAGCGGAAGTGCGCCACCATGTGTAGCACGGAAACTCGCGTGTTCCGCAACAGGCTGGCACAGGCCGGCCTCTCTGCAAGACCACGACTTTGCAAGTCGCACATGTCGAACCGATAGCCGTGGATCCCGACCTGGATGCTGGAGCCCAGCGCGACGCCGATGGCCAGGTCCATCTTGTCCTTGGCCGCCACGAACACCGCCGTGATGTGCTGCAGCATTGTGTAGGGTGACTGTCAGCATGAAGCTGGTCAGGAGACGAACGATGTCGTGATATGTGCTGCAGCACTGCGTACTCTGATTGCAAGCATGATGCTGGTCAGGAGGCATGAGCCATGCAGAGGGTTGCACCCGCGGCAGATGTGCGGCACCAGGGGCGGCGCCAGAGGCGGTGCCCCTGTGCCTGGCCATGCAAGCAGGGGCACGCGCACACCGCAGAAGGCAAGCCAGCCGACCACGTGAGTCGGGCTAAGCAAAAGATAATATAATATATAATATAATATATAATATAATAGATAACATAAATAGCTCACCTCGCAGGCGTTGCCCGCTATGGGCAGCACTATGAGGCCCAGGAACTGGCGCCCCACGCCAAACTTCTCGGACACTTGTTCGATGGATCCCGTCAGGAACCTGCGAGAAGCACCAGACACGGTGTTGTGAGCCTCTGCTACCTGTGGGCGCGCCACTACATGCGCGGGAGATGTTACTCAAAGGCCCTCTGAAAGCTGAGCACATGGGGCTCTTTGCAACGGTTTCACGCAACAGCAAGTTTCAATCACGAACGAAAGTCAAGGATTGCTGGCCCCAGAGACAGGGGCAACAATGATGCTGATGTGGTCGTCACGAGTTTCTAGCCCGCCAGTGGCAGACTCGGCATGTTCGCATCTTGCACATGCAGTTGCAGAGTATGAACACAGACATCAGAAAGCACGGCAGCAGATTCTATCTCAGGTGAAGGCCCCAGTGACTGCATGGTGGTCAGCATGAAGATAGTACACCAGTCATGACCTCTCGTCGTCCGCCTCCTTAGTTGTGGCTTGCTCACATTCTGCCTCCTCAGTTGTGCTTCTTAACGATACCTCCAACAGGCCACACATGGACTCACTCTGAGGCGAAGGCGACGATGACAATGATGAACGTCAGCATAAAGGTAGCTCCCGCCAGCGACAGGCTCGGCGTCTACTCCTCCTCATTTGTGATGGCTTCATGTTGACAGAACAGGCACCGGGGCATCAACTCACTCACTCTGAGGCAAACGCCACGATGACGGTGATGGACGTGAGCATGAAGGTAGCCCCCGCCAGCGACAAGCTGGGCGTCTGCTGCTCCTCGTCCCCGTCGTCCAAGTCGGCGCCCTCCACAGTGGACCCGCCGGTGCCGCTGGCCGAAGGGGCATCCTCGCGGTGCGTGCCCAGCTGGAAGTACAGGTACGCCGCATAGCTGCAGGCGCAGAAGGAGCTGGTTTGGTGGATTCCACAGTGACTTCAACAAATTTGATGCTTGTGCGGTGAAGCCGCCGGTGCCGCTGGACGAAGGGGCATCCTCGCGGTGCGTGCCCAGCTGGAAGTACAGGTACGCCGCGTACCTGCAGACAAGACAGCTTGAACTTTGACATTGACTGGCAATATTGACTTGGCACAGCTAAAATGGCAAAGCTGCCGGTGCTGCTGGCTGAAGGGGCTTCCTCATGGTGCGTGCCCAGCTGGAAGCACAGCTATGCTGCGTAGCTGCAGGCGCAGGACAACAGGCCCTAATGGAAGCAACGGCAAGGGCGATGCATCATATTGCATGCTGCGGTGGCTGCCGGCGCGTCCGTGCGGTGCGTGCGCAGCTGGAAGTACAGGTACGCCGCATCGCTGCAGACATGGAGTATGAGCGTTGGTGGCAGCGACGGCGGCGCTCAACAACCGACACCACTTTGCTACAGCTGGATCATGTCTCGATCCACACTTTGGCACATGAGACCTGCTGTTGGGGGCCAGCAGGTCTTGTGGCTGAGGGTCATACATTGCTCGACAACCAGAGTCATTGGTGTACATACAACCGTTGCGCAACAGCAGCTCAGCCAATCAACTTGCACGCCCGCGGGTGCCACAGTTGAACGGCAGCAGCTAGTGATGGCCAGAGATCAAACATCAGCCACCGTTGGTACTCGCTGCAAGCCTGCCAAATAAATCACAGATGTTGCAAATTTTTCAAGTCGTTTGCGGACAGGAACTTACACAATGATGAGCATGACGGCGGTGCCGTGGCTGATGTGCAGCAGGTCCTGGTGGCTGAACTCGTGGCTGGGGTACAGCTGCCGGCTGGCGGTCGGCAGCGCCAGCGCGATGCACGCCAGGAACAGCAGCGAGCACATTGCCTACATCAAAGTATGCAAGAAAATCGTTAGTCTGTGAATTTGAGGAGTGACATGGAATGTCTGACGACTGGCGGTCGGCGGCGCCAGCGCAACACACGCCAGAAACAGCAGCAAGCACATTGTTTGCATGCGGGAAGCGAGTCGAATGTCAAGTAGAAGGATTGCAAAGAACGTCCGGGCTGGCGGTCGGCAGCGCCAGCACGGTGCACGCTCCAAAAACAGCAGCCAGCAGACAGCGGAAAGCCGGGCATCATCTGCAGACTGCAGTTTCGATCATTGCACAGCACACACTCTGCAGACCGCCTCGTAGGCTTTGAGACACAGATCTGAACTCGTGCGCAACCTGCAATGTGTAGCGGGTAAGAAAGGGACAACATCTGCTCGCAAGATAGCGTTGTGAACCTGCGCGGTGTTGGCGGAGCCATGGACGAAAGACGGCAATGGTGCCTTTGGCTTCAGGAGTCTAGAGGCAATCAGGGCGCAGTTCTCACAGGTAGATGATGCCACTGCACGCAGGCGCCATTGAAGGACTATATCAGTACCTTGTTGATGCCGGCATTGAAGTGCTGCGAGTGGTATTGCGTGCCTCCCACCAGGAAGCAGCAGCCTGCAGCGACACCAACCGATTTGACCGACTGGCATGTGGCTGTGTCCCGGACGCCACACCTGATACTTCGCACCAGCAGCTGAGTCTGCTATGCTGTTTCGTAGCATGCGTGCTCAGCACAGAGTAACAGGCGGTGAACAGGGGGCATACCTAGAACCAGCAGCAGGTTGGACAGCACGGAGCCGATGAGGGACATGGCGACGACATCGTAGAGTCCCTTGGACAGCGCCGCCAGGCTGAGAATGAGCTCCACCACGTTGCCAAACGTGGCGTTCTGCAATGCGACATAAGCAAGGGTTTCGACAGGATGCCCCACAGCAAACCAAAGTAGCATTCAGACGTCTTGGGAAGATTGCCACCAGGCTGAGGATTAGCTCCAGCACACCGCCAAATGTGGCTTTCTGCAAAACATGACATGGGGACGTTCAATCAGAGTTCAACCCCGAGGAATTTGCAAGCTTTTGGAAGACGCCGAAGGCTTGAACGTCAGCTTCCTTGCCAGCAGTTACACTCCACACGCGGATGCAGATGGTGTGAGAAACACATGCACACACTCCACGAAGGGTGCATTGCGACCCAGAAGCCGGCCCAGTACATAGTGTGTTAGGTGACTGGATCAAGTATGGCGTCAGGACATGTGACGTCTGCTGCATTCAGAGAAGGCATTAGAAATGCGAGCAAGAAGGTGGTGCCCACCAGCAGGCCGCCGATGACGTTGCCGAAGCGCAGCGCCAGGTCCTCCGTGACCTCGCCCAGCAGCAGCGCCAGCGGCACCAGCGCCAAAAAGTTCTGCGACACAAATCGAGCTGCCCGTATCATGAGCAGATGACACGAATCCATCTAGTTGTTTCAGGAGGAGATGACGCTTGAGTACACGCTCGCCATCATGCCATGATCTGCCCCAGCGGCGCGGGCGCGAGCGCCAGCAGCACGATACTGGGTTTTTCAATGTGGCTGCAGCGCGTGGGCACACAGCAGTTGTTCTGGGAGCCCCTTCCCGACTGTTCCGGCTCTCGCCCACGCCGGACAGAACAACGACATGCACTGCAGCTGCATGTGGTGCATAGCTTGGTTGAAGACATGTTTCGCGGTGGACTTGCAGCCATCCTTGTGCTGTTCCATGACCATTCGCCTTTTGGATGACAATTCACGCTCAGGATCCTGATATCTCTCACCAGGCTGAACCGTAGGCCGGCGGACCAGCCCAGGAGCTGCGCAGCAAAGCCCAGCGGCACCGCGACCAGCAGCAGGTTCATGTAGCTGCTGACCAGCAGGCCCCAGATGGCGCTGACGTCCGTGGAGAACGACAGCAGGCCTGCGCGTGGACACCCGCCCTCGCTCAGGTTCGAGCCTCTGGCAGGTCGGTGTGGTGGGCAAGGCGACAGCGCGGCGGAACCACACTTACATGTACCGGAGGTCAGGGGGTTGTGCAGCAGGGGGCGTGCGAAGAGCGCAGCAGGTGTGAGAGGCACAGGCACTGACGCAATGACGTGGGGGGGTGCACCGGGGGCCTCTGGAGACGCCTCTGTGGCGGACCCTGGCAGAGGCCCACCGCTGCGGCGTTGCAGGTCCAGTGAGCTCCGGGGCGGCTCTGCAATGCCGTGAACACGCCATCAGCTGATCTGGGCACGGGCGCGTCGACATCGTGGCATTGGGAGTCCGGATGGACAGTTTCGCAGAGTCAAACTGCAAAGGCGGACCCAAAACCTGAGGATTCGGTGCCCAGTGTGTCGCTGCGGCACGGGGGCAGCTTCGGCAGCAGCGGCAGCGAGAGCGTCTTGAGCGGGTTCTCCTCGTCATGCTGAGCCTGAGACATGGACTGCAGGAGTCATTTGCTCGACATGCACAGTGACATGGAGTCCGTGCCATGCAGCTCGCCACCTGTGTGCTGCAGACATCTCGCGCACCCATGGAAGACTTTGGCAGCCTTGGCACCCAGCGAAAGGGCAACATGGGGCGTTCCGGAAGTGGAGCACATCCCAGCGGGATGCTGCCACCTGACTGGTTGAATGGCAAGCTGAGGGGACAGCCCCCACCTGCGCATGGTTCGCCTCAGCGCCATTTGCCACAGGGCTGCCCGCCGCTTCGTGCCCGTCCACGGATCTCCGCTGATGCTCCCTGGCGGCCTGCTGCAGCTGGTACATCACCCGCAGCTTGGTGCGGGCGCGCTGAAGCGGCGTAGACATGGTTGATGCCGCTGTGGAAAGGACGCGGGCGCGTCAGATGTCTGCGGTGGTATGCAGACCTGAAAGGAGCTGCTGTCGCTGTCGACTGGTGCGCCTGAGGCTGAAGCTGCACCCAGGCTGCTGCGCCGCAGCCGCAGCCCGTGTGAGACTCGTCCTGTGGGACTGACCACCTATGCGATGAAGCAGGTGCGATGGTGTCGCAACAGCTGGGAACGAAATGCATATTGCAGCAGCTTCCGCGGTGCGCTGACGCGCCGTATGTGCAAGATGCGACCAGTGCATCAAGTTTAACTGCACAGGTTGCTGTCGGCACTGAAAGGACAGCAGATAGTCTGAAGTACAGCCTCCGCCAGTGTCGGAACTTAAAGTGCAAACTGTTCAACGTTCTCGCACCTGGCGCTGTAGATCAAGAGTTGGGCCGGGTCACTGGTCCGACGTCGGCTAATTGCTCCGAAGCGGCCACGATGCGAGGTTCATTGCCTTCAGCAACGAAACAGGGGAGGACCGCGTGCCGTCGATGGACGGCGAGCCCTAGACAAGTCGACGCAGCTGCAACTCTACAATGTATATAAACCACGTTATGCGGCTGCGAGGCTCTGCAGAGGGCCCGATCACGCACTGCACATGGTGCACTGGGAAAAAGAAAAGCACACAGCTGTGGGAAGGGGAAAAAAAGTTGACCGACTGCGTAATCTTCGCTGGGACTTTTGAGGGTTTTGAGGTCACATTCGAAGTTTGGAGCTGTCGGCAAGCTCACAACGCAGGTGAGAGATTGGCAGGGCAGCGTGCGCAGGCTGAGCAAACGACAATCTTGCTTGGCTGGTCTCCCTTGTGATCGCGTGCCGGCGAGATGAGCGCCGTTTGGAGGCCGGGCAGCCCAGCACGTGTGACATCCACTTGAGCTCTTCGCAGCATATTCACGCTCGCTTGCTACGAGGCTGCAGCACACACGGGGGTCATACAAGAGGGTCCAATAGCCAATTCTGATGCCGCAGCGACGTGGCAGGTCGGGCCTCGCGCTGGGCTTTGCCGAGGAGCGCTCCTCGCTGAATGCCTCGGTGGGCCACACTTGGCAGACATAGCGGTATCCATGCTGATGCATCTTCATGTATCGTTATGTGATGCTGCTGTGTGCCAGAAGTGCGCTAGCTTTCAAACTTCAGCACTGAGTCCCGCTTCACATCCACACCTGTCAGAAGCGAAAGACTGGGTGCCCTGCCACCTGCAGTACTCCAGCCGCGTGGCGTCGTCACTGGACGATCAGGAGAACGCGGGCCAGGTGCTGCGCCCCGCAGCCAAGGCGCCTACGAATGGCAGGGCGGCCGTGGCACGCCGCGGCGCCACCCACGGCAAAGCCGCCTCAGGCTACGCAGCAGGCGCTGCACGACGTGCGGGCCACGCCGCAAAGCAGCCCAGGCCAGAGTGAGCCTCCGAGGCAACAACCTTACGCACACGGCGGCCACCGACTTCAAGTGTGCTGGCTGCCTGACCAATGCGTCCAGGGAGACCAAACGCAATCCGGCGTCTGATTCATTGTTGACGGTGGCACTGCCCATCGACCGCAGGTGGAATGCCAGCATCGCGGAGCCGCCGGGGCAGAACCCGCTGCAGGCGGCGCGCGCGACTGTCCGGGACTCCATCCATGGCTTCCGCCGCTCCCATGGCGGCTGGGCGTCCAACTCGCCACAGTGAGGCTATATTCACGGGCGTACTCAGTGATTGTGTCTGCGAAGTTTGCAGGGTGGGCTCAGCACATACAGGGCACACTCACATCACTTGGAGGCGTTTGAGCCAAAGACAACTTCGCATTGTTGGCCGCTGCAGCTGGCATGCTTCACGGTGTGGATGGGCCATTCATCTGCAGACCTTTCCGACTGCTATGCTGACCCTCCAATCACCTCGCATTGCAGCCCTGCGCCGGCGCCGCAGCAGCCCGCCGAGCAGTCTGCGGCAGGGAGTTCGCAGGCAGCCAGTGCTGCGGCTGCCAATGCCGCCGCCGATGCTGCAGTTGAGGCGCCATCGGGCGGCCGCCGCAGCGCGGTGCAGGAGGTGGTGCTGGCCAGCGGCATGGGCTGCGGAGCCGCGCTGGCGCTGCAGGGGGCGCCCGCTGCGCCCGGCAACCTGTGGACCACCAGGTGAGGCCATGCGATGATTTTTGAAATCCACGAGGGCCGCCATTCTCAGTGGACCTAACAGCATGGCGCTGCCAGGGGCGCCGGCCGTGCCCGGCAACCTCCGGACCAGGTGAGAAGTAGATGGTCTATGGTCTATGATGACATGGTGATGCAAGCTACAGTTACATCCCGAGGTGTTGATGTCAATAGTGGCCTGGTCCAACTGCAAAGAAAGCAGCTGGACGGGGCACTGACGGCGCCCGGCGGCCTGTGGACCACCAGGTGAGGCTACTTCTGGAATGCTGAGCAGCATGCCGGGGTCCGATGGGGTCCGAGGAGAAGGCTGACGTGAGAGGCTGTCATGACAGCCTGCCACACGGGATACTGATGGCACAGGTGTTCTCCGGGTTCACTAACCTGTGGACCACCAGGTGCATGTGCAGACTTGCTCCAGGGCATGCAGTCTTCACCAGCAGCATGTGAGCTGCTGCAGCAGTGGAATGCCGCCCCCCCCAGATCTGAAGGGCTGTGTGTGTGGAAGAATAAGGGCGCTGATGGCCGTCTCTGGGAATCAGCAAAGCCGGAATGGTGTGCAACTGACATGTGTTCATGCCGAAAAAAAAACCCTAAAACCCCTGCCTGCTGCAGGAGCCAGCGGCGGCGGATGACGAGTGGCTGCACGCTCAGCCTGCGCCGCAAGCAGCACACAGACGTGGTCGTGCGGGTGAGTCTGCTCCCGCAGCTGCCGCCTCAGTGGACATTTAGGGTTGTACCCATTCGAACAGGGCCTGCTGCGGAGCGCCTCAGCTGCGTGGCGCCAGCCATCATGCAACACCAGCCACACCTTTTGCGTAGTTGCTTGTTCTGGTGTTTGCAATTGTTTGCAAATTGATCCACCAAGTCAGCGTGCTATCCGGTCATATTCCATGTAGCAACACTGCCTGATTATCGTGCGTTGCCTCCGTGAAGGTGGTGTTTGCTGACGTGGCAACAACGCCCGCGCGGGTGCGCATCAGCCACGCCCGCGCTGAGCCGGCGGCTGCTGAGAGCTTCTCCCTCCTTGGCGAGGCGGCGCTGGCAGCAGGCAAAGCAGGCAAGTGTCCATCAGCTGCTGCAGCACAGATCGTAACAGCCGAAATTTTGCTGCGCGGTCTGGGGCAGCAACCACTCTGACGACCCAGCATCCGGGAGATGTGCTCTCAGCACTCACCTGCTTCCAGGCGTCAAGCTTGTGTGATCTGCGCCCCATCTCCAGCTTTGGCTTTTCCTTCGGCAGGCAAGCTGGCGCACAGCCTGCGGCTGGGGCCGGCCCGCCGGGTGAGCCGCTACCTGCGCCTGGAGTTCACGGGCCACCTGACCCCGGAGGCGCAGTCAGGTGCGGTGTCCATCCATCCAGCTGATGCCTGTGCGCAGATGTGCACATGTGGAGTAGTGTTTGTGATTTCATGTAGGATTCTCGTGTAGACCACACCTGGTTATTGACCAAGTCTTGGCGATTTGCCCAATGGACACTGTGTCCGAGCCTTTGGCTAGGATGAGCTGCTGATGTGGATGTGATGCTCGGGGACTGATCGGCCAGATCATCGTCGTCTGACCATGTTGCAGGTGCACAAAAGGTGCTCAACACGGCGACCATGCCCTCCAGCCGCACAGTCGCCTCGGTGCTGGTCCCATCCTTCACATCATCTTCACCAGCGGACTGATCCAGGTTCCCCCCCTCGCACCACAGGCGCACACAAGGTCGCCAGGCTGGAGGTCACGGGGCTGCCATTCGACCACGCGGACTCGTCAGCGGCGCTGGACCCCGCCGCCCGCGGCTCGGGGTCTGGCGGCGTGCCGCCAGCGCCGCGCCGCTCCGACGCATCCTCCTCTTCTTCGGGCAGCCACCCAGCAGCGGCGGCGGCGGCGGCGGCGGCGGCAGAAGCCCACCCTGCAGCGGGACCTGGTCGGAAGGCGGAGGGGCGCCGCGGCGGGCGGCGGGTGGCTGCGGCACTCGAGTCGCTGGACGCCCTGGACGCTGCCCTGCAACAGGTGAAGACTTTTCCATGCTGTTGAACTGTGTTCGTAAGTGTCTCGCAGCGTGTGAACTAGCAGAGCGATGATGAACAGCAGCGACGGCATCGCTGGAAGCCGCGGACGCTGCGCTGCAGCAGGTGGAAACTTTGCATTTGACATGGACAATGTCGATCTCGACATGTCGTTGCTAACTTTGACACATGGTAGCGGATTGAGGAAGGGTGGCAGCAGCGTTGCAGCCCCTGCACGCCTGGACGCTCCGGCATGTATAAAACACAGCTTGAGCGCCCTTTGTGGGCTTTGCTTTGGTTTGTTGGTGGATCGGCATGGCATAGTGAACAGATGTCATGTGCCATGCTGCTCCAAATCTTGCACGTTGCTTTTGCACGCAACCCTTGCTTCGACTGATACATTGTTCGACACTCTTTTGCTGCAGTTCGAGGCTGGCCTAAACGCGGCTGAGGAGGCACAGCATGCCGAGCTGGACCCCAGCCTGGCGATCCCGCTGCCGCCCGTGCCCGCAGCTTTGGCACTGCCGCTGAATGCTGATTCGGCGATGACGGTGGCGGCGGCTGCACAGCCGCCAGCTTTGCAGCCAGATGCTGGAGACATGGCGTTGGCTGTCATCACGGCGCCGCAGCCGAGGCTGCAGGCGTTGCAGCCGCTGCCGGCGCCGCCGCCGCCGGTTCTGCAGGCCCTGCAGCGGCCCCCGGAGGCCCTGCAGCAGCCAGCCGACAGCCCGCCGGTGATGAATATAGGGCGCCGCCCGGACGGCAGCCCGACGGCACTGCTCAGCCGTGCTGAGGCCGCGGCGGCGCTGCGGCGTCTGGCTGGCGGCCGCGTCGGCGGGACTTCCACCGCTTCCAGCGTCCGCGACTCGCTCAGCGTCGGCGGCGACGCCGCCGCCGCTGCGCCGCCGCCGCAGCTCCCGCTCCTGCAGGCGCCGCCATTGCCAGCCGCCGAAGGGCATCCAACTGAAAGGGAAGGGCAGGCGCCACCGGCACTGCCGGCGGCACCGGTCACCGCACCAGACAGGCAGCCGGCGGGCAGGAGGCTTGTCAGGACTTTCGTGTCGCTGCTGGACCAGCGGCTGGCGGCGCACGGGGTGCTGGCGGCGCAGCCTGAGGCGCAGGTTGAGGGAGATGAGCGACCCGCAGCTGCAACTGCCCAGCCCCAGCAGCAGCAGCAGCAGCAGGAGGGGGGGAGCCAGGATGCGCCGGCGGCGCTGCCGATGTCGCCGCCGCCGGCGGAGACCATCGATGACAGCACCGGCATGGAAGACAGCGCCGCAGCTGCGGCGGACCCCGAGGATGCAGTGCAGGAGGCTGCAGCACCAGGGCCTGCAGCAGCACAGCCGCCATCGCCGCAACATGCCCAGCCGCGGCTGCAGTTCCAGCAGGATCCGCAGCCGCAGCTGTGGCAAGAGCGCCACCACACACAGGCGGCAGCAGATGACTGCATCCCGCCCACCACGCCGACGTCGCAGCACCCAGTGGCGGCGGTCTTTCGTGAGGCGCTGGCGGCGTCGCAGGATGCACCGGCTGCCAGCCCGATGCGCCCCTGGATGCTGGACGCCTTCTCAGGTGATCCTTACATGATACCAGCCCTTTCGCAAGTGGCTGACTTCACTTACTTGAGCCAGGCGCTGGCAACTCCGCAGGGGGATGTAAAACCTCACAGTATGCAGCTTATCTCGGCCGGCGGCCGCCCCTGCTGTCCATCAGTGGAACATCAACTTTTTCAACCTTGAAGCTGGTCACTCACATTCCCATTACGAAGGAGCACCGCAAAGACAGGCGTCGGCCGGCTTTGACGCAGGGCTGTGCTGGCTGAATCGCCGCAATCAGGGCATACCAAGATGATGCCAACCAAGTTGCTGCCTGCTGACGCTGCTGTCCTGCACAAACCCACAGGCCTGGCTCCCGGGAACGCCAGCAAGGGCAAGATCGTCTTCGCGGACCCGGGGTCACCCGCGGAGCCAGCATCCGGCGATGCCAGCAGCCGCCCCAGGGTGGGCTCGCCGCCGCAGCTGCCGACGGTGCTTGAGTCGCCGCAGCGGCAGCAGCCGCCGCACATCGTGCCGCCCGCCGTGCATCCCGCAGCCGAAAACACCTGCCCACCGCAGCAGGTGGGGTGCTGTGATATTATATGTTATATGCTGTGATATTAGATGTTATATATATGTTGTTTATTATTTTATATTTATATATATATATATATATATATGTATATATATATATATATATATATATAGTATAGTCTCACATCAGGCTCAACACGAAGAGCAGCAGCCAGGTGTAGTGGAGGTTCTGCCGCCGGTAGGCAACATCGAGCGCTCCTGGCAGTGTGATGTCAATGGAGATGAATTTCCTGACCTCATGTTCCAGGAAGGGCCAAGGTGGGGAGCGTTACTCAGGCACGCCAGCGGCGCCGCTGCCGGCAACCAGCAGTGAACAGTCGCAGCACTGCAATCTCGAACGCATTGCAATGCGCTGAAGCACTTCGGCACAGCAGGTCCAAGAGGAGGAGCGCATCGAAGAGCAGCAGCAGCAGCCGGGCCCCCCGGTGGCGCTGCTGCTCAACGACAGCATCAAGCAGTCTCGCCGATGCAATGTCAATTGCTGAAGATCTCACGCTGATGTGTATGTTTGTCTTGCAGGTTCAAGAGCAGCAGCAAAACGAGGAGGAGCAGCAGCCAGGCACGCCGGTGGCGCCGCAGCTGAACGCCAGCATCAAGCGCTCCTGGCGGTCGCCCTCGCCGACGTCCACGCCGCTGTTCAAGTTTGACGGCGGCGCCGGCGCCGCCAGGGGTGAGAACACTGTTTTAGCTGCTCGAGAGTGTCCCAATACCTCCAGCACGAGACCATGAGCCTTGAAATTGTACCCTAAAGTCACTGCCGCCTAATGCCGACATCCACCCCGCTGTTTAAGTTCGAAGGTCACAGCATGTTTGCTCAGGGCGGCCTACCAAGCCCTGCTGCTTCCGATGCACTGTGACGAAACTAGGCATGCTGAGAGCACGCGGCTCTGCCACTGTCGGTATACGTTCCACCTGCAGCCGCACCTGCTGGTACCTTATGTGACATGTCTTAGGCCAGACCAGACTCTATACGTCTATTGAAATGCAAGATCCAGCCTGGAGCCACAGCCGCTTGGATCCACTCCGCCCAAGCTCACAGCATTCCATGTGGCGTCCCTGCAGAGCCCAAGCGGCCCAAGGTGGACAGCCCTGAGGCGGAAGGTGCGGCGCAGCCGGCAGCGGCAGCGGTGCAACCGGCAGCTGCAGCCGCGCAGCGTCCGCCGCCGCCTGTCCAGTGCACGACGCCGCCGGCGAGCCCCGACGCGGGCGCCGAGGCCGGCCGCGCCTCACGCCGCCCCGATTGGTGCTGTCCTCATGTGCTTCTGGGCATCAGCCTGCTGATTGCTCACGGGAAAATGCTCTCAAACACAACCTGCCCTGCCAGTGCGCCACGCCGCCGACAAGCCCCGACATGGACGCCGAGGCCGGCCGTGGTGCTGCCTGAATTTTCCTTTTGGCATCAGTCCGCTAGCTGGTCAAGCCCACCTTGTTGTTGTAGATGTAGCTTCACCATGGCATGCCGCCGGCCAGCCTTGGCACACCAACCGCGGCCGACCGTGCCTGCCGCTGCTCTGGCGGGTGCCGTGTCCTCCCCAGTCACCACTCCAAGTTCCTTCCTGACACTGCTTCGGCCGGGCTTGGGCTGCGCAGGAATTGTTGACCGCTCAGCTGTCCTTCACAAAGCAGCTGCCAGCCATCCTGCCCTCAAGCCTGCAGCCCAGGATCTCGGTGTGTTACTGGTACTGCAGGTGCGCTGCGTCGTCTGGCGGCAGCCTGGCTGGGCTGCGGGTGCTCCAGGGCTGGACACTGGCGCCTCTTCCGGCCCCGTCTGATGACCCATGAACGTGGATTACCCATGAACACGGACGCCTGATAGACACGTTGAGAGACATATACGTTTCTGACTCTGCTGCAGGTGCGCTGCGTCGTCTGGCGGCAGATGCGGGTGCTTCGGGGTTGGACCTCGGCGCCTCGTCTGGCCCCATCTGAGGCCCCATGAACACGGACGTCTCATCGACATGTCATCAGACACATGTGCTGTTGACGCTGCTGCAGGTGCGCCGCCAGACTGGGCGGCAGCCAGGGCTGGGCTGTAGGTACCCCAGGGCTGGACCTGCCATCCTGTCTGTGGGCATCGTGTTGCTCAAGCTGCAGTCACGGGGAGGACGTCTCAATGTTTGTGTCTGCAGGTGCGCCGCCTCATCGGGCGGCAGCCTGGGCTGGGCCGCGGGCGCTCCAGGGCTGGACCTGCCGGCGGGGCGTGCCGGCTCCCCGCACACGCCTCCCGATGCCACGCCGCAGGTCCCTAAACTCTAAACCCCAGAAACCACATGCTCCCCACGTGTGTCTGCTACGAATGCAGTGTGAGGCTTGCACAGTTTTCCTCACACGACTGCGTCCGTTCTGGGCCACGCCGGCTCCCCGCACATGCCGCCCAAGAGGCATACGACGCCAAATGTGGGAACCGGCTGTGCTTTGATGCTGGCGAGCGTGTCATCTGGCCGATATGTCGTTGTCCTCGGTCAAGCGTGACTTCTCGCGGCTTTGTCGAGCAGGTTCCAGCTTGGAGGTTGCGCTTGCATGTTCAAACGTCTCCTGACGCGGTTGCCGCAGGTGCTGGACTTTGGCGCCGGCGCCGCACATGCTGCGGAGGCGCCGTCGCCTTCGCCTCGCCGCACTGCGCCCCGGACGGCGGCCCTGCAGCAGCGCCTGTGGGGCGGCCGCGAGGACAGCGTGGACTCGCCCGACGACGAGCTGCCCCCCGCCACAGGTGACCATGCTGCGCGTGTGTTCAGCCCTGGGGTGACATCAGCATCTGCTTGTCCTACAGCATCTGATGTTACTACATTCTCGATGGTGTGTGCTGGAATTGACATTAAGGGTCTGATATGGGCCAACGCAATCAGATCGGCAACCTGTGCTTCCATAGCTGCCCTGTGTTGTTGGCCCAGTGCTACTAACTTGATTTTGATATGTTGGCGTATACGGCAGCGGTCAGGATATGAGGTGTTTTGGCAGATGTGGCGTTGCAAAGCCCTGCACCTACTGGGCAGCGCTTGGGTATCAAGGTGTCCTGGTCCTGTGTTAAGGTGGTCGCTGATTACTGCACAGAGGCTGTTTGGCGCATTTATGAACTTTGCTCACCAGCACAGCTTCCTTTGGCTCGTGCACGCAGGCGTGTCGGAGTGACAGCGCGGGCTGGCGTTCCAGTATTGTGCCCCATCGAATTTTTCCTGTGTCTTACGCACGCAGGTGTGTCGGACTTCAGCATTGATCGGCGGTCGCGGGAGCCGTCGTGGGAGCCGTCACCGTTCACATGGGACAACGTGCAGATCGCGCCCACCCCGGGGTACCACCTCTCGGAGCGGCCGCCAGAAATCGCGCCGCGCCGGCAGCAGCGGCAGGAAGCAGCTGAACTGCCGCAGCCGCGGCAGCAGCAGCAGCGGCAGGACTACCAGCAGCAGGAGCAGGCTCGCCGGCAGAGCCAGGAGGGCAGCTTGCGGTCGGTCGCGCTGGCGGCGCCGGAGTCCAACATCTCCGACGATCCCTTCGTGCAGGAGCTGCCGAACCGGCAGCCGCAGGAGCTTCGGCAGCAGCAGCAGCAGCGGCGGCAGTCGGCGGCGTCGCAGGCCTCCAGCGGCAGCGCCGGCGGCCGCAGCGCCCGCAGCGTCCGCAGCACGGGGCCTGTGGACCTGCTGCCCATCCCGGCGCACGCCAACGCTGACCCCGTGCTCAGGTGCGCTTTCAGGATGCACGTTTGTGCTTCTTTCAACTTGCGGCACACCGGGCAGTGGGTGTGCCGTACATGGCCCGTGGACCTGCCAGGTGCACTTCTGCATATGTGCACGCCGACACGGTGCTCAGAGGGTCTCGCCATAGGGAGTTTGCTCGGCGCCGTCAAGCCTGCAGGGATGTGTCAATGTTTGCATGACGCGCCAATGCAGTGGACCTGAACCAGCACGCTGAGGATTTTGTCAGCTCTACCAGTCGGACATGTTTCTCAGGCAGTGGTGCGTCATGTGAAAACAGACTCATTGAACAGGATCTGTAGGGTGGTCGACTGATCAGCGTCATTCTGTATGCGCAGGCCACTGCCGGCGGAGGCGCCGCCGCCGGCGGCCCGCCAGGACTTTGGGCGCGAGCTGCGGTGCTCATCCGACTTCCAGCATCCCGCCGCCGCGGCGACGCTCGCCTCCATGCGGCCACTCGCCAGCGCCCTGCACCCCGCGCCGAAACCCGCGCTAAACCCTGTGCGAAATCCAACGTTGAACCCCGCAGCCGCCGCCGGCGTGCTGCGTGCGTCTGCCGCCACGACCGCGCCGTCATCTGCCGCGTCCGCCCGGCACTCTGAGGCGCCGTCGTCCGCAGCGCCGTCCTCTCGGCAGTCCTCCCGTCAGTCCTCCGGGCTGTCTTCCGCGGCGTCCGACTGGCTGCGGCGGCGGCAGTCGGAGGCGGCCTCCGAGCGCGCGGCATCGACGGCGCGATCGTCATCTGCCGCGTCATCAACCCGCAGCTTCGGCGGGTTTGGCGGGCCAAACCCTGTTGGCGTGGTCACTTTCACCCCGCCGCAGGTGACACTAGCCTGCTGAATGACGATTGGCAGGCCATGCTCTCATTTGAGACTTGAATAGTCAGCAACAACTTCAGCATGGCAACAGCGTGCTTGTCATGTTGCACAACATTCCAAAGACTGCGCTTGCTGTTCAACACATCCTCAGTATTGCCGCCCTCGTGCCGTCGTTTGCGCGAGGCAGCGTTTCCGAATAACTGCTGTGCTCTGACATGCATATTGTCGGCCACCAGTGGGCAACACACTCGTTGTCGTCTGCCAAACTGCTTAGAACAGTCAGCCTTACCTGTGCGGCGTCAATGCAGACCTCGACCATTGGATGCAGTGCCGACTGTATTCCCACACTCGGCTTTGTTCCTCGCTGCAGGTCACGGCGTCGCCGGCCACATCGTCCGTTGCCGGCAGCAGCGCCGGCTTCCGCATCCCGGTGCCGCCGCCGCCGCAGCAGCAGCAGCGATCCCGGCGGGCGCGGCACGCTCCGCTGGCGCTGTCGACCGTGCCAGAGGTGCGCATGTGTCGACAGCTTGATTCCCCGCGATGTGAACATGTCGCTCTCATTGTGCAAACGTGCGAGGCGTCCTTCAGGCAGACTTGTTGCTTGGGGGCGACCTCGCTGGCGCTGTTGACAATGCCAGGGGTCTGCTGTCATGGCTTGTTGAGCTGCTGCCAGTGGCCGCTGCCGCTGCTGCTGCTGCTGCTGCTGCTGCTGCTGCTGCTGCTGCTGCTGCTGCTGCTGCTGCTCAGTCTTTGCATCGGTCTTTTGCAACTACTGGGAGACTGCCACAGCCATGGTCAGTGGCAAAGGGTCTTGAGAGTATTGCAACGACTCCTGGGTAATTACATCACTGCTCTGAAAGGTTTTGCGCTCAACCGGGCTGATGTCCAGCAGGTGCCGCCGGCGACGTACCTGGCGCCGGCGCCGCCAGACGGCGAGGACGCGGCGCACGCGCAGGAATCTGGCGGCGAGACGCCGCTGGAGCTGCGGCTGATGCGCCCGCTGGGCCGCAGCCTCCGCACCGCGGCACCCGACCTGCTCGGCTCAGGTAGCTTTCCGTCTCATGAAGCATTGCGGAGGTCAGAGGAATGAGTTTTGGCGATGCCTCGGGGTCTCAGGATGTCTTGGGGCGACACCCCTTGCACTGCTGCGCCAGTCCTGCTCAGCTCAGGTTGAAGCATCGCAAGGGTCGACTCCGAGGCACCCCAGAGCCGCTGTTCAGCAGTGACGGCATGCTGTTGCCGCACCCTGCACGGCCCGGTCGACAGGGTTTTTCCATCATGAGTGATGAACCGTTCCGTGGCCCCTGCCAATGCAGGCGGCGCCCTGAACATCCTGACGCCCAGCAAGGGTTTGGCAGCGCCCCGTCCCAAACATCGGTGCTGGTAGTCTGGTCAATGCTCTCTCCCGCTGTATGTGTCATACCTGCTTGTGCCGATGCAGGCGGCGCCCTCAAGATCCTGACGCCCAGCCCCGACCTGGCGCCGCTCGCGGCAGCCAGCCGCGCCGAGTTCGGCAGCGACCTGCCCCGGGCGTCGGTGCTGGCGGCGTCTGCGCACACTCCCCCAGACGCGCACCTGCTCAGTCCCCTGGGCGCCGGCATGCGCCGCCGGAGGTGAGATGCATGGGATTTGCAATCAACCCCTTTTGCTGTCTGTTTACGCCGGCAGCCTCTGGTGCACACTCCCCCAGATGCGCACCTGCTCAGTCCCCTGGGCGCTGGCATGCGCCGTCGTGCGTGAGTGCCTTGGTTCTGCTGGCGCAGCAGCCACTCTGGCTGCTGGTGTGTGCGCTGTAAGTCAACACCGGCAGCCTTGGGTGCCTTCGATGCCGGAGGCATGTAGGCTTTTGCCGCTGGCGTTGACATGTACAAAGCGGGGCCAGTAGCGCCCGCAGACGTCAATGTTTGCTGCCCCGACAAGGCGTCTACATGCTCTGCAGTAGGTTTGATGTCCAGAAGTCACTTTGACCCCACCAGTGTATCCATGTGTTCTCATCTGGTTTGCCTAACCCAAGTTTTACTCGAAATCTGCTGTTCAGACCTGGCAACCAAGCGCCGCCTCTGCTTCCTTCACTGCAGCGGGTTCGTGGATGCGGCGCAGACGCGGTCGGCGCCAGCGTCCCCAACGCAGCCGCGCCAAGGCCGGTGGCAGCAGGAAGCAGCGCTGCCGGAGCTGCAGCCGCTGGACCAGAATGCGAGGCACCACTTTTCGGACCCAGGTGCGGAAGAGCAGCTGGCTGTGCTGTCATGCACGCTGCAAGTTAGGTAGCTAGTCAGGTAGTAAACTAGGTATGTCGTCTGGTGATACTGCACCGGTGAGCCTCGTGGTCGTTCAGTCCCTGCTTGCACCCGCACCTACGCATTTAAATAGCATTGCCTCTTGTGCAAGCGGCCCTTAATCACTGCTGCAGCCTGCCAGCGGCTGGAAGTGGCCTTTCTTGCAGCCGAGAGCACACTCCAGTGGAGCTCCTGGTTCACGAGTTTTGTGGTCCATCCCAGACCCTCACGCTCTCTTGATGCTCCACACAGTCCTGACTTTCCGCAATGTTTCATCCATCACTGCATCTTCTTCACTAAATCAGATTCAGACACATGCCAGCATGCACTGCTGGACATGACTCCATTCAAATTATCAACCAATGGTTGTCGCTGACCGAACATGCTGCACCCGCAATACACATCCAACCTTGGGATGCTAATGCACTTTGGCCGCGTTGCGCGCAACAGCCAGCCCTGCCCACATGGCCCCTCGGACATGCAATCCAGCGCAGACACCGCCGAATTGTGACATCGCCCTGAGAACCATGCACTCAATCATGTAGGGGCTCTGGCGGCGGCGGCCAGCCCTGTGGCGCGGCCCCTGGGGCACGCGATGAAGCGCAGCAGCCTCGTGGCGGGCGGCCCTGTGGCGCTGACAGCCGACGACGTCACGCCCCAGCAGGAGAAGCCGCAGGTGAGGGAAGTGTCCATATCCAGTCTGAGCATCGCGCAAGTTTTTAATAGGTTATGAAAACTTCGTTTTGATTAGCAAATGAAGGAAAGGGCGCGCAGCAGTTGGCATGACACCAATCGCTGATACCATGCGCTGTCTCAGCAGAAAGATCTTTAAGTGAACACAACGCTCATGAACGCACCGCGCATCCCCTGGGCAAAAGCGCTAGATACCACCACCACACTGCTCACACCACCCCAGTGGTCAGAGCTGTTGCAGGATGGGTTTCATCTTTTGGACCATTCATTGGTCTCTACCGCCGAGCCAAGATTCGAGGTGCCACAGGATTTCTCAGCAAAACACCTGCATCTGCAAGGCGGAGTCCAGCGTGCAGTGTCTCGAATTGCACGCAGTGCCGACCATGGCGACTTGCTCGTGTGTGTTTTGTGTCTCTGTCGCACGCTCATCTGGCACGTCGCTGCTGGGGCCACTTGAAGCTGACCATGTGCAGTGTGCCCTGCTGCAATTATGCAAGGGCCGCAGACCTGGACTTCTTCGCTGTGCAGAAGGCGGCAAAGCCTGGAAAAGCATAACAGGCTGAAGAGACGGTGAAAAAAATTTTGAAATGTTGTCTCAAATGCAGGAGGCACGCCACTGGGATGACGCCAGCGGCAAGGCCAAGGACCTGAACTCTGCGTGTGTCACTGGTGACCAAACTTACCAGCTCTAGCATTCGCTTTGTGAGGATGAGTGGCATGCATGCACAGAAGCAGCTACAGCAGCAACGCCGCTGTCGTTCATCTCTCTTTTTGACCGCCCAGCGCCTTGTGGTTGCCTCTTTTTCCCCACAGGTGCTGCACACGTGGAGGGGCGTGCGCACGCAGGAGCGGCGTCCAGGAGAGGCGCTGCAGTCGCCAGCATGAAATCTTCTGGCAATCCGCTCACACGACGTTTCCCACTGCTCACAGGTGCTGCGCGTGTGGAAGGGGGTGCGCACACAGAAGCGGCTGTCGGTGGCGGCGCTGCGGTCGCCCACCGACATCCTGGCGACGACCCCCGCAGCCCGCCGCAGCGGCGCCGTGCGAAGCAGCCTGCGCAGGTGCGACTCGCTCTGATGCACAAGCATCAGGTGTCGTGCGTGCTCCGGTGGCTCCTCTCGGCGGAGCCGGCCTGGATTCGGGGCTGCCCTGTTATCTGCCAAGCTGATCTCATAGATTCCGCACATGTCCCTGCAGATCATCCGCGGGGACATTTGCGACGCCCGCGGCAAGCGTGCGGCGCAGCCTGCGGCATTCGGCCGGCCGGTTTGGCTCCAGGGCCTCCCTGCGGAGCATCAATCGCGCCGGTCGCACACCGACCCAGCGTCTCGGTGAAACGCCACCAAAGCTCGTGCATTGTGTCACTGCTGACAGCACTCGCAGCTTGCAAGGCTTCAGGGCCTCCACGCGAAGCATTGGCCCCGCCAGTTACACACCCAAGCCATGTCTCAATAAGCCGCCGCTTGCGTTCTTCACAGATATGTGCTTGCACCCATTAGTGAGCGCCAGGGCCAGGCTTCCTTGCCGAGTAACGGCTGCAAGTCGGCTTCGTGTGTTAACGATACACTTGCTTCGTGTGGCGCTGCATCGCTTATGGTAGTGATGCTGCAGCAATCACTGACGGCGGGTGCGCCTGCGACACTCTTGGACCATAATTGTCACGCTTGAAAACATCTGGGTTGGTATGCGCAGCGGCGATGGCGGCGCTGACGCCGGTGGCGGGGCTGCAAGATGGGCGGCAGCAGGACAGCGAGCATCTGCCAGACGCTCACCTTTCGCTGCAGCATGAACACAGACAGCAGCGGCGGCGGCAGCAGCAGCAGCGGCAGGGGCCGCTGGGACCCGCCGAGGGCTGCGGGTTCGCCGGCATGCCGCCGCACGAGTCGTTCGCCCCCCTGCAGCAGCAGGCGCACCCGCCTCCGCCACAGCAGCCGACGCAGCAGCAGCGTCGCCCAGCACCGCAGCCTGCACAGCAGCAGCCGCAGCCGCAGCGGTACGGCTCCTTCGTGCAGCCGGCAGGGTTTGGCGGCGGCGGGCTGGACTCGGCGGCGGACCTGCAGCAGTTTGGCTCGCCGGCGATTCTGGGCGGCGGTCTCGGCGCCGGCATGCAGGTGAGCTGCAGCCACAGAGACTGCAATCTTGTCACCGTTGGTTCTTCTGTCACAAATTGAAAACTCCACGGAGGACCTGCAGCAGTTTGGCTCGCCGGCCATCTTGGGCGGCGGGCTCGGCGCCGGCATGCAAGTGACTTGCAGCCATGTCGGCCACGATCCCGTCACGATTGATGCTATTGTTACTTTCAAGGGCTCCGCTGCAGACCTGCTGCAGTTCCGTATGCCGGCAATTTCGGGCGGCAACCTTGGCGCCCCGCCATTTGGATGAATCGCAGTCATCAAGCCATGACACTGACCACCTCTCTGACGGAGGTTGCAATCACTTTGCGGCGAACTTTCAGCAGTGGGGCTTGTCGGTGAGTCTTGGCGGCGGCGTCAATGCCGGCATGCAAGTCAGTTCACAATCACAAGTACTAGTGTATGGAGACATGCGCTGGGCCTCGTGATCAAAGCTCCCTCAGTGCTGCGGACATTCAGCAGTTCCACTCGGTTGTGAGCCTTCTGCTAGGAGAGTGCCGCGCCAGCAGGCTGCTGGGTTCTGCTGCAAATGATGGCCGCCCAACATTCGGGTTCCATGCTGAACACGTCGGAAAACTTTGTGCAGGGTCTGAACTCGCTGCTGGCGGAGAGCCCCGCCACCAGGCTGCTGGGCCCCGAACACGCGGCCGCCATCGCGGCGGCGCACCAGCAGAGGGGCGGCACCGCGCACGGCGACGGCGCCTCCGGGATTGAGCTGGCGTCGCCGGCGGCGCCGCAGGGCTTGGGCGAATGCGTGGAGGAGCCGCTGCCGCTGCCCACAGTGCGCAAGCTGGTGCGCGCTTGTCGGATGTCCTCAGATGCACGGGGAGGTGGGCCCTGCGGGCACGTGCGAGTCACAGCGGCTCGGAGGAGCCGGCGCCCCTGCCTGCAGCATGCGAGCCGGCAACCCTAAAGCCCTGAACCCTAAGCCGGCAAGCATGCGAAACATTGTGGGCTGTCCCACGTGCGACTTGACGGCGTCCAGCAATGACCCTCACGTATGAAGAGTAGGCGATGATGGGTTCCATGATCTGTGCTTCAGCATCTGGATCTTGTGCTTCAGCGTCTTGATCTTGTGTGATGCTCTGATCGAAGTCTGGTGACCGGGTGCTGTGCGTCGTGCAGAGGGCGAGGCCAAATGCGGCGCCCGAGCCGGAGCCAAATGTCTCGCCCGACTCCATCGGCAAGGCGCTTGCGAGGGCGGCAGCGGCGGCGCGCACCCCGGACGACTCGCCACCAGCAGCTGCAGGTGTGGCATTTTCACTCTCAGGATTGCAGGGGTTCCTGCTCTCAGGGTTTTCGGCAGCTGCAAGTGTGCAGTGTTTTCAAATTTCAGGTGTGCGGCGCTGCAGGGACAGTCACAAAAGCCGTGGTGCGAGAGCTGCACGTCCAAGCATGTCACGAATGTGGCTGCAGGGTTTGGCCGCCACGGTGGGAATGTGTCGCAGCCACAGCTGCGGCGGCAGCCGGACCCGCACGAGCCACGGCGACGCAGCTGGGGCAGCCACGAGGGCGGCGACGGCAGCGGCCGGCGTCGGCTGTGGCGGCGGCCTTCGGTTTCGCCCAAGGAGCAGCCGCAGCCGAGGGTGCATTCCGCCTCCGAAAACCTTGACAGCCTCCCGATCCAGGCACCTGTGGCAGCTGTTGCCGCCGACCCTGCATGATGCACTTCCGTGTCGCCGACATTACACCGGTCATTTCAGCTTATGTGTCATTCAGCTGTTGTACCGGTTGTGATGCTGCAGGGGGTGCTGCACGCGCCCGAGTCCCAGGAGCTGTCCCCACCTTCCTGCGTCACCACCCTGGTCTACACCCACCCCGCCCAGACGTGCGTGACGACTACCTTCCGACCGTGACCTGCATTTTGCACGCATCACCCAACAAGGACCATTGCGCCAAGAACTGCATCGCATCTTTGAAGCGCATCACTTGCAAGATGCCCACACGTCTGTGACACATTCGATCGTGTTGGTACCGCACCCTGTTTGGCGTGCACCTTCTCATGCGTGCCGTGGCGATGGCCTGCAGGGAGGGCTCCAGCAGCTCTGGCGGCAGCAGGAAGAAGTGGCGGAGGTTCCTGATGGGGCGCTCCTGACAGGGCTTTGCCGCATGAGGGTTTTCAGGGCGAGGTGTGCGGGCGACGCAGCAGCGCGCCAGGAAATGCAAATGACAATGCCGAGATACCAGGACAAAAGAGACGAAGTGTCCTCTGCAGCTGCGGCATGCCGTATGGTCGGCACCATGAATGATGGCTGCAGCGGACTGCGCAGCTGCATTGGTGCGGTGGGCGATCGCCGAGACGTCAGCACCAGGGGCGCAGAACAAGAACAGCACGCAGCACCGGGGCTGGTGCTGCTGACGAGGGTTGACACGGGTTCCTGCTCCATTTTGCAGCATTGCTTTCCCAATTGCAGATTGTCAAGAATCGGCCGACCAACGTAGTGCTGTTGACTTGAGATACTGCTGATGTTGCTTGACCGCTTGCATCATGCTGCGGTGATGATTTTGGGTGCAATCATGCTGTTGAGATGCTGCGGTCACAGCGTGCACGACGGTCTCACAACAACACAGCCTGTTTTGCTGCGCTGCCGCACAGCCACCCTGCAGTGCTGCTGGTCGATCCAAGGCAGGTTCTTGCCGTCATGCAATTTTTGTCTCATTGTGCACTTGCGACGCAGACGTGATCAAGTTGAAAGCTCGCGTCATGTCGTGCGCGACCCGGCATTTGCGGGTAAAATTTGTTTGTGCAGCTAGGCGTAGTGTGCACAGCCATCTCGGACAGAGTTGCAGCGTCTCTCACGCACACTGGCCTTCGCAGCTGTGAGCACCACAGCTAACGCAGCCCCGTGACCGACAATTTCGACTGCGCTCCAGCTAACAGCGTCAGGCATTACCCGAGTGTGCATGTTCTCTGCCTGCGCTGGTCAGCTGCGACGCATGGCGGCAAAGCCACAGGCGTGGCCACAGCCTCTGCAGCACGCTACCGCGCGTCTTCAAAAGCGCGTCCCTGCATCAGCTTCGGTCAACGGGATGCTGCACCAGACCGGGGTGCTTCGCCAGCTCAGCACCATGCACAACCACTGCCGCATCAGCAGCCCGTTCCGCAGTGCCGGCACCGGCGGCGGCGGTGGCAGCGTCGGCAGCTTTCTGCGGCTCAATCCCGGAGCCAGGAGCCTCCGCAGCAGGCCGGAGCGGTCCAAAGCGCCTCAAACCCTGCAGACATTCGCCTCCGGCCAGCAGTTTGCCGGCGGGCGTGCTGTTGAGCGACCGCCAGGGGAGGAACCAGCCGCGCCCGCCGGCAGGCCGGCCACCCAGCCCGCCCAGCCCGCCGAGTCGTCCATGCGGCCCGATGGTGGCGGCCGCGGCGCCGGCGGCGGGGAAGCGGGAAGCAGCAGCACGGAAGGTAGCCTGCGCAACTCTCCAGGGTTACGAAGATGACTCTTTTGTTCAGCCTGTTGTGGCTGTCCTGCAGTTGCTGACCCTGTAGCACAGTGTTTCGGTCATTGCATCAAGACTTCAGGCGGAGCGATGTTTCGGATGTCAAGTTTGGCTCCATGATCCCGTCGGCAGGCGCCCGGCCACTGCAAAGGAGGCTGCAGCGGCAAAGGCAAACGCCACGGCAGCTGCGGCGGTCGGCGCCGCCGCCGCGGAAGGCAGAGCGCGATGCTGCAGCCGCCGCCGCAGTGGCGGCAGCGGACGCTGACCGTCACAGAGCAGCTGGCGGCGGCGCCGCTGCCCCAAGCACCGCCGCCGGCGGCGCCGCCGGCACAGACAGTGGTGCAGCGGCCGGCTTCCTGGCGGAGGGGGCGACATTCCAGTCGCTGGGCGTCAGCAGGACGATGGCGGCGGCGCTGGCGGCTGCCGGCTTCACGCAGCCGTCCCATGTCCAGGTGTCCTTTCAGAGAAGCCCTCCCTTGTCCGCAATTCTCTCCCAGTGCTGGGCTGGGTCGGGTGTCTGGGCGCCAGCAAGGTGGTGGCGGTCGCTCCGGCGGCTGCCGGCCTGCAGCAGCCGTCCCGTGTCCCAGGAGTCCTACCACAGGCACCAAACTCTTCTCTTGTGCGAAACTCTCCTCAGTGCCTGGGTGTCTCGACAGCAGCAAGGCGGCGGCGGCGGGCTTCAAAACGATTAGTTTAATTTTATTTTACTTTTATTTTATACTATTTGTTGAACAGCGGCCGTCCTTTGTCAAGGTGCTGCTCCAAGACACTTGCTCCGTCCCTGTATGCAACTCTAGTTGGGATTGTGGCTGCTGTTTGGTTGCCTGCAGCTGAGGCGGTAGCGGCGGTGCTGGCGGCTGCCGGCTTCCAGCAGCCGTGCCGCGTCAGGTGCTGTTTATCCAGGGATCCATGCCTTGTGCGACATTTCTTCTGGGTTTCAGGCAGCTGTGTGTCAGGCGGCCGCCTGAACGTCTGGCCACAGGCAAGGCAGTGGCGGGTCGCTGTCGGCAGCTGGGTCACGGTCGCCGCCGAGGGAGCCAGTGGCACGGCACTGACTGACCACCGGGTCCAGTCGCGTAACGCGTTCGTTTGAGGTGTGCTCCTTCCCCATGCAGGCTCTCGCGGCGCCGTTTTCAAACCCTAAACCCTAAACCGCCATCGCCGGCGGCCAGACCGCGCAGCGGCACAACGCCATCCGGGGTGACGACCACATCACACGTCGTCTGCTTTCAAAGCTTCTCCCCGTTCATGCAGGCCCTCACGGTGCCGGCCGTCTTCAGCGGCCAGGGCACCTTGATCGCCGGTGAGACGGGCAGCGACCACACGCCGACCGGATGATGAATGCGCTGCAAACTGTGCATTTCCAAAATCTCCTTCTTGTTCATGCAGGCTCTTGCGGTACCGGCCATGGTCAGCGGCCGGGAAGCCATGATCGCCGCCCAGGCAGGCAGCGGCAAGACGCCAACTGGGTGATGAACGCGCTGCACACCGAAGCAGCACTCAGACCATCACCCTCTTCGTGCAGGCCCTGGCGGTGCCGGCCATCATAAGCGGCCAGGACGCCGTGATCGCCGCCGAGACGGGCAGCGGCAAGACGCTGGCGTACCTGGTGCCGCTCATGTCGCGACTGCTGGCGCGCGCACAGGCGCAGGCGCAGGCCATGGAATCCGCCCCCGACGCCGATGCAGCTGCGGCAGAACGCGCTGAAAGGTAGAACTTTGCTTAGGTATGCTCGAAAACGATCTTGTTAGTGCCCATGTCGCAGTTGCTTCTGCGGGCGCAGGCGAACGCTGCAGCTCGTGCAGCCACAACTGACATGACTGTGGCGGAGCGTGCTGAGAGGTCAATTCCGAGCCTGGTCTGGTCCTACGGCTTCAATCGAGGCAAACTGATGCCTTTGATGTTGCAGCTCCTAGTGCGGGTGCGGGCACAAACCGCACGTGCCGCCGCTGGCACCGATTGTGTGTTAGCAGCTGTGGCAGCTGCGGTTGTGTGCTCAAGCGAGAAGCATCGGCACCGCCTGTCAGCAGTACTGATTGTACCTCAGCAACATGCTCCGCAGTAAGCAGGCGGTGCGGCCTGGGCAGCTCACATCAGCTGTGAAAATCCGGATATGTTGCTGTGCTGGGGAAGCTGCTGCCACGTCTCGCAGCCTGATGGTCCACAATGACGTGCAAGGTAACGCACCCTGCAGTTGGATATGCAGGCGACACGGCTTGGTGCTGAGTCTTGTGTCGAATGCGGCGACGAGCTGCCACATGAACTGTGACAGCCGGCAGCCGCCAGGTCGGTAGGGACGTCCAGCTCAGGAATGCAGAAAGTTGTGGGCTCCCAATGTCACCTGGTCCTCTCCTTCAGGCGGTGCGTCCTGGCGCTGACTTTTGCCCCGAGTGCAACGCTATGCCGGCAAGCTTGGCAGTGCCGCTTGCAGCCTGAAGGTTCACAGCAGCTTGCTTCCAAGGCTTGCAGCTTCATGATAGCTTCATTATCAGAGATGGGTCGCTTTTGATGTCCAGGTGGTGCGACCTGGCGCTCGTCCTCGCGCCGAATGCGGCGCTGTGCCGGCAGGTCGCCGCGGCCGCCAACTCCCTGAGGGGCCCGGGCGGGGCCCCGCTGCTGGCGGCGGCGCAGCTGTCGGCGGCGCTGCCGCCGCCGCACGGCCGCGTCGACATCGCCGTCGCCACTCCAGGTAGAGGGATTCGGCATCCGAAACTGGATGTCTGGTCTCAGAAGCTTGAGGGCAGTGCATGCTGCCGCGCTGCAGTTTTCAGAGGCGCTGCTGCTGCAGCACGACCGCGTCGACATTGCAATTTCCACCCCAGGCAGAGCTGGCGCTTCGGGTTCAAACCTTCTCATGAGAGTGCACAAGTTGGCATCGCAGCTGTAGACGGTGCTGCAGCTGCCGCATGGCTGGCACTGTCATTGTTGCAGTCCCGGGTTGGAAACCTCCTCCAGTTTTGGAGGGAGGGGGCTTCAGTTCGCCAATACATGCTTGGCTGCATAGCTCGTTGCATGCAGGAGGGCAGTGCGTCCTGCTGTGCAGCACCTGATGCCCTACACACGGGTTGCGAGGCGCTGCTGCCCCGCGCACCTCACAGTTTGGTCAAGAATGTTTTCGCGGATGCAGGCGGGCTGCTCAATTTGCTGCACAGTGTGTGGTGCGGCACGCACTGGAATGCTGGTCGTCAGCCCTCCTGTTGCAGCGGCACCTGGAACGAAACATGTCAGCCCGCTGTTTCATCATTCAGTGCCGCCTGTTGTGCACAGGCGGGCTGCACAGTCAGCTGCATACCGGACGGTGCGACGCGCACTGGATGCCACCTGGGCAGACCTGTTGGTGGAGCAACGACTGGAAATGCACGTTCGGCCCGCTGTTTCTAATGTTTAGTGTCGTCTGGTCATGCAGGTAGGCCGCGCAATCTGCTGCAGAGCGGATGGTGCGGCGCGCACTACCTGCGGGAGGGGCTTCAGTCTTGCATTTGTTACTACAGCCTGTCGTTCCAAATGGCTTGACTGACGGAATGTGCTCACAACTGCAGACGGGCTGCGCAACCTGCTGCAAAGCGCATGGTGCGGTGCGGACTGGATGCCGCCCCGGCAGACACTCCTTTGGAGCGGCATCCTGGAATGCACCTTCAGCGTGCCATTCCACCACTCAGTGACGTCTGTCATGCGCAGGCGGGCTGCACAGCGCAACCTGCTGCACATCGCGTGGTACGGCGCGCACTGGTCGCGGGAGGGGCCGCCCCATTCCTAGCACCCTATTCGAATGGATTATCGCAACGCATCGGATGGGTTTCCCCCCCGACACTGCAGGCGGGCTGCACAACCTGCTGCACAGCGCGTGGTACGGCGCGCACTGGTCGCGGGCCGGGCTGCCCCGGCGCGTTCGGCACGTGGTGCTGGACGAGGCCGACGCGCTGCTGGGCGGCGGCTTTGCAGACGCCACCAACCGCGTGCTTGAGGTGCCAGCCTCAAGCTGGGGTAGAGTTTATCCTCATTTCGACTCCAAACGCTGAAGTTCAATATCAGTGTGCGGCACGTGGTGCTGGACGAGGCCGACGCGCTGCTGGGCGGCGGCTTTGCAGACGCCACCAACCGCGTGCTTGAGGTGCCAGCCTCAAGCTGGGCTAGGATTTATCCTCATTTCGACTCCAAACGCTGAAATTCAAGATCAGTGTGCGGCACGTGGTGCTGGACGAGGCCGACGCGCTGCTGGGCGGCGGCTTTGCAGACGCCACCGACCGCGTTCTCGAGGTGCCAAGCCGGGACGTGTCAGAGAGCACCCTCGTCTGCACTCTCATCAGCATTCTGCCACATCAGCGAGCGGCACGTGGTGCTGGACGAGGCTGACGCGCTGTTGGGCGGCGGCTTTGCCGACGCCACCAACCGTGTTCTTGAGGTGTTGACCAGGCCTGAAGTTTGACGAGAGGCTGACCTCGTCGAATATAATGCAAATTTCTGAATCAGTGAGCGACAGTTGGTGCTGGACCAGACCAGCGCGCTGCTGGCCAGCGGTTTTGCAGACGCCACAAACCGTGTCCTGGAGGTGCCAAGCTGCGACGTGTTCAAAACTCCCCTTCCACGCCTTCAGCATCATGCCTCAAACATCAAGTGTCTATCATGGTGTGCGGCATGTGCTGCTGGATGCGGCCGATGCGCTGCTGGCCAGCGGATTCGCAGATGTCGCCGCGTGCTTGAGGTGCCAGGCTCGGACGCAATCACAGGCTTCCCCATTTTGCACCTTGTTTTTGTTAAGACCAAGTGTTCACATCAGTATCCGGCACGCTGTGCTAGATGTGGTCGACGCGGTGCTGGCCAGCGGATCTGCAGCAACCACCGACTGCATACTTGAGGTGCCAGGCCTAGATAGGGTCATGAGCTTCCATTTTTGCATGCCGAGTGCCAGCTGTTCACATCAGCATGCGGCGCATGGTGCTGCACGAGCCTGGCATATGAATAATATATATAATACAATCATATAAATATATCATTCTTTTTCAAAATGCTGGGCATGGGCTTCGCAGACGCCACTGACCGTGGGCCAGAAGTGAACCTCAGGGCCTCGAATGGTGGCTGCTCCAACAACGGATGTCCAGCGTGAGGTGCAGCGGAAGAGGGCTGCTCAGTTGCTGGGGCTGCTGCCTGGCTCAAACTTAGGGATACAGCATTTTTTCAGTGTTCTGCCGGTTCCGGGACAGGCCGCAGCGTCGTGCGCGGCTGTTGCGGGACGGGCGCAATGTGTTCAGGGTTTATGTGGCAGCAGCAGGGCGCCTGGCAGCTGCGTCCAGATGTCTGCTCGAGGAGCAAGACCAGTTTTGCAAAGCACTGCCGAATCGATACCAGCTGCCTTGCCGGTTGCAGCTGCTGCGGCTGGACGAGCGGGAGGTGCGGCGGCAGCAGGCCGCCTGGCAGCTGGGACTGCCGGCGGCGGCACTCAACAACATGCCGCGCCACCTGCGCGCCGCAGCATCACTGGGTGCGGTTCATGATGCCATGGTCACTAGTCACCTGATACACGCTCAGACCAAATGTTCAATGCCTGGCAGCTGCGGCTGCCGGCGGCGGCGATCGACGGCGTGCCGCGCCGCCTCCGTGCAGCGGCCTCCTCAGGTGAGCTGCACATTTCAATGGTCATCACTCATCAATCACGTACTGAAAGCCGGTTTGTGGAAGCCGGGCGACTGGGGCTGCCCGTGGCGGCGGTCGACGGCACGCCGCGCCGCCTGCATGCAGCGGCATCCTCAGGTGAGCTGCGCGATCGACACTCCAATACAGCCCGTTGCACGTTCGAAAACGGGTCGACAACAGCTGGCAGCTGGGGCTGCTGGTGGCTGCCGCCGAATTTCTATGAAACTATCTGAACAAAGGTTCATTTCACAAATTTATACAGCATGCTGCGCCGCTGGCATGCAGCAACATTGTCAGGGAGTTGTGAGCGACTGCATTCAGTACTCGTCAAATTCTGCTACACATCTTCTCAATGAGTATCTTGAAAGGTGCGGCGACATTGTGCATTGCTGTAAAGTGTGTGTGTCAGATGCTTATTGATGCACGGTGGCGAAATGTCTCTGCAGGCAGGAAAGCGGCCCTGGAGATGGCCGGCTACAAGCTGCCCTCAAACATGCGGCAGCTGCCAGTCATGTCTGATCGTCTTCCTGCAACCGTTTCGTTTCAACGATGTTCCGCATCGAGTGCAGGCGGGGTGGATGCCCTGGAGGAGGCCGGCTACCAGCTGCCTGCGGACGTGCGGCCGCTGCCGCAAGCTGCCGGCTGGGGCGCGACGCCGGCCGGCGATGCGGCGTGGGAGGACGCAGCCACTGACGGCCGCTTCTGCAGGTGCGAGCGCTGCCGTGTCCTTCTTGGCACCGCGTTGCTGCCGAAGGGGATCATGATCACGCTCATGATGCTGTCGCCCCAGATCAGTCGAATCATCATGCAGAATGTGCCACCCTGGGGCAACTGCTGAAGTGTGCTCAGCCGTTGCTCACCCCTTCCCTATGCCTGCCCTAGGGCTTGGCGGCGGCAGTACGTGTTTGCCGGCGCCACGATGCCGGCGGAGGGCACCAAGAACGTGGCGGACGACCTGCGGGAGCGCCACCCTGGGGCGATCTGGCTGGCGGGCCGGACGCTGCACCAGCCGCAGGCGGCCATCGAGCACCGGTGGCGGCAGGTCACCGAAGCAAACCGGCTCGCGACACTGCAGGTGTGTGTTGCCAATCACCTTCGAAGGTTTCAAGCCGCCAATTCAGACTCTGCAGATGAATGTTTGTGTGGAGGTTTTGGTGGGCCTTGGCTGGCAGGCCGCACGCAGCACCAGCCGCGGGCGGCCATCGGGCGCCGCTCTCGGCCAGTCACCGAAGCCGCACGACTTGCCCCACACTGCAGGCTGGACGTCCGCCGCCAATCAACATCTACACCTGATATATAGTTCCTGATCAATACACATCTCCCGGATCTCCCGGGGTTTCACACATTCTCGGCTGGCAAGCCGGACGTCGCACCAGCCGGGGCCGTAGTTCAGCACGCCAGGCACCCAAGTGCCGACGCAGACCGGCTGGTAACATGGAAAGCACACGACCTGCCCGTCTTTTGCGACACGATCTCTCAGGGCGCCATGTCAAGGCTGCACACAAGCGCTGGCCGCTGACCGCACACCAAATGGCATGTGCTGCACGATGCAGCTGCCAACGGCAACTGCCGCATCAAGGATCCACTGCCGTCGTAGAGCCCGCCTTTGTGCATCCATGCATCGAGGCTGCCTTTGCACTGGCTTCAAGCTGGGATCTGCTGCATTGCAGCAGAATATTATCACCACCCTCAGCAGCCCTGACAATGTCTCACCACTGCCTGCCACCGATGCAGGAGGCTGTGGCAGGCGGCAGCCGTGACAGCTATATGTCCTGTGGCCGCATGCTGGTTTCTACGCGACGCAATCGCTGTCACATCTGTGACCAATGAATTCACCTCGTTGCCGTGTCTGCAGGAAGCCGTGACCAGCGGTGGCGGCGGCGGGTCCTGCGGCCGCGCGCTGGTGTTTGCGCGAGATGTCGCGGCTGCCAACCAGGCGGCCGACTTCCTGGCTGACGCGGGGCTGCCGGTGAGCTTTCACGTCCACCCCTGAGACTGCAGATCACATGGATGACACGACGCAGGGTGCAGTGTTGCTTCTGGACACAGCGTGGATCGCACCTGTGGTGGTGGAGTTTCCCCACCCGTACAGCGCCCGCTGGACAGCGAAACCTTTGCAGTCTGCTGACAGCCGCTCACCAAAGGAGATTGTCAGCTCACCAAAGGAGAAGCCGACCGTTTGGTTCTTCTGTTCACCTTGTTTGTTCAACTTGATGGGTTGCTGCGCCTACAGGTGGCCGCCTACCACCGAGGTGTTCCGGCCGCAGAGCGCGAAGCCGCCCTCGCTACTCTTGCCAGGTTAGCACCCTCCCACCGAAGTTCAGGGCTTTCAGGGCTGCTGAACCCTAGATATGTTCAGTACCTCGCGCCCGGGAGTGCAGTGCACCCCACACTGCCAGATGGTTTTTTCCCAGGGCTTTCAGGGATCCTTGTGCTGGGCTGCACACTTTTTAACATGAGGAAGGCACAGCTTGCCGCGTCGTCCAGCTGGGGGCGTGCCGGGCGCCATGACAGCTCGGTGGCGACGCTGCTGAAAATGCAATCGCGCCTTTGTTGTGCAGCATCATGTGCCTCTCCAGAGAGGCATGGGTTTACGCCACCAATTGCACTTGGCTGCACTGCTGCTCCTGGCCTCACTGCTTGAGACTCATGCAGGGAGGGCTGATGCTGTGCGCTTGCGGCGGCAGAAGCTGCGGCCTTTAAGCAGTTTCTGAGCCGTGGAGTGGCCACGTCTGCTCGGTGTCTTGACACAGCTTTGCTGCGTCTTGCAGGGAGGCAGATGCGATCCTGGTGGCGACGGACGCCGCAGCCCGGGGTCTGGACATCCCCGACATCGAGCACGTGATACAGGCGGACTTTGCCGCCTCGGCCATCGACTTCCTGCACCGGGTATGCCGCCCATCTGCCCGCATGCTCGTTCAGATCAGCGTCTCCTGTTGCAGCTGTCGGCATTGCTGGCCACTGCAGCAGCATTGTGCGCCTCTGCCAAGTGCTGCTGTCGGCATGATGCGCTTCTCATTGAGCACACAGAGAAGCCTTGTCCTGTTCATCGTGCTGGACGCTGAGATCGCATGTTGCCGGATTAGTGTGTCCATTCCCGTCATGTTTTCAGGTGGGACGCACTGCGAGGGCAGGGCGGCAGGGCCGGGTCACATCGCTGTATGACGAGCAGTCGGCGCCGCTCGCAGAGGCCATCAGGTGCGGAGCCTTCTTCAGACCCTGCCTGTCTGTCCCGAGATTTCCTTCTGGCCCCGGCATCGTTTCGACACGTCCAGAGGCGAGCGATCACCTGCCCTTCTCACAGCCAGCTGAATGCATTCATGGGAAGCAGGCGCATGTTGCCGGCTGCATCAATTGGTGTGCGGGTGTACACCATGCGCATCATGTACACATGGCGACCCGCACTGACCAGTCCAGATGTCGGATGCTGCTGCAGGGCTGCCATAGAGGCGGGCGAGCCGGTGGAGGGCGCCTTCTCGCGCAACCGCTCCTTTAGGAAGAAGCTCAGGAAGTACGGGCAGTATGTGCCGCGCGGGCGGGCCGGGCCCCAACAGCAGCAGTAGTGGCGCCAGCGGTATTTACATAGAATGACAGCATATACGGAGGACAGCGATTTCGATGTATGTAATGTGCAAGGAGGACAAGCGGCAGGTGATGGAGCCATGCGCCGTCTTCGAGCGCTGAGGTTCCACAATCCGCTACCGGTGGTTGCAGCTGTGTCCAACGCTTGCTTGGTGCAGAGCGCATCGAAGGCGAAGCTGTGTAAACCTTAGATCGAGTGGTCGCTGATGGTGCGCTGGCAGCGTTCACGGCGCAAAAATTTCAAATGGCACATCAAGCAAATGCGAAGCATGAAAGGAAGACAAAAGCGCAGCAAAGGTTTCAAAGGGTTCTGTACGTGACACACATGCAACCTACTAGGTCTACCATGTTTCAAAGAATCAGATACAAAGCACAGCATAGTGCAGCTGCCGCGTTTTGCACTGGCGGCTCTCAACGCGATGCCGTATATGGCTGCCCCACCCCGGCTTCCGAATTGTAATTGAATCTGGCGGCTACTGCACTGCCAACAGCCACGAACCCAGCCGACTGGCCAGCCGTTCATGCGTCTGCGTCATGCCGCCACTGAACGAGATGTCGCTTCCGCCGACACCTGCTGTCGCCACCAATAATAATAATATAATATAATAACATAATAATACTCCTGCTATGTCACTGGCGCCACCACGGGCCCTTGGTGTCATCAACTGGCCACCTGCTGTTGCAGCCAGCCGCCTCGTGTGCGTGGGTGCCCCTTCTGCTGCCGCGGCTGACAATCAGTACCACGTCGCTTGCTGCCGCCGCCGCTGCCGCTGCCGCTGCCACTGCCACTGCCACTGCCGCTGCCAAACAGCAACAGCAGCTTCCTCACAGGCTGGTGCTGCCGGCGACCCGCGGGTTCCAGCGGCTGGCCAGCCGCTTCTGCAGCTCGCCCTCCGGCTGCCGCTGCCGCCGCCGCTGCTGCTGCAGGTCGCCGTCAGCTGCCGGGCTGCCGTCGGCCTCAGGATCCAGCCCCAGGAAACCCTGCAGCAGGGCGTGCAGGCGCACGGTGAGCTCCTGTCATCCACTAGCCAGTACAGAGCAGCGGGGCGCAGCGGTTGCTGGTGCAGCGCGTGCCCAACACCTCGATCGACTCTCTGCACATATCTGCCACACCAGTTTTTTTGACCGTGCTGATGTCACCTGGATGCTGGCCTTGAAGCCGGCAGCGCGTGACCGAAGCGCCGCTGCTGCCGGCTCCGCCGCGGAGCGCACCGCGTCCCGAAACTCCTCCGCTGAGCGCACGTCCATGGCGCGGACCGCCAGCGTCGTTCCCGCTGCGACGCCCAGGAACCCTGTGTCGAGGGGCCCCAGCGTAAAGGTGGCCCTGGGGTGAAAGCTGCTCACATGCCCAGCATTGTGCTGCACGATCTATCATGTTGACTGTGCATCCGGGCCGCGCCCCGCCAGCGTCGGCCCCAATGCCACCCCCGAAAACCCTGGAGCTGGGAGCGAAAACACAGATCAGGTCAAGTACAGACGGCGTCTCTGACACATTGCATGCTGCATCGTATTCTCCCTCTGCTGAGTGTGCAACAATAGCACGCACTACCACTCATGTGCCCGAGGCTGCAGCCGGGAGCACTGCACTCGAGAGTCTGCAGGAATAATGCCACAAGAGCTCTTGCAGAAGGTGCTTGCTGGCCAGGATTTTCGGGTTTTTCCAAATAAAAATCAGATTACATTACTTCACTAGCGATAAGCAGGTGCTGGTGCAGCACTGCAGGACGTGTGCATGGAGCTGAGCCGGCAGAAACCCTAAATCCTAAAACCTGAAGTGCATGGGTCGCAGGAGGCAGGTGTTTCACCTAGGACAGAGCCGTAGGCGAGGGCACGGACGCCGGCGTTGTACGAGCGGCGCGCAACCTCCGCCGCCTCCGGGCTGATGGCCGGCGGCGGCGCCGTCGCCACCGACTGCACAGTGAGAAGCGGTTGGGTGTATCAGGATGTGAGGTCGGTTGACTGAGTGAGCATTATGGTCAGACAGCGGCGTGCACCCTCCGCAGCTTCGGGGTTGACGACTGCCGGCGGCGCCGCCGCGAGCGACTGCAGCAACATGGATGTTGCGGCTTCAGCGATGGTGACATCAGGTGCAGATTTGGCAGGAGCTGCATGCCCCTGCTTCCAGTGACGCTGACGGTTGCCGGCGGCGCAGCTGTTGAAGATTGCAGCATCACCTGCGCTGCAGCTGCTGCCAGACCGTGACAGTTGCGGCAGCTCAGCGCCGGCCTCGGCACGTGGCCCACCAGAGCTGCATTCTCAGCCAAAAGGCCGGCAGATTTCAGCTCCAGCAATCAGATCAAGATAGCTTCATCACCTGCGCTGCTGCTGCAGCCAGGCCGTAGCGGTTGCGGCCGCCCAGCGCCAGCCTCGGCACGTGGCCCACCAGAGCTGCGGCGCCAGCCATGGACGAGCGGTAGCGCGCGACCTCCGCTGCCGACAACCGCGCCGGCATCCCCTTGATCCGCCTATAATCATCGAAAGTAACATCAGAATGTCATGTTCTTGTTGGCAAACATGTGTAAAAGTTGTGAAAGGTTCAGACGAGCGGTAGCGCGCGACCTCCGCTGCCGACAGCCATGCCGGCGTGCCCTTGGTCCGCCTGCAGTCATGAAGACCAACATCAGGATTGGACGCTCATTAGCAATGACATGAAAAGATGTGAAGACGTCAGAGGAGCGGAGGCGCGCGACCTCCGCTGCCGAAAACCACGTCGGCATGCCCTTGATCCGCTTGCACAAGGGAGGCAGCATGCTGTCAGTATGCCTGCGATACCATGCAATGAATACACACAGACCTGAGACTGGGCATTAACAACTCCATCAGGCGTACCCACTGAGAAGAACTTGCACGGTGCAGGAAGTTCGCGCTCGTCGGACTGACAGACGCTGATTAAAGCTTGGGAAATGTGTGAGCAGCAGCATTCATCTCTGAGTGCCGGCGCTTGTTAGTTGTGCACCTGACAAAGTCTTTGCGTGCGGCGGCATGGGGGTCGTACACCCGCGCCCGCTGCTGTAGAATCTCCGCCAGCACCTGCCACAGCAGCACCAAGACGGTTGACACACAACACCGCGGTTCCCTCTGATACAGTCACCAGTGCCAAACGGGCGCTGCTACATTGCCTTCGATGTCTAAGGCAAGCCGGCTCTCGGCTGCCCTCTGTGCTGCCGAGACTCGGCGTCAGCCGGCAGCAGCAATTCTTGCCTGTCGAACTTCTGGAGGCTGCAAGACTGGACTGCACCTCAAAGTTGGCGGAGCTGTCGGTGGCGGCGTGGCCCACCGCGCCGCCGAGCCGCGCACCCGCGATCTCCTGAATATGCCCCTCCCGCACCAGCCGCCGCCGATGCCGCTGCAGCTCCGCCTCCTGCATTGCATTCGAGTTCCGGCACGTCACCAGCGGCAGCTAATCAATGCCCCACATTCCGCGCTGGACCGTCATGAGCCTGCGCGCATGACAATGTACAGGAAGGTGGGAATGCCTTGCACGGCACCTGCTCAATCTTGAAGTACGCGGATTCGCGGGCGGCGCCCATGCGGCCAATGATGTTGCCGCCCACGCCCATGGCTGGCAGGTGCGGCGCCGCAGCGCACAAAGATTGGGGTGGACCAGCTGCTGTATCGGTGTGAGCGGCTCCGGGTCCGCACTGTATACTGCTCAAATTCAGGGTGCTGTGTCAGATATTCTTGGGAGTATGTTTTGGCTTAACATAGTGCTCATCCTCATGTACATGTGGGGATTGCGAACAAGTCATGGGCTCCAACTCGCCTGCATGCAGCTCAGCGAAAGCAATCTCAAGCTCATGAACATGCAGGTTCAGATGCAGTTCCTGAATGACGTTGCAAGCTGGTAATTACGACCAAATGAGCTCTCAAAGTGGTGCTGTTTGCTGACGTCGCATGCTGGTCAGACAGGATTGGCTCTTGGCTGCAGAGTTGCATTGCAGCATTTTCAGGTTTGCACATGAGATCTGCAGAATTGTACAAGCTTTGCTCTTGATCTGCTGACACGCAGCTCGCTTGGGCTGTGTGGCATCATTTGAACTGTCAATTTTGTTGTCGCCTGCCCCAGTGTCGCAGAACGCTTTCTCCCCAGTCCCTTCGATGCAGGCAGCAACGCGCCGGTTCAAGCTTTTCTGACACGCATGCAGTCACGCTGAGGCTCCTGTAGCATCACTGCTGCCATCCACATCTGGGCCGCAGCATGGTCAACCTTGGCGGCACCTCAGGGGCACAGCTGCTACTCTTTTACTCATTCTGCCTGCGACCCCAATTTTGAGCTTTGAGTAGCCGAGTCTATCAATCGCAACCGCTGCAGCAGCATCCGCAGCAGCAGCAGCTGTCAAGCAGCATGGCGTCATCTGCCGCAGCATCCTCCGCCGCCGCTGGCGATGACGTCAGCTCGCTGCGGCAGCAGCTGTTGCAGGCGCAGCAGCAGGCCTGGCAGGCGCAGGACGCCTTAAAAGAGGTACCCTTCTTTGCGGCTTTGCCACGGTGAAGCACCCGTTCACAAAGCGATATCCAGGGTGAGCAGCTGCGGCGGGCACCGGTTGAGGTGAGAATATTGTGTGGGTTCGGTGGCAACGTCACGAATAACGGGGTATCTGCTTTCATGCCACAGAGATGCAGATGCAGTGACTAGTTACATGCGTTTCGTATATGCTGCAGCTGCACCGCCTTTCTCATCCTCATTGTTGACCTGCCTGTCAGGTTGTAAGCACAAAGCCGGCCTCACATCGCCGCACACCTAGCAAACGCGCCGGAGGTCTAGCCGGAGGTCTAGCCGGAGGTCTAGTCTAGTGTCGGGTTGCAAGCTGTCTAGTGATGGGTTGCAAGCTGTTGCTCTCTGCGCCAGCAGTGTCATCATTGAGCCTCCTCGCTTCTGATCTGATCGACTTCATTTGCAGGCGACCAACAGCCGCGACAATGTGGCAACACGTGCGGCGATGCTGGAGTCTCGCTGCGCCGGGCTGCAGGCTGACGCCCTGCGTGCCTCGGCGCTGGACCGCCGCTGCGCAGAGCTGCAGTCGGAGCTGTCCACATCGCAGCAGGTCTGTCACGAGTACTCAGACTTGGGTGGTTCATGAGGGAGACACAGCAGCTTGGAGACAGCTGATGCTCTGCACGCCTCGGCGCTGGACCGCCGCCGCGCCGAGCCGCAGTCGGAGCTGTCCGCCTCACAGTAGGTCTGTAGGTCTGTTGTGGGTACATGGACCTCACTTGCTCCGACGTGTAACACAGTTTTGCACTCAGCTGGCGCTCTGCACGCTCTGGACTCAGCTGCGGCAAGCTGCAGTCAGAGGTGTCTCCTCACAGCAGGTGCATGAATGTTATTCTGGATGTCATTCTGGGGGGGACAAGATCCTTTGCTCGTGAGATCGTTACCAGCCGCTGCGCCGAACTGCAGTCTGCTGTCCGCCTCGCAGCAGGCCCGATACCTGACACTTACCAACCCAAGTGGACAGGACACCATGTCGGCAAAGGCAGCCTGTGGTTGAAGGCCACACTGGGTGCAGCGCCTCAGTCGATCCGGAAGGTCTGTTGTGCACGTGCGGCATATGTGCATGGCGGGCGTGGTGTGTCCACCCCACTGCGTCCCCACTGGAGGCGGCGCAGCTGCGGCAGGAGCTGCAGCGGCTGCGCAAGGAGAATGGGCGGCTGAAGACGGGCGTCGAAACCGCACTCGTGATCTCAGATCTGCCACGCTCTGTGTTGTGACGTCAGCCTGATTGCTCTGCAGGAGGCGGCGCATCTGCGGCAGCAGCTGCAACAACTGGGGGAGGAGAACGGGCGGCTGAAGGACGGCGTCCGGGAGTAGTAAGCAATCTTCTGTTCACCAGACTCTATGAGCTCTATGAGATGAAGTCACTTCCTGCTGAACTGCAGGAAGCAGCGCAGCTGCGGCAGCAGCTGCGACAGCTGCGAGAGGAGAACGGGCGGCTGAGGGACGGCGTCCGGGAGTCTCGCAGCCGGGAGGCCGCCGCAGTCGAGGCCGCGGCCCGCGCCGATGCGGAGCGCGCCCGGCTGCAGCGGGCTCGCGACGAGGCCGCCGCCGCGCTGCGGGTACTGCAATTTTCTCCCACAGGACAGCTTGACTGGGAGCTGGCCAAGCATCCGGTTTTCAGCAAGCAGCCGGGGGCCGCAGCAGCTGGAAGTGACGTGCCTTCGCCGATGCGGAGTGTGCTTCTCAAGGTTGCCTCACGATTGAACACGATTCGTGGTTCACTGAACATCGCCGTCATGCAGGCTACCAAGCGCCGGGCGCAGGAAGTTGAGGAGGAGCAGGACCAGGCGCTTCGTGAGGCCTGCCTCTGATCAGGCGGCTCAGGTGTCAACACCCTCTTCAGCCAGTGGTATCCTTTGCAGGCAGCCGAGCGCCGGGCGCAGGAGGCCGAGGAGGAGCAGTACAGGGCGGAACAGGAGGCGGCCGCGGCAAACGCTGAGCTGCGCGCGACTGGCGGCGGCGCCGCGGCACAGCAGGTGCAACATCATTTGCAGTTGCCACTGGACTCCTCCGGTGCACAGACTGCTGGAAGATTGCGGCGTGCCTGTCCAGGGAAGGGTGACCTGCTAGTGGCCCCGCGAGTGCGAATCTGTGTTGGGAACCGAAACATCGAGCTTTTAACTCAAAGCTGCTGCAGAAGAGCGCTGCCTCTGCGCCTGTACGCCTGTAACAGCAGTGCCGCCTGCAGGCCAGCCCTTCTTTGGGCAAGCAGCGGGCAGGACGCCCTGCCCGGTTCGGCAGTCAGCACTTTTTGCTGACTTTGCAGCAGCAATCTGTTACATGAATGTGAGTTTGTGTACCTCTCTGAGCTCATTCTGTCGCATTTGCAGGCCCGGCCCTCGGCAGGTAAACAGTCGGCGGACGCCCAGCGGGACGCTGCCGAGCAGCAGGCAGCGCAGCTGCTGCAGCAGCTCCAGGTACACCGTGTGATGAATCACCCGCAATGCTGCATTCGACACGAATGTATCACCTTGTGACCTGTGTGCTACAGACCAATACCTGCACTCTGTATCCTTGTCTCAGACAAAGTGTATCAGGAAGTGTGCGATCTCAGCTGCTGAGCAAAGTCGTTCTGCTGGTCTCAGGCTGAGCGTGGCCGTGCGGCGGCGGCAGAGGCAGCGGCCGCACACGCGCAGCAGGAGGCGGAAGCGGCGCGCCGGGGGCAGCAGGAAGCAGCGCAGCGCGCCCTCGCGGAGCGCACCGCATCGGATCCCCGACGCGCAGCTGCAGCCAGTGAGTGGACAACGTGCAGTCTTTGTCGACTTTTGCCTGGGAAGGCACTCTGGTCATGGCTGGCACTCTGGTCACGGAGGCACTCTGGTCATGGGGGTGGCAAATGTATGTCAGCAGCTCTGAACAGCAGCAAGGGTGGCAATGCTGTGGACTGGAGCCCGCAGATGCTTGTCATCAGAAGCTCACACATCAGAAGCACTGACAGCCTCTGCTCACTAGCAAAAACGATTTCGTAGTTTAACTACAAGTGATGTTACAAGATCAACTTCAAGAGAAAATCCCCTGTGCGCAAGCCCGTTTGAGCCGCCTCTGCAGCCCAACAGCAGCAGCAGCAGCAGCTCAGCAGCGGGCCGGCCGTGCCATCAGCCCACCCTGGAGCAGCATCCGCGCCCACTTCCACAGCCTCCAGCTTCGTGGTCGTCGGCGAAGATGGCGGCGGCGGCAGCGGCAGCGGCGCCCTTGTCCGCGGCCCAGACAGCGCAAGTGGCAATGAACTCGGCCGGCAGCACGGCAGTGGCGGCGGCGGCGAGGGGGACGACTCAAATGCGGATGTGATGGCGGCGCTGCGCGCTGCCAGGAAGCGGGCGGCGGCGCTCAAGGCCGCCCGCGACAAGCTGCTTGTGCAGGTGCCGCCTGTTGTAGACTTTCTCTTCATTGCTGAACCCTTGGCAGTTTCAGGGCACCCGATGTGTTCCGCCACATTGCAGTCTGCCCATATATGTCAGGATGGCGCAACTGTCAAGGTGCAGGGTTTGTCGCCTGGAAGCAAGCGATAGTCAGGATGTCAAAAATCCAGGTCACGACGACACTTAGCGGTAGGGTACTCCAAACAAAGCAAGTGCTATTCACGCGCTGCAGGTGGACGCACTGTCGGTCGACATCGAGCAGCTGGTCACCGAGAATGCCGCGCTATCTGAGGTGCGGCCTCCGCAGTCACGGCCCTGGTTTTACACCCTCGTTTCACACCAGTCATGCTGGTGCTGCCTGTCTCGTCTGGGCACCGAGCCACCGCCAGGTGGTCGCAGCCGCACGACGATGTGTCTCACGTCCGTCATTCGATTCGGTCCCATCCCCCTGACCATGTTACTTTCAGGCGCTGGCGGAGGCCAGGGCGCATGCCGCCGCGTGGGAGAGCAGCGCGCAGTCCAGCCTGGCACAGCACGAACGCCTCAAGGTGTGTTCTTGGCCGCAGTCTCGGCTGGCGCAGCATGGTTCATACTGTTGACTCTTGGCGGGATCCTTTCATGCCCCAGTGTCCCTTGATGCCAATGGCCAAGCTCGGAGATGGTGATGACTGATGTTGATGTCGGACAGAATTGACACTGTGAGTCCGAGTTGGGCGCCAACTCCTGAGTCGCTTAAGCTGTAGATCCTGGACCAATCACCTGAAGCCCCCAGGCGGGTTCGAGTCAAGAGGGAATGCTTCAGTTGACGACTCCCGAATGTTGCTGGCACTCGCAGGACCTGCTGGAGGAGTCCGCCTCATGGTCTTCAGCCGCCGGAGACTCCGCCGCCGGCGTCGGCGCCCCCGAGGGACAGCAGGTTGCCGCCGCCGCGCTGAGGCGCGCCCTGCTGGCGGAGCAGGCCCGCGCCGCCGAGCTCCAAGTGCAGGTGCCCTTGAACCCTAAACCATGCGCAGCACCTTAATGCCCCAAATGGCAGCATGTTGTGTCGCCAACAGATGCTGGTGCTGCGGCGCTGAGGGAGCGGCAGTTGCGGCGAAATGCAGCCACTTTCGAGCCTCCAGCGTTCTCGATTTCTTGGGCTCTGCTCCTCCTGCATTGAGTACCACTCCTCTCAAGTGCAGCAGTCCCTTGATCCAGTTGCCTACGCGGGGTGCATCGCTGGCATCTGCTGGCGCCATGGCAGTCCGGTTCTGACAGCGTTATTGCGGACGATCCTTGATGCACAAGTCATTGCATCTTCATGTGTTTATGCTCGACGTCGGGGCGTGTCTCATGCCATACATGTTTGTGCACCAGGTGAATGCGCTGGTGATGGAGCTGGCGCGCTGTGATGGCGCGGCCACGGCACTCGGCCGCGCCACGCTACCCGCGCTGACACAGGTTAAATGAAGGCTCTGACATGTTCTGCACTCCCGCCATTGAGCAGCGCCTGCATCCACGTTTGGTCTGCTGGACGGATGTCTCGGATCACTAGCTGAGGCGCCCTCACCGTCCGTGCAGGTGGAAGCCCAGCTGGCCTCTGTGCTGCGCATTGGCAAAGTCTAGAGTCAACTGGGTGGCGCTGCGGCTTCTCAAGCCGCGGTTCAGTCCAGCTGCACCCCCAATCAAGGTTGCAGCTCACCCCACGTGAGCGATCAGCGCGGCCGAACCGTCTGCGACGGCCGCTGCTGGGCCTTGACCGCCTCAGGTCAGATGATTGCGGTCATGCATTCAACGATCGCTTAAACGCGCCTAACAGCCCTCGGTAATGTCGATAGCCGGTGATAAAGATCCATGCGATAGTTTGGTGACATCACGGGTGCCGCTTGGCCTTCTCCGAAAGCAACGACCCTCGCGGCTGCCGATGTCTGTCTTGGGAGTCAGGTCTTTCGAAAAAGTGCAAGAGCGGTATGTGTGCAGCCGCTGCGGCGTGTCTGAGGGGTCCCGATCGCATGCAGGCTGTGCGAGATGGCCGCGCTCAACAGCGACCCTGGGGCGGGTGCACCCCGGGCTCTGCGGCCCAAGGGCAGCGCCAAGCTGCGGTTTGGCAAAGACAAGCTTTTCCGGACGCTCAGCGGCAGCGAGCACGCGTCGCCGTCCTACAGCGCCTCGTCAAACAGCCCGGCCTCCAGCGACGGGGAGGAGTTGACAACCTGGCGCATCGAGACGCACGGCGGCCGTCGGTCGTCCGACGACCCGGCCGTACCCTCAGTCAGCCCAGCAGCACGGCCAGCGTCGCAGCAGCCCATTACGCACGCCTGTGCCTCGCTGGCAGACCTTGAGGTTATGGCCACAATAGGTGCGCCCCTCCTGGCGCCTGTGGACAGTTGGAGTCAGCCCCGGCTGCCTTGAGCGCGTGTGAATGTGTTGTGCCTGTAACATTCAACGCAGCTGCGTACAAGCACGACCCGAGCCCGCACTTGCAGTATGTCGGCACCCATCTCAGCAGCATGCCATTTGCTGCATGGGTGCAGGCACCGGCACCTTTGGGTGTGTCAAGCTGGCGAGGGGCCGGTCGGACGGCCAGTTCTACGCGCTGAAGGTGCTGCGCAAGGAGCAGCTGCTGCGGCTGAAGCAGGTGCAGCACGTGCTGAACGAGCGGCGGCTGCTGGCGGCGGTCGACCACCCGAATATTGTAAAGATGTGCGATTCCTGGCAGCGGCGCGCTGCAACCCTGATCTCGCAGCTCTGTTGCTGCTGCGTGTTTCAAAGTGATCCGATGTTCATGTTCATGACAACAAGCTATGCAGGCTGCAATGCAGTAATGGCCACTGAACCTGTTCTTGACACATACAGCAGTCTACTGGCCGGTCACACGTCTGCCGCCGTCCTTGCGCAGAGATTGTGCTGCGTCGTGCGCAGGTACGGCACGTTCCAGGACGACGCGAAGCTATACATGGTCATGGAGTTCGTGCCGGGCGGCGAGCTGTTCGGCCATCTGAGGGCTGCCGGGCGTTTCACCGCCGCCGCCGCCCGATTCTACACCGCATGCGTGGTGGCGGCGCTGGACCACCTCCACTGCCACGACATCATCTACAGGTCAGTGCACATCTTGATATGTCTGCAAAGTGTCAAAATGTTCCGGCAACTGAGGGCCGCTGAGCGCTGCACCGCCGACGCCGCCTGTTGATGGCGGCCCTGTACCACATACACCACCGCCATGACATCACACACCAGTAGGCCTGCTGTGGGCAGGGTTCCATGTCGCAGGACTGCAGATCTGTATCCAGGATGCAGACCTTGTTGTGACTGAATGTCATGACGTCATGATGCTGAGTGAATGCTGGCCAGTGCTGACCGCAGTGCAGCAGCTGCGATCTCCGCTCGATCACCGAACATATTGACTCGTGATCGGGTTTGAATGGTCATTACCAATGCAAAGACGTAATGCCGGAGCACATGCCAGTGGCACCCAGTGGTCTGCTGCAGCCTTGCGAGTTCAGTCAGGCACCTGTGGAATGCGACTGCGCCATCACGGCGACGTGGTTCTGACCATCCATTCTGACAATGCGCAGGGACCTGAAGCCGGAGAACTTGCTGATCGCGCCCAGCGGCTATGTTAAGCTGTGCGACTTCGGGTTCGCCAAGCGGCTGGGGCCCGGCCCCCGCGCTCGCACCTTCACCCTGTGCGGCACGCCAGGTGATCGCAACTGCTGTTGATGCTGGCTGTTGCGCTTCCCTAAAGTGGGCACAGAGCCCCCGCGCCCGCACCTCCACCCTGTGCGGCATGCCAGGTGATCTAGTTCGGTGTTCTTGCTGCGAGCGTGTGAAATGTTTGGGCGTTTCTGGCCTCCCTCCTGTGTCCTGTTGAATAGCCCCCGCGCCCGCACGTCGACCCTGTGCAGCACCCCAGGCAAGACTTTGCCTGCGTTGCAATCCTGAATGAAGTCCATTTGCGCATGACTTCAGCTGTGCAAGCACATCGGCAGCAGCTGCTTTTGCTACGTTTCATCCTGCTGCAGTCGTCCTGTTGTTGACGACGTCTTGGTGTGGGCTGCAGAGTACCTGGCGCCGGAGCTCGTGTCCAACGAGGGCCATGGCAAGGGCGTTGACTGGTGCGCATTCTCGCACAAGTGCTGCACTACACAACGGCTGCCAAGATGTGCAATGTGCGTTGCATGTGGCGATACACACGAATGCCTTGTATGCTGGAATGACAGCTGCGCCTGCAACATCGTCTTCCAGAGGCAGATGCCCGCCTTGTAGATGTGTCGCTCCTCTGTTTGCAGGTGGGCGGCGGGCTGTGAACGACTCACAATGTTGCTGAAATGTTTGTGGCATGTGCAGCGGCGTTTCTCAGATTAGACACCAAGTTTTGGTCGCTCCTGTGTTTGCAGGCGGGCGGCGGGGGCGCTGCTGTTCGAGATGCTGGCAGGACCCTGTGGCAGGACACACAGAGAATCTGCGGCAAGGATTTGCTGCCTCATCCATGATGCGCGTCACCCATTCTGTGGCGCAGGTGGGCGGTGGGGGTGCTGCTGTTCGAGATGCTGGCGGGGTACCCGCCGTGGCAGGATGGCAACTCGTATGCTGTGTACCGCGCCGTGCTCGCCGGCCGCCTGGCCTTCCCGCACCACTTCGACCCCGACGCCAAGGTACAGCGGTTTTTTTAGGGTTTAGGGTACTGCAACTTTGTTGCACAGAAGACACAGTTCCACTGGATCTTGGGAGAGTCATCCTGCCATCGAGGGATGGGGGAGATGTTTCTGCCGTCCGCCTGATCTTCCGGCGCTTCCAATGCTGAGGTGCTGCAGCTGCACTGTGCTCGCAGAATTGCAGACGCATGACATTTGTGTTGCCTCCAACCGAGGGTGGATCCAGCATGCCAACCGATAGTTGAAGGCAATGCAGGCTCACTGCTGTTTTCTCATTGATGCATGAGCATGGGCGCCACTTCAGGCTGTCATTTAATAGCACAGGGTTCAGTGCGGGCACTGCCTTTTTGCAATGCCTGCAGGCGTATATGGTGCTGCATTGACGTTGGCGCCTCTCCACTGTTGCATGCCATCTCCTGCTGGATGCAGTCACGAATGACACACAAAAGGACACACGAAGGGGCGCAAACACCACCAACAGAAGAAGCACCAGTACAAATTGAGTACAAGTGGACCGTCTGTGCTTATAATTGTAGGATTTGGTGGCACTGCTTTCCAGGAATGCGGGCCGGAAGCCGGGAAATTGCAGCCACAGTGCTGCTCCTCTAAGAGAGGGATGTGTGCACGAATATGCCCAAGGCTGTGGTTGCCATCAGTGTATGATCTGGTGCAGGCGCTGCGCTGTCGAGGGTGCCAGTGTGCATCTAGGATGTGGCATCGGCGCAGCGCATCCAAACATTATGTGCAACTCCTTGCTAAATGTGTCAAACGACAGGACACATAGAAGGACACAACCGAAGCTGTGGGAAACGAGGACGAAAGGACTGGCCAAGATCGTGACTGTAGGATCTGGTGCGGCGGCGGAGGTTGAGGGATGCAGGCCGGCGGCTGCTGACGGTGCAGGCTTCGTGCTGCCGCATCGATAGCAGCACCCAGCCTGCAGCTAGCTAGCTGTGGCTGAGGCTGTGATGCAGGTCACACAGAATCTGGTCCGTGTGCTGGTGGCATGGGGTGCGGCAAACCGCCAAGTGTCGGGAATTGGCGGCAGTGCTCCAGAGAACAAGTCACCAAACATCTGCAAAGGCAGCAGGCTCCTCCCTGTAGAAATTGCAGATCGTTGGTGATGTGCGCCTGCTGAAGGGGCCATCCATGTTCTCCAACCTGTTGTCCTTGCGTGTTGTAGGTTCGTGGTGTGGCGTAGGAGGATACAGCTGGAAAAGGACGCACAGAAAGGACGCCATGTGAGAGGTCCGCAAGTACAGAGCAAGTCACAAACCCACAGCCCATGCTCATAAAAGATCAGCCCTCGCTGTTGCAGGACGTGGTGCGGGCGCTGCCATCCCGGGGATGCCCGTGCGCGGCTGGGGTGGGGCACCAACGGCAATGTGATTGCGAAAGCTACATGGCGCCCCCTGCTTGCTGCGTCTTGGCCTAAATTGAGCGCGTGCGCTTCATCTGGCAGGATCTCGTGCGGGCGCTGCTGTCGAGAGATGCGGGTGGGCGGCTGGGGTGCGGCGTCGGCGGCGGCGCCGCAATCAAAGCGCACCCCTTCCTGTCGACCGTCGACTGGGACGCACTGCACAGAGGCGAGCTGACCTGCATCGCCTTGGTCTGCACACGCGCCTGCTGCACCGCTTGCAAAACAAGGGGGAAAAAAAAGAAAAAAAAGGAAAGCATTCTGTAGACCCTTCGATGTCAGCAGAGTGAGGCATGCCATGTGTCGACCAGAGGAACATCCGTGACAGATGCAGCTGTTGTCATGATTGCCTGCTGCCCCGGGCAACCGGCACCGCGGCTTCTGGGGCACACGAACGCTGCCGTAATCCTGCCGAATCAGCACAAGAACATCGGAAATCAATTCTCAGCGGTGGAGTCTGTCCATGCACTACAGGAGCATTGGAGCCGCCATTCATGCCGCAGCTGGAGGGCTTGGGCGACCGGCGCCACTTTGGGCGCTACTCCTCAGTCAGCCTGGACGGCGGCGCCGCCGAGATGCTGCCGGCGCTGCTGGCTGGTGGCGGCAACGCATTCCGCGAGTTCTAGAGGCGCAGGCAGCTTGCAAGCGTGCAGCATGAGTGCCCACCTCGGCTGATAGCAGCGCTGCCGAGATGCTGCTGGCGTCCACGCCGACGGCGCCAGCACCTTCCAGTGGTTCCAGCTCTGTATGCAGTTCGCTTTTGCGGCAGCTTCTGGCATCGGCAGGTCTTACCGACTGCGGCAACACATCCCACCAGCTTCCGTCGGCCTGCAGCATGATTGGCGGAGCTGTGGCTCAGGCGCTGCTCGTGCTGCTGTCAGCAGCGGCAGCATTGTTATTGAGACCTGGGCCGCCTTGGCGGCCCAGGCCAAAGCCCCCGCAGCAGCAGTGGCAGCAATGGCAGGATGTCCAATGCCGAACAACAATGTGGCAATATGCTGGCAATGTCGACGGCGGGAGGACGCGCATGGATTGTGGTGTTGCAGTCAGTGAAGTTGGACAGCTGCTGAACCGCGCCGCCGCTTCCGCTGCTGCCGCCGCCGCCGCGGTCAGTAATGGCGCAGCCGTCAGCATACGACGTGGCATGCACGGATGTTCGTAGATTGATGGTGGCCTTGGAAACGTTGCAGTACTTCACAGCAGCGCCTTTGGATTTGGTACATATGCCGGACAGCATACGCTCCTTGGGTCATCCGGGTCAGAAGATCAGGAACCGGTCAGATTTCACCGGCTCAGAGCGTGAACAGATCATCTGTATTTGCTTCCTTCTTTGCTGTTCCTATATACCATCAGGAAGAAGCTGGACGTTGGGGTCGGCACGCCCTGCATTTCTCTGAATGTGCCTAGAGGCGCATGCAGGGTGTTACCCTACATATGGTTTGCGTACATGGTTCCTCGATTGCAATTCGAATGTGTCTAGTCCTGATAGAACCATCGAGGGCCTCCGTCAGCGTTGACCTTGTATGTGATGTATATGAGCCCGAGGTGGCGCCGCAAGCGCACTCTTGCAACAGATATCCTCTTCCATTCAAATGGTGCTTCGTTTAAGGGCCATCAAGTCCAGTTTGGGGTCACCTGGTTTGAAGTCTAGCCTGTCCGCCACGCGGAGCCAACCATTCCACACGCACACCACTCCACATTCAACCCCTCAACCTACCAGGTGGCTTCATCTTTATGTAACCGGCCACGTGTCGGTACGAGCAAATGGAGATCTCCCCCCCGATTGATAATCTGTTGCGGCGTGCCTGCTGCGCCTTCCGTCACTACAATCGTACTTGCAGCTCATGTGAGTTTGAAATGCGGGGTTCGCGGCTGTCCTGCTGTTGTAAGGCGAAGCGGGGGCGCCAGGCCAAGGAAGCGACCGCCTACGTCGTGTTGAGCCGGCCGTCACCAACGGATTGGCAAGCGGTGCGAACACTCAATTCCAGAGGTTCTGAACAGATGGTGAGAGGCTGCCGGAACCAACACTGCCGCCGTGATGTGGCAAACGCAGCCGTATTCAGCCACCCCGGCCAGGTGGTAGGCGTCCTGAAATTATACGCACAGTCAATCAGGTGACATCGGCAAGCGTGAGCCATTCACCGATGCAGTGCTTGCGTCGGGCGTGTCCTGTGACTTGGACTCCACATGCAGCGTGTATACACGGCAATTCGAAAGCTGGGTGAACATGCGGCATGTTGGTCGACGGAACGTGGCAAGGTTCCAACTGCGGTTTTGTCCCCCTCGCACCGCCACAGCAGATCTGAGTGCCTTGAGAGGCGGTTGCTGTTGCATTTGAAGCTTTCAAGAGGTCGTGTGCCGGCCGTTGCAGCTTTGTTCGCTGTGACACACCAACCACGCGCCGTCTTCCGACGAGACGGGCGAGGCTGACTATGCCTCTGATCGAGATCACACAGCGCCAGTTGGTGTCGAATCAGCAGGTTTCAGCTGCATAATGTAGGATGTCTTGGCGTTGTCCTGCACAGCGGCGTTGCATGAGTCACCAACACACTGGCACGCTCGCTAGCATCCTTTGCCGCGACCTACAACACCAAACATGATTGCGCTGTCTATGTGACTGCAGGAGCATGCTGGAGTGCCGTGACGGCGACCTGATCCGCTTGAGGGCGGCCGGAAAGGTGCGTTGCTGCGGCGTCGCCGCATGCCACTGCCGAACGCAGCCGCCAAAGGCCTGCGGCCGATGGGCGGCCCGACCCTGCCAGCCTCAGTCGGCGCGTTCCTGCAGCTGCGGGCGGCGAACCGAGATGCGAGCCCCTGTGGTAGCAGCGGCGCCACTGGCGGCAGCGCGCACACCACAGCTGTGCTGAGCCCGCTGCTGTCCGACTGGTCCAGCCACGACCCGCCGCCGGCGGTGGAGGGCGTTACAAACGATGCACAGCCGCCACCGCTGCCGATCCTGCCGCCGCCCCAGCAAAACCAGATCCAGAAGCAGAAGCTGCCGGCCGTCAGCCCCAGGCAGCGCAAGCCGAGGGGCGTGCCGAAGCGCATGCCCCGCCTCCAGTGCCAGGTGGGTCAGTCCTCCGGTGTGGCTGCTCAATATGGCGGAAGCCAAGTTATTGGTTGTGAACCTCAGGCAACCATGCGTGACTGAATGCATCGTCGTTCAGTCCGGCTGCGATGTCCTTTGGGCAGCTCATTTCGATCCACTTGTGCAGTTGCATCCAGTGTGGCTCTTTGTAGCCCAGCCCAATGCGGTCCAGGTCAGCTGTTGAGGACAAGGCGCTTCAGTCCATCTGCTTTGCAGAGGGCAGGACAACCCATTTCGATCTTAAGTGAGCGGCAGACCCATCCCACATGCTGCATGCAGGTGGACGGCTGCTTCAGAAATTTGGCCCGCGCCAAGGAGTACTTCCAGCGCCGCCGCTGCTGCGCCTACCACAGCAAGCAGCCGCAGGCAAGTGCTTTTGCTGTTCCACTGAGCTGCTCAAGATCTCTCATCTCAATTTGAAGTGTTTGAAGAAGTGTTTGAAGAATAATCCTTGCTGGGAGGCCTTTGCGGAGAGTTCTGCTCTTGTGTCTTCATCAGACCTGCAGTCAAAGAAATGTGACAGGCTGCGATTGCACAAAGCACACGCGCTTTCTTGTCTTGCCTGCACAGGTGCAGATCGAGGGCGTCACGCTGCGGTGGTGCCAGCTGTGCTGCTGCTTTCACGATCCATCCGCCTTTGATGGTATCAGGAGGTGTGGTCCGCTGGAACACTGCAGCTGTTGCTGCTGATAGCCAGCTGGACATCACATGCCCAGTGCCACCTCAAAGCAGGCAACTTCGTGAAGCAAGTTTTGCTGTTCAGCTTTCAAGCTGTTGTGTTGACGTCAGGTGACAAGAGGCTTCCTTTGTGTGTCAACAGAAGCTGCCGGGAGCGGCTGGTGTACCACAACCAGCGGCGCCGGGCACGAGAGCAGGCCAATGCCGCCGCGGGATTGGAGTGCATTCGAGAACCGCCCGGCCGGGTGGCACAGCCAGCTGCAGCGGCTGCCATCCCTGCGAACGCGCAGCCTGTTCCGGAGCCCCCCCGCCGCGCGGTGCAGCGGGCCGCAGCCGCAGCCGCTGTGTGCGGGGACCAGCAGCCTGTTCTGAGAGCACCAGGCCGGGCGGCGCGGCCAGCCGCAGCAGCCGCTGACACCGTCTGTGTCGAGCCGCAGCTTGGTCATGTGAAGCGGTCTCGCTATGCAGCACACCAGGCCGCGACTGCGGTTGCGGCGTGCACAGGCGCAGCCAGTCATGGCCAGGCACTCGCAGCGAGTCCTGCAGCTGCAGCAGCAGCAGCAGCGGCGGCGGCAGATCAGCGGCATGACAACGGCGACCGAGGCAGGCGCCAGCTGCAGCCTGCCTCCCCAGCCGCGCCCTCGGCAGTCACGCCGCTGGCGCTGCTGCCAGCCAGAAAGCCTCGACAGCCGGCATCTGTGGACGCCACCGTCTGCCGGGGGATCGAGTGGCTGGTGCGTGACGCTGCAGCATTATCTTGCCTATTCTCTGTCTCAAGCGCTGATCATCAAGAGATTGACTGCTGGATGATGTACAGCCCTTGTCCTGCTGGTTGCTGGCATCCAGAAGACACTGATGTGGAAGGGTCATCCACCATTCGTCATGCTCATAGATGGAATACGAGTGACGCTGATGTGCCACATCTTTCAACAGGAGGAGATGAAGCAGATGCAGAGCAAGGCCCAGCAGATGCTACAGCAGCAGCCGCCACAGCAGCAGCCGCAGCCACCACAGCTGCGGGCGCCGCCGCTGCTGCGGCCACACCGCCCTGCCAAAAAGGGCAAGCACGCCAGCGCGGCGGCAGAGTCGCAATCTGAAGCCCGGCAGCCAGCGCCAGTGACAGGCGCGGACGCCGCCAGCACCTTCGACGCTGCCAGCGGTGGCGACGCCGATGCCAGGGTGCGCCTGGAAAACTCCCTGGCGCTGCTGCGCGCTGCCGCAGAGCTGCGGCCGGCCAAACCCTCCAGCGCAATCAAAACATCTGATCTGGCGCTGGCACCGGCGCCTGCTGACGTGGGTTTGCTGCGCGTTGGCGAGGCGGTCGTGCCTGCTGCGGCTGCGGCGGAGCGGCAGCCTGCCACGGCGTCCGAAGCACTGATGGCAACCGGCGGCGGCGGTCCGCCGGCGGTCGCGCAGCCGCCAGCTGCTGTTACCGACAGTCAGGCGGCGGCAGATGGGCTGCTGGCGGCACTCTGTGCCGAGGCGTCGATGTCAGCGCTAGCGCCAGCACCCACTCCGCCAGCGGCGGCGGCGGCGGCGGCGGCGGCGCCCGAATCCATGGCCGAGTGGCGGCGGCAGCGCCAGATCAGGGAGATCATGGACATCCTGCGCCCGCTGCAGTCTGCGCTGCCGGAGCAGGCAGCTGTCGTCATTCAGCGGCAGCCGGAAGCACAGCCTGCCTGGGACGTCCAGCGGCAGCATCTGGCAACAACGCGCCCCAGCCTGGGCGCTGCCTCCTTGGCTGCGGCTGCCGCAGACAGAGCCAAGGCAGCAGCTGCAGCAGCAGCTGCATCCCCATCACAGCCGTCCAGCACTGCTCGGCGGGTTCAGCTGCCGCGGACGGAAGCCGAGGCGCTCGGCAGCCTGCTCAGCCTAAATGCCAGCACAGAGATGACGGCACCGCACCATACACTGGCACCATCTGCGACTGCTGCACAGCCGGCAGCGGCGGCGCTGCCGTTGGCGCTGCCGCTACAGCAGGTAGCAGCGCGAGCGACGGAGGTGGCGCCGCCGCCGCCGCCGGCCGCCTGGGGCAGGAAGCGGCCCCGACACGAGTGCCACAAGCCGCAGGCGGGCGCGGAGGGTTCGCAAAGAGACGCAGTGCCACCCCACGCTCCAGCAAAACGCCGCAGGCCGGCCCCGCCGCCGCCGGCATCGCCATCGCGCCCACTGCCACGACCGGCCGGGCCGGCAGCGCCAGCAGTTGGCAGCCGGCAGCCGCCGCGGGAGCCATCGCAGCCGCCGTCGCCTCCCCAGCAGCATGGGGCGGCCTCAGCCTGTGCGCTGCCGCAGGCGTCGCTGCCACCGGGGCCAGCGGCGGCGGAAGCGGTTGCGCGGGTGCGTCCACTGCGGGGCCGGGACTGGGCGGCACTGCTCAGCGCGTCCTGCATCGCGCTGCCGCTTCAGCACCTGCTGGATGGCGTGGTGAGGGGAATTTGCACATGCTGACTGGATACTTTGAACGTTTGAGTTCCAGACGTTTGAGTTCTAGACACATTTCACATGATGTAGTGGTACTTGCCCTGCCGCTGCGCCATCTGCTGGTGAATCCAGGCGGTTGTTGCTGCAAGCGCTGATGTGTAAGATCATCTATCACACGTACGATTGCTGAAATTTTCAAAAGGTGGTGATCCTGAAACCTTCAGACAACGAAGCTGCCTTGTCCAAAAATGATGCGGCTGGGCCCAGATCGACGCGTGTGGCACGCCAGAGAGGCGGAAACTGCGCTGACAGCGTGCTGCTGCCGTCGGCGGCACATCGAGCACACGTCCCAACTGTGCGCGCACCTCCGTCAACCTGCAGGGTCCGGTCGCCTGATCCCACGTGCCTGTGCCTGTCCTCGCACAGGCGTGGCAGCCGGAGGCGACGGCTGGCGGCCCGTAGTGGTGGGCGCGCCGCATCGGCAGCCTGCTGCTGCTGCTGCGCTGGCGCAGCCATGCTCGTGCACACTCTGCTAAACATCTGTCGCCATTCCAGCAATCTGGCTACATATGCACAGGCGTGGCAGCCGGGGGTGACGGCCTGCGGCCCGCAGTGGTGGGCGCGCCGCATCGGCAGCCTGCTGCTGCTGCTGCGCTGGCGCAGCCATGCCCGTGCACACTCTGCTAAACATCTGTCGACATTCCCCTAACTTGGCTACACATGCACAGGCATGGCAGCCGGAGGCGACGGCTGGCGAGCCGCTGTGGTGGGCGCGCCGCATCGGCAGCCTGCTGCTGCTGGTGGCGGCGCCGTGCCCGGCGGCGGTGCCGGCGGGGCTGGCTGCGGCGCTGATGGCGCTTGCCGAAGTCAGCCTGCGGCTGGCGTCGGGGGATACCGGGATCTGCGCATAACTCTGCTGAATCTAGAGAAGTACAAACCGAGAGCGCCTGCCGGGCGCTGTGCCGACTGCTGCAGCTTGCGGTGCGGCGGGGTGCTCAGTCTTTGAAGTGGTCCTGCCTCGGAGTCGGCTCGGAGCCGTGTAAAGATTTGGGGTTTTCTTTGCATCTCTGTAACCAGAAAGGAAGTGTGCCCGTGCGCTCCTTTGGGGCGCAGCTGTGCGGGTCTGGTGTCAACCTGCATAGATGTCGTGGTTTCGCAGCAGACTTTTCTGATCCTGAGGATGGCAGTTGTGCATTTCTGCGATGTTTTCCTCTTGGTGTATAACTAGTTGATGGACTGTCACTCACCCATCTCGCCATCTGCCAAGCGCCGTGGTCAAGTGTGGTAGGCCTGCTGCTGTAAACTTGTCAGGGGAATTGCAATGGCCTTTTATCAATCAATCGTTAACTCACAGTCCACAGTGATGAGCTCAAAAGCATATATGCAAGCTACAGCATCACTCAAACTTTGGAAGGTCCGCCGAAGGCACAATGGCGGTACGCTCGCCAGAACCCTGCAAACGTACGGACCAATGGGTGCACGCTCTGCCAAGGCCATTCCTGTGCTTGCAGGCGCAGCATGAAGTTGGCCTGACAACCCCATACAAGTCTGTAGTTCGGACACCTCGCGTCTGAAGCGCTCACTCCGAGTTTGTCGCATCAGCGATTGCTTTGAGAGAGTGATCAAGCAGGTTGGGGTCGCCATCCCTGAATCACTGCCTGTCCAGCGGGCTGGCAGCGTACAAGTGGGCATAGCTTCTGCGTTCGTCACCTATTTAGGTGGTGGCCTGCCGCTGAAATCATTTCAGCCAAACCCGGTGGACCGGTTGGCGCTGGTATTGCAGCTTTGAGGCCACCACAATATATCCTCAGCAGAGCCCTCATTGAACCTTGAGATTCGATCTCAGCTCAGCGTAACAAGAAGCCATGCCGGCAAATGTTAGAGGCTTCGGCGACTCGCCGCTGGACTGGTATAAGTCGCTGCCGCCAGTGACCAAGGCGCACGTCACCATCTGCTTGGCCACCACGCTGGCGTTCATGCTGCAGCTGATCCACCCGAGGGACCTGATGCTGCACTGGCACTTCATCAAGAAGCTGCAGGTGGGGTGCTGCAAGAGCGCATGCAGGTCCCCATCATGGCATGCGTTGATTCCAGCTATCCTTACTGCCGGTCAAAGCTGGGTTGAATGCAGAGAAGCACCTGATCTAACGTCGCTGGCTGAGACATGCTGGCTGGCTTGCTGCACGCAGCTGTGGCGGCTGTTGACAAACTACTTCTTCCTCGGCAAGTTTGGCATCTTCTTCGTCGTCCAGATCCTCTGGATGTGAGGCTAATTTTTCCGCAGCGTGCTTCGATTGTTGCTTCACTCATCTGTCACTGTGTTGCGCTCTGCATGCTGAAGCGCGCACTGCTCTTTGCAGCCTGCACTATGGCGCGCAGTTGGAGACGAGCACATATCAGCACAACACGGCGGACTATGTGTACATGTACCTCTTCGGCATGATGGCCATGAACGTGGGTCCTGCTTCTAGAACGAGCACTCGCACGTGCTCCTGCACTGACTGACGCACGTGCGGCGCATCAAGTCTGCTCATTTTGTGTGACCCCGTGCAATCTGGAATGCATCCCTCCTTGTGCAGCTGCTGTCGACGCTCATCCCGTTCTTCAACCTGGGGTTCAACAGCAACAGCCTGGTGTTCATGCTGTGCTACGTGTGGAGCAAGAACTTTGCGACCACGCCGTGCAGCCTGTACGGCCTCATGACCATCCAGGTGCACTGCCGTGGGGCTGGCTGACAGACCAGTTTCAACGTGATGGCCAGCACTTCACCCAGCACAAGAATCCAAAATGTGCTGGGCGCTTTGCCGCAGGGCTTCTACCTGCCGTTCGTCTTCGTGGCCTTCTCGCTACTGATCGGCGGCAATTGGGTGGCAGATGTATTTGGAATCCTTGGGGGGCATTTGTAAGCCTCTCCCCATTGATATATTGTTGCTGTCCGCAGTGTGCACAGCTCCGCAGCCCATCACAGTTTCTGCAGATTGACTGCTTCATTGGCAACAGATCTATGGTAGCCCCGGCACTGAGCATGGGGTGCCATGCTCTGCAGGTACTACTTCCTGAAAGTGGTGCACCCCGCGGCGGGCGGCGTGTCGCTGCTCGACACCCCCGTCTGGCTGTAAGTCACTCTTCACCGCGCCAACTTTGGCTTTTTTTGGCTTCAGCACGAACATCTGCTGTGTCGGTGGACCTAGGCACTCTGTCACCCTTGTGGCAGGCCGGCAGTAGGATTAGCACTGTCAGGGGCTGATGCGCTGCTGCCGTGCGCAGGAGCCGGCTCGTAGCGCAGTCGGGCATCGGCACGGTGCCGGTGGCCTCAACCCACAGCGCCCACCCGACAAACGCCGGCTTCAGGGCCTTTGGCGGTGGCGGCAGGCGTCTCGGCAATGGCTGACGGCTCAGAAGAAAGAGGGCCAGCAGGTCGATGCCACAAAGACTGCACCAAGTTCAGTGGTCGCGTACAGTTGCATTTTGTTTCAGCATAAAGATTTATGGATTTTGATGATCTTAAGCCCAGAGGCTGTGCAGGCATGAGCAAGATGGGGCATGATCACCGCTGTGATTTGACAGCACCTATGACGCCACAGCCGATTGCGATGATCTCAGTCCCAAGCACACTGTCACTTGAACCGCAGATGCTGTCTGTCTGCCGCTTCTTACAACACAGCTGCTGATCCTATTCCTTGATTTCAATTCCCCATGTCAAAACCCCAGACTGCCAGCCTCCTGATATGGCTGAGGCGCAGCGGCACAGCACCCGCACCGCTGCGCTGCAGGGTTACCGCTTTTTGAATCCGTATTTCTTTCTGCAAGCAGGAACCCGCTTGTCGGTCACCGTGTATCATACTTTCAGCAGATAATATCTGCAGACGGTGTGCTCAGAGGCAGGCAGACTCACCTTTCATAGAATAGGTCTGTCTTTGCTGAGCCCAGGTTGACAATCTTTGGGCAGCCATCTCGCTGCACACGGGATGAAGACATGTGTCAGGTGCAAGCATACAATGCGAAGTGCTCATGTTGCTGCACAACGCATTGCACCGTGCAAATTCGTCTGGTAGGACTTGGAGACAATCAGTAGGGTGGAACAGACTCACATCCTTCTCCTGCACTGTGCACTCCTGCAACATTCAGAGGAGACATGGACGTCAGAAGCTCCATCAGCAATCACCCAATACACATGACCGCAGCCGTCATCGTGGTCACGCACATGGCAATGTCGAGCATTGTCAGCAGATGGCAAGCAGCCCCCACCTTGCAGTAGTAGGCGTCAGAGATGCCGATGCCGCCGCAGATGACGCAGCGCCCGGCGTAGGAGCCGTAGTTGCACTCGTCGCACACGCGCACCAGCGTCGCCGGCCGCACGTACGAGTCGCACACCACGCACTTGCCATCGCACTTCTCGCACAGCCGCCCGATGGCGATGCCCGGCTGCTTGCGGCACATGATGAGGTCGGGGTGGTGCTTCGCCTGCGAGCGACAAGCACAAGCCAGATCACATCAGTAGGGCTGAAAACCTCACAGGTGCACAACTCCTGCTGCCGGTCCTGGCGGATGCATCCGGCAGGCCAACACACACTTTGTACACATTTGGTGTCTCAGCTCGTGCTGAAACTTCCATTATGTCAGATGCACGCGTCCATGATGGACGCAAACACGCTGAGAGCGTATGATTATCATCTGCACAGCACGTGAACCAAGCATTCAGATGCGGCGCATGCGGCAATGCTCACCATATCAGGTCGACCACGGGCGCGAACACCGGAACCCCCTCGGCAGCTTTAGTACGACAGTTTCCACGTGGCAGGAGGCGCTGAACAGCAAACTTCAGCAGCCTAACGCCAGTGTAGGCCGGTGATGACTCCACAATTTTCGCTTGCAAGCAGTAAATTTGGTATCTCTTGGCTGCACAGCCAGGCGCACAGTCTGTCAGAGGGGATCCGCAACAAACCTGGCAGCCGAAGTACGTTTGACCGTGGCGGTGCAAGCAACTTGTGAGGCACTCTGCTTGGGTTCCCGTCATTCTACGCTCAGTGTGTAAGATGCTTCGAGAGTCCTTTTTCCAGTTCGCCGCCCTGTAGCGTCATAGCAGCTTGCAGCTGGTCAGCTGTGGCACCTTGCAGCGCCTGCGCAGGGGCTCAAGTCACATTAACCACTTCTCCGATATACTGATAAGCTGCTGGCATCACTCAGTCGGAGCTCGCGCCGTCAAGCGATTGTCGGACCCAGTTGCACCTGCCGAAACCTGTCGGAAGTTGGCTGCTTGCACCATCTGAGGCCTTGCCGTGGTGCAGATTCTGTAAAAACGTCAAGCACATCCATCTCTCAACTGTCCACAGCGATGCAGCCTTCAAAAGCCCTGTACCTTTGCGACTCTGTGCGCACACATGCACTGCTGAGGCAGCAGTGAGCGGCACAAAGGTGCTGCCAGCATGGCCAAGGCCAGCGGAAAGCGCAACAGGAGGGGCGGCCCGAAGCGGTCGCAGTCGGAGGCGGATGAAATTCGACAGCTGGAGGCCGCTGTGCTCGCCGGAGCGCCGCCGGCTGGCAGCAGTGCCGTCTCAGCCTTTGACAGGGCGCCGCCAGCTGGTGAGCGTTCCCTCTTCGGGTGGCCAATCTGCTGGTGTTCCTCTGCGTTCACAGGCACCGGGGAGTCTTCTGAAAGGGGAGCCTTTGACGGGAGAGCAGGTCACCTGCTGTCAATGGGGCAGCGTGCGGCAGCCGGACATGTTTCAGATGCCACATGTCTTGCGCTCGCATAGTCCATTCGCAAGAAGCGCATCTCATATGTGTCCCGCCAAACACGACGCAGGCGCTGGGTTGGCGCCGGTTGATGGCGCGGCGCCTTCAGACAGCCCCGCAGCCGGCGGCTTCGGCGCCGCCAGAGCGTTCGCCGAGCTGCCGCTGTCTGCGGCCACGCAGGCGGGGCTGGCGGGCGCCAGCTACACGTCCCTGACGGCCATCCAGCGCGCGGCCATCCCGCACGCGCTGGCGGGGCGCAACATCCTGGGCGCCGCCAAGACCGGCTCCGGCAAGACGCTGGCGTTCCTTGTGCCGGTGAGACTTGGTTATTCATCGAAGGCTGAAAATGATCTGTCTGGCATGGCAGGATGGCTGGATGGCCTAGGCGCATCTAGGAAAGCTGCAGTGCATAGCGTCACGGCAAAACTCGCAGTTCAGCAAACGCCCTGTGAACCTCCGGTTGACGAGTTATGTTTCTTATTGACGGCAGCTGTTGGAATCGCTATATCGCGCACGCTGGGGCCGATTGGATGGGCTGGGAGCGCTGGTGCTGACGCCCACGCGCGAGCTGGCGATGCAGATCTTCGAGGAGCTGCGGCGCGTCGGCAAGCAGCATGCCTTTTCGGCCGGCATGCTCATCGGTGGCAAAAACGTGAAGCAGGAGCGCGACCTCGTCAATGGTGCGGGCTCTCTGCGGTAGCTCAGTTTGTTGGACCTGCAGAGGGTCACCTGAACACGGCAGCAGGTCTGAACGAGCACGTCTGTGTCCTCCATCTCAGCGTCATAAGGTAAAATTATCGCCCATGCCAGACATGCATCAGTTTTCCCGCTTATGTAAGGCGTGAGGCTGCAGATTTCACAAGCATCTGGCCTGCTCAGATGCAGTTTCGGGCTGTGTCATGTGCATTCGATGAGTCAGCAGAACTGATATGAACCTGAGCAGTGCCCTGTGCACCCCCAGGCCTGAACATTCTGGTGGCGACGCCGGGGCGGCTGCTGCAGCACATGGACGAGACGCCGGGCTTTGACGCGGGCGGCCTGCGGCTGCTGGTGCTGGACGAGGCCGACCGCATCCTGGACATGGTCCGTGCCGCCCTCTTCGCTGGTTCCTTTGTTCTACTCTTGAACATGTAGTGTGGAAACTATCTTACCGCATGCTTGGCGCCTGCGGCCGTTGGCGCTGGACGGGGCCGACCCTATCCTGGACATGTTCCTGTGTATCGCAGCCAAAGCCTTTGACGTTGTGTGCTTGACATCTGCTGCTGCTGGTGCTGGTCGGAGCGCAACCCAGACATGGTAGCATTCAAATGTCACTGCTATCTGATGGTGGGTTGTGCAAGAAGGTGTTGTCACCGCTATGCACCAAATCAGCAGCTGTTGCTGCCCGCCACGACGGGGTTTTTCAGCGTTTACGTGTCGTCAAGTATCATCACTGTGACTCTGCTGCAGCGTGAGCCTGAGCTTTGCTGATGGGTTTGGCAACTGGCTGCAGGGGTTCCGGGCGACGCTGGACGCCGTCCTGCAGAACCTGCCGCGCGGGCGGCAGACGATGCTGTACTCCGCCACGCAGACCAAGTCGGTGCGCTCGGCTGGTGATCAGACTCCTCTGCTGATGTCAGCAGCTTGTGGAGGGTGCGCTGCCAAGCAGGGCAGTTTCATTCAAGCCGCTGCCATTGAGCGCCAGCGCCCATGCGCAGCACAGTCTGCCCAGAAGTTGCTGCTGGTGCTGTGGGAATGCCACCTGGCTGTGCTGAGCTGAGCTCACTCATGTGGCACTGACTCACATACTTATTCTTGGCTTAGGTGCAGGAGCTGGTGTGGCTCGGCCTGCGGGATGCAGCAAATGGCAGGGGCAGCAATGCAGAATGATGTAGATGTTTCATTGCTGCTTCTGTTCCTGCAGGTGCGGGACCTGGCGCGGCTGAGCCTGCGGGACCCAGAGTACCTGGCCGTGCACGCGGAGGCGGGAGCGCCAATGGAAAAGACTGCAGATGTGTGAACCCTGATTCTGGTCTTGTAGGTGCGGACCTGGCGCGGTGTCGCCTGTGGGTGCCAGAGTGACCCGCTGTCCATGCAAAGGCAGGAGCGCAATGGGAGATCCTGCAGATGGTCAATGCCGATTCTGGTCTTGTAGGTGCGAGACCTGGCGCGGTTCAGCCTGCGGGACCCGGCGTACCTGGCCGTGCACACGGAGAAAGGGTCAGCCACATAGAGTGAACCAGCTTTCTCAATTCTGACTCTGTTCCTGCAGGTGCGAGACCTGGCGCGGCTCAGCCTGCGGGACCCAGAGTACCTGGCCGTGCACGCGGAGGCGGGGGCGCCCACGCCGCTGAAGCTGCAGCAGGCGGTCATGGAGGTGCCGCTGCACCAGAAGCTAGACGCGCTGTGGTCCTTCATGAAGACGCACCTGCAGGTGGGCACCTCATTCTATCTGACGTTTGGCATTCTGAGCCACTCTCGCACGCTTTGTCACCGCCAGTAGAAAGCGGCATGCTCGCACGCCCTGTTGTCGTCACACAGCGACGCATTGACGCATCTCAAAGCTGCACTGCATGACAGCACTGTGATTGACTGCCCCCTCTGCCTTGCGCTGCAGTGCAAGGTCATCGTCTTCATGAGCACGTGCAAGCAGGTGCGATACGTGTATGAGGCGCTGCGGCGGCTGCGTCCGGGGATTCCGCTGCGTGCGCTTCACGGCAAGATGAAGCAGATGAAGCGCCTCGCCGCTTTCTACGACTTTTGCGAGGTGCGCAACTGCTGCTTCTGTGGCAACTTCGGAAACAACAGGAAAATGCAACGACCTTGACAGCTATATTGATACACGTGCACTTGGGCCAGCTGTTTTCAATCCCCTGTCGTCGGTCAGCATATGACGCTGTGTGCGCAGCGTCAGCAGCACGTTTGTGATAGGCGTATGTTTGACGCACGGCACAGCGTCAGACGACCGTCAGACAACCGTCAGGCAGCAGTCACACAGTTGCTGCTTGACTGTGTGGATCTGTCTGGCAGGTCTGGACAACGGTGCTGTCTGTAAAGCTGGCTGCACTTTCCAATGCAACTGGCCCACCATATGTGCCACGTGCATCAATGAACTCTCTAGGCCACCTGCCCACTAGTGCACTCGACTTGCAGGCCAAGGCGATGGTGCTGTTTGCGACGGACGTGGCGGCGCGCGGGCTGGACTTTCCCGACGTGGACTGGGTGGTGCAGGCGGACTGCCCCGAGGACGTGCCTGCCTACATCCATCGCGTCGGCCGGACCGCCCGCTTCAAGTCAGGTGCATTTCCCGTCCTCCCAGCCGTGCTGCAGACACGTTGTTGGTCCAGGCGGAAGAGGTAGCCTGGCCCAGCTGTGCAGCTTTGAGCAGACTGTAATGACCGCTTCAGAAGTGCAGCAACTGCAGATGCAACTCTGAAAGAAGTCCGTGTCTCTTAGTTCAACAGCATCGCAGCAGCAAGATTGCGTGCTCTTAGCAGCGCACTGAAAGCGTTGTCTTCCTGCAGGCGGGCGGGCGCTGCTGATGCTGGACCCCAGCGAGGCGCCAGGCATGACGGCGGCGCTGTCCGCGGCGTCTATCCCCACCAAGCCCCTTAGGATGAATCCTGAGAAGACTCAGGGCATCGGCGCTGCCCTCCAGGCACTGTGTTCCAAGGACGCCGAGCTCAAGGTGAGCAGGTTCGTGGCTGATCATCTTGTGAAGACGACGAGTGTTTCACTGCCTTCCACTAGAAGCTGAGGCATGAAACACATGGATGCTGCCAGCAGGCCAGTCTGAAGACACCGCATATCACAGCAGAACAGTGGACGTGAGCTGAAGTACCCCTCTGCAGAGATTTGTTGTCAGGCAGTAGTATGGTTGGCGCATGAAGCGGCGACGGCTTTCCCAGTTGAGAAACATGCCCAGCGAGCTGCAGCTGACATCTGCAGATGCTGCCGTGCAGGACATGGCGCAGCGAGCGGTCACATCCTACGTGCGCTCGGTGTTCCTGCAGCCCAACCGCGCCGTGTTCAATGTGTCGGCCCTGCCGCTGGCGGAGTATGCCTCGGCAATGGGGCTGCTGGCGGCGCCCAAATTGCGCTTTCTCAAGCGCGGTGGGGCTGCCGGGCAGCAGCCAGCGGCAATGCAGCGCGCCAATGGCAGCGGCAGCGGCTCGGATGCGGAGCAGGACGACAGCAGGCAGGATGACATGGCGACAGAGGCTGCAGCAGCTGCAGCAGCTGGCACGAGTGCTGTCGCAGGCAGCGCCGACGCGCCACCCGGAACAGCCGCCCTGGAAAGTACAGCAGCCAGCAGCGGCGATGGAGACGACTTCCTGGTCGTCAGGCGCCGTGACGTGCTCGGCGCAGCGGCAGAGGCGGCAGCGCAGGCTGCAGCGGAGGCGGCCCAGCAGCAGCAGGAGCCGGCGGCGGCCAAGTGGAAGAAGAAGCGGCTGCGCATCGAGCCGTACGCCGTGGGGGCGGCCAACAGGGTGGTGTTTGATGACGAGGGCGAGGCGCGCCAGCCGCTGGAACTGCTGGCCGGCGACCTGGACAGGTGTGACCTCAGCCTGAGGTTCCCAGCAATCGAGACTGTCCAGCTTTTGGGTGTCTGTTGCCTCAGGAGGGCAAGCCTGGGACAGCGGGCTGCTGCCATGGAGACCTCTGCGATCAGAACTTGGTGCTGGGCCCCGTCGCGCGTCTCTGCTGCACTGCTGGGTGCTGAGGGGCATGCCTGTGACACCGTGACGCGCATGGGAGTGAAGCTCTTTGGATGCGCGGCCATGGCCTAGTGGCTCATCTGCAGTGTCCAACTGCAGCAGCACAGCAGGGCAGGCCTGCGCTGAAAGGCATCCCGCAGCTGAGTGCATGGTTGAGTACTTGTGCTCCGTGCTTCCCACACAATGTCAGTTGGGCTTCGTCTCTGTGTAACACAGCAGCAGAGCGGCTGCCCGCACACCTCAGTCCGGCGCAGCATGGTGCAGCACATGTTCATGCGCCACCACAGCCTACAGCCGACCGGCCTTTTGGGTTGTCCACCTGCAGCGGCGCAGCTGAGCCGGCCACTGCCGAGGAGCGCTTCCGGTCTGCGGCCAAGCGCATGGCGACGCAGGATGCCCGCGACCGTGCGGTGGATGCCGAGCAGCGCCGCCAACTGCGCGCATTAAAGAAGGTATGGCCTTGCGATGTGCATCGTGGTGACGCATCATGCCTTTGAAGTTCGCTGAGAACGCGGGCTGAAATGAGCCCAGTGATGTTGGGATGGAGCAAGTGCAGTGCACACCACCTCCAGCCTCTCTTCATGCTGACATTGGTGAGACCTGATGCAGGCACGCAAGCGGGCGACGGCGCGCGAGGCGTTTGGCACCGGCGGCGGCGGCGGCCTGGCCACCCTGGGGCGCGCCGATGGCGTGTCAGACAGCGACACGGGCAGCGGCGGCAGCGGCGGCGAGCCCGACACCCCGCCGCACGTGGCGCCGCGGCCCGAGGTCGCGCACGCTGGCATGGTGCCCCCAAAGCGGGCGGCTCTGGCAGACTACGAGGCGCTTGCGCTATCACTGCTGGCCGGCAGCTGAGGGTGGTCCAGCTCTGGTTGCGGCGCGCGTGTGTATTATCTCATTCCGCTGACGTCGGTTGGGTTGAGCGGTTGGTGCTTCAGATCACACTGCGTTGCCGAGTACATGGTGTAGTGTTACGGTGAATGATTCCTAGTGGGGTAAGCCAGCCACCATTTTCCCCTTGCCATCAAACGGCCCTTTCACATGGTCGAATTACATGAGCGCACAAATGGATCTGCTCAAGCATCCACTTCCTGCATGTGTGACAGAGGACCCCCCGCTTGATGTTGTTGCGAGATGGGAGTCTTGCGATCGAGTGCCTGGCGCTTAGTACCTACATCCCGTGACTTTTTAGTAGCCGGCCAGCTGGCACTGTCATGCATCAGCCCTCGACACGGGAAAACCGACTGACCTGGCACACACAACATCTTTTCCAGCAGCGAGACTGCACCCCTGCGGCGGCGCTGCGCAGCTCGTGCTGACAGCGAACAGCTGGATTAAGGGGCCGTGCACAGCACACGTCAACGCTTTCAAACAGGTGACCTGGTGAAGCGGCAGGCCGCCAAGGCTCACTCAGCCTGTCTCTGCGCTCTGTACGCCATCTGTGTACACACGAGAGACACAGGAGCCCAGCGACCCGCTTTTGCATGGGGCTCCGCCCTCTGGGTCGGGGTGGACCGGCAATACAAGTCTTTCCAGGGGGTTTTTCGCGTACTCTGAGGGCGCCAAGCCGCCTCACATGTCAACGAGCACTCGGAGCAGGGACTGCGTGGTCCACTCCCCCCGCCTCTTGGCTAGCACGGGCACGGCTACCGCCTGGATCCCCGGGATCCCGTTGCGCACTCAGGCAGGTAGTCGCAAACAAAGGGCGTCCAGTCACGAAACAGATGGCGTACGCGAACTTCTCAGTCGCCGCACAGCACACGAGACCCCCTTCAGCATGCTGACCGAGGCAGTGGGCACGCCCGGCGGACACACGCAAGCTGTGGCGGCTCACTCCCCGTCCGTATGACCGGCGATTCATTGGTGCCGTCGTTGCTCATCGTGGTTGTGGTCAGAACCTCTCGACACAGGCCAGCAAGGCGAAGACATGGGCGCGCGCATGTGTCAAGCTGAGCTATATAAATTTACGGCATCTGCCACGCTGGTTGGCTCTGCAGGCGAAGCTGGCGTCGGCCAGGTGGCATCGGTACTCCAGGAAATTTGTTGGATCCCAGTCGCGTGACGCTGTTGGCGCTGGGTAACAGCTGCTTGCCACCCTTGTGCAGGCTCTCATGCAGGAGGCTTAGCAGCATGCTAGGGCGTGATACCAAGGCGGCGGCGGCGGCACTGCTGGTGCTTGTGTGCAGCAGCCTCTCCACCGCTGGGGCCGCAGGTGAGTCTACAGTGCTCCCAATGCTCTGCTGTAGCATGGTGGCAACATGTAGCATTGCAACAACCTTCACATGGCTGACAAGCATTCCCTGTTTGATCTTGTGGCTTCCAGCTCGCCCAGATGTTTCGCTTGCACATGTAGTTGCACCGCCCGGGTACCAGCCAGCGCCGGGTGGCAATGGTGCTGTGGAAGGCTGCCCGCCCGGCACAGCCAAAAAGTGCGTCTTTGTGTGTCGTGGTGCTGCACGCCGCATTGTCGTGATTGACAAAGTCCAGCTAATTGACTCAAGCTGGCACTCAGTCTCGTTGCATTGGCATGGATTTGCAGGGGCGCTGGCAATTTCGATTGCCTGCAATGCTTGGGCACCGGCGCGTCAGGCGGCCAACGCTACCAGCCATACACCGGGCAGGCCGCATGTTTGGACTGTCAGCCGGGTGGTTCTGTCAATGAGGCTCGAACATCTTGTGGTGAGGACTGATGAGCCTGCCCACATGCGAAATGAGCTTCACAGCTGGTATATAGCTGGGTCATACAAGTGCTACTTCTGCAGTCGACAGCACCGATTGGCATGCTGCTTCAACAGTAGCTGTGCCCGCTTTGTGACTACTGCCCTATTTCAAGGATGCTTTTCTTTGTCATTGACAGGCTCTCTGCCATTGTGTTGCAGTGGCGGGTCCCGGTTACCAGCCGGGTGGCATTGGGCGACAGCCACAGCCCTGCTTGCCGGTGTGCGGCGCTCCTGCTGTGTTGATTGATGTGATGACACCCGTGGCATTGAGCATGTTGAGGAAATTGCAACAACCCTGACGATTCAGTTCCCTGTGAATGCACAGGGTCATGCAAAAGCTGGGCAGGGCAACTTTGCTTGCCTGCCATGTGACGGCGAGGGCCCCTCAGGGGGTCCACGCTACCAGCCGTACACTGGGCAATCGGCATGCCTGGACTGCGGGGTGGGCGGCCAAGTGAACGCAGCCCGCACTCTTTGCAGTGAGTCCTTGCCCACGTTCATCTGGCAAGCTCATTCCAATCATCTATAGATTGCCTGACCACTTGTTGGAGCTGCATTCGTGGGGCCGACGGTGGCAAGCTTCAAATGTTGATGGTGCAGCCTCCATACGAGCGTGTCAGTGCCAAAGAAGGTTGCTGACGTACCCAACAACTAGCTAGTTCCCATGTGCCTTAACTTTAGCGGCGGGCCCCGGGTACCAGCCCGGCGGCATAGGTCGTTCACCGCAACCCTGCTCTCCGGGGTACGCCAAGGCGGGGGCTGGAAACTTCGCTTGCAGGTGAGGTGTCGCAGACGGATAGCATGTGTGTGACGAGTGGACGACCTGATTGTTTTGCTCAACGACATCATCATTGCGTCATCGTTTCACGGCTGTCATCATGCAGCCTTTGCTCGGGGCAACGCTACCAGCCGCTTTCTGGTCAGTCATCATGCCTCTCCTGTGCGGCCGACAGTCAAGCGAACAACATCCACACCACATGCAGTGAGTATGCATGCTAGCTGGCCAGCTAGTGTGCGGATCAAGTGGTATGCGATCAAAGAGGTTGTATTGACACACTCTCGACACCCGGAACCAGTCTTGTATTTACAAGAGAGCCCACATACACAGGTGCCTTGCCGAGTCCGCCCCCGCTGCCCCCACCCCCTTCGCCACCACCGGCGCCGCCCCCCTCCCCACCCCCTTCACCACCGCCAGCGCCGCCCCCCTCACCCCCGCCTTCGCCACCGCCGGCGCCGCCCCCCTCACCCCCGCCTTCGCCACCGCCGTCGCTGCCCCCCTCCCCTCCGCCTTCGCCACCGCCGTTGCCGCCCCCCTCACCCCCGCCTTCGCCACCGCCGGCGCCGCCTCCCTCACCCCCGCCTTCACCACCGCCGGCGCCGCCCCCCTCCCCTCCGCCTTCCCCCCCGCCGGCGCCGCCCCCCTCACCCCCGCCTTCACCACCGCCGGCGCCGCCTCCCTCACCCCCGCCTTCCCCTCCACCAGCATCTCCCCCACCTCCCGCCTGCGCTGCGGGCATTGCGAATACGACTACGAGTGAGCATGCCGAACGGAAGAATCCATCAAACAAAGCAATAGTCCACCTTGTTGCATTCTCAAAGGTGTTGTGGAATCAGTTTTGACACCAAAGTTGTGCAGCCTGCATGTAAACACGTGATGTTCACGTGCAATCTGCAATCACCCACTACAATTGTGCATGCAGGCTGCAACTCCCTCAACGACGGCAGCGTGTGCTGCGCCAACTCCGTTGGTGCCGCGGTGCCCGTCGTCAGTGTCAACACTGTTACGAGCGGCAACAATGATCTTGCGGCGGCCCTGTCAATTTGCCGCAATGCAGGTGCGTGAGTGTGTTCATGGCTTCACGTGATGGAGCAGCTCACCAATCGCCACGCACAATTAGCCATCCTATTTGTTGGGGCACTTCCATCTTGAAGGGGCCCCCACATTGACAATCCGGCCTTTTTATCAATGTCCTGCAGTCACGCCCCCATTGGTCGGAGGTTTTGGTGGAGGTTTTGGTGACAGAGTCAGTTTCCAAGGACTTGTTGATGTGTGTAGGCACAGCACGCAACATCACCTTGAGTTTGGCGGCTTTCAACCTCACGGCCGAGGGAAATGGAGATTTAGCCAGGTTGGCAACACCATTGAGCACGGCAATCGGTCAGGTGAGCAGTCGCATTTAAGAGGTACAGCATGCTAGTGCGCACAAGGCATTGTACTAAGTGTCTGTGATAGGCGAGCGGGCGAAATCGGGCACGTCTGCATGGTTGAAGTGAACCGGGCACTCAGCTTGGACGCTCGTGAGCATTGGCTTGTCAGCCTAACAATCCATGCATGTGATGTCAAATGCTCTTGATGCGCGCAGGCAGCTTTTGACTGCGTACATTGTGGGCGAACGCCGGGCTCGCCCGATTACGTGGGAGCATACGATGGCAGGTGAGCTAGCGCCTCACAACATGTGGTGACAAATTGTAAATGTCAACTTGTCCTGCTTGGATTTTTTATGGATCGTGCACATGACACCACTGGGGTTGTTGGTATAGTGTCACCATCAACTAGGTGATAGCGTGGGTGCCGTGCCTTGTGTTGCAGTCCAGCTTTCAGTGGAGGAGCCAATCTTCCCTACTTGCTCATACGGCCGACTAGCGACCAGGGGGAAGAGGGGATCACAACGCCTACCCCTTACACGGTCATTTGTGCAGCATGCCCCACTTTAGGCAGGTACTCTTTGACTTTATCATCTGTTGACAGCTTGCTTGTGACACCCGTACTAGTAAAACATACTATCGTGTCAGCAACTATGTGCCAAGCACCTGCGAAATTCCTTTGTCCTTGTTCGATGTACATGTGGATGCATTGGCGATCAAAGCTTTGCATTAAGCATTTTGTGCTCTCCGCAGGATGTACGGCATGTGATGTAAGCAATGGCATTTGCACTCGCTGTGACACGGGTTTAACGTTGGATCCCATGACTGGAACATGCTATGTTCCAGTCGGATGACCATAGTGAGTCCTTCATCAAGCATTCAGCTCATAATTCATGATCATTTTCACGTCGATGTGTGTACATGCTTTGTTTGATCGTGTAGTTTTGCAATCTCCAAAATCTCTAGCAACACTGTGCGTGTGTATGCATGTCGGCCATGCTCATCTGCCTGCTCTGCAGATGACTTGTAGCCTATACCTAGTATGACGAAGCTAGTATCGAGCGTGTAGCAGCTGTGCTACTATGACTCATAATATCCTTTCTAATACCATGATTCCTATAATAGAGAAACGCACATGGTGTGCGCCATTTGGGACATGTTCATTTGGGAGCACGGACAAGGACATCGAATACAAAAGCTTGCATGCATGTCACCTTATTGCCGTGACTCTCCTGTGTGAGCGTGGGCAATTGTCTTGTTGATTTGAGGACAGCTGATTTTAACAATCGAGTTGGAGGTGCTTTCTTGTGATTAGGGACCCTCGAATGTTTGGTTTCACTGGTTTCGAGATCGTACGCCCGCCACACTTTGGTCACATTCCCATCTGCGCCACGTTCACAGTTTCCGCAGTGATGTGTACATTTGATGCACGGCAAATTGATGGTGATGGAGAACATTCACTTTGTTGCTGATGCGGCATCATGCCAGCAGGTAGTTTGTTTGTAGATTTATTATGGCAAGAATTTTTTGGCTTATGACCAGGAAAATGTCTTCTTTGCATCGCCTTGTGACACTGCTTCGTGTGATCTAGCATCACGAGATGCCTCAGCTGCACCCTGCAACCTCCGACGGCCAGTGCTCCTGTGATGCTTCTCGCCTATTGCAACACGGCGCACACTCTTTACATGCTCGTCTGGACGATCAGTCCGTCGACACCTCTCCGTCTCAGTCGTTCTGAGCTGCGCTCGATCGATCAGCCCCGTCAGCCTGAGTTGGCAGCTGCCCAACAGTCGTACCTGGACTCCGTTCCGAGTGCCGGCTCAGTTTCCATTTGCGCCTGGCTGGAGGCTGCCTCCGCAGTCTGTATTGCATTTCAGAGCGGTCTGCAGCCTGACATCCATCGCGAGGAGGGCGTGAGTGGTGTCGGAAAGTCGCACTCGTGCCGGGCTCAGCAGAATGGCCATGGCTGTGAACGCGCAGCCTAGCGGCCCGCTGGGCGATCTGCCGCATGAGTTTCAGATGCCCGCTGTCGCACAATATCATGACGGACCCGGTGAGACGCCCCATCGACGGTGCATGTCTCTTCGAGCTACTGCAGAACGACACCAGAACCGACACCAATTTGCTGTGCGCTTCCCGCAAGTCGTCCTGGTTGAGACGGGCATCACCTTCCAGCGGGCTGCCATTGAAGATTCGTTCGCAAGTTGAGGGCTCATACGAACCTGAACATCAGTTGTTGTTGGAGGTGCAGCTGCCCCGGCAGCCTGTTGGCCGGGATGTGAACAGTTGAACTGCGTATACGGCTTCTGTGATGTGGATTGAGAGCCATAGTCCTGCCTGCTTGCGCTGAGCTTGTTGGCGCATGCCGCATACCCTGCGCAATGCAGATGCCCTGTTGTAAGCAAGCGGCGTTGCCTCCAAGCCAACGGACTTGCGCTGATGTGGTTACAGCTTTGCTTAGCAGGTGCCACATACCCTTGCCTGACTGTTCCCGTAACACAGCCTGTCTTGTTCACTGCGCAGGGGCCCGGACATGTGCCCAGAGACCAAGCGGCCCTTGACCAGCAGCCAGCTGCAGCCCAATACGGAGTTGCGGCGGCGCGTGCTGGCGTGGCTCAAGGCCAAGAAGAACGCGCTGCGGGCCAAGGCTGGGCAGCCGCGGCCGCCGACAGCACAGCAGGCACAGCATGCAAGCAGCGACGCTTCCCCTGACAACATGTCTCCCGCAGCCTCTCCCGGACCAAGCCCCCGCCGGCCTGAACGAGCTCATCTCGCAGGCCAACGCCAGCCAAGACGACCATGAGCTGCGGTCCGCAAACCCAGCGACGGCGAGCGCGGGCAGCAGACAGACCTAATGGCATTGCCAACAGATGGCGTCGTCCGCCTGCGGCTGCACACGCCGGAGTCGGCGCCGCCGCCGCCGCAAGCCGTTGCTGCAGTGACAGCACTGCCACCGCGGCCAGTAGCCTCCGTCTTTGCCCAGAAGTGGGCACAGCAGCAGCCGCAGCCGGATGCGCATGACGCACCAGCGGTTGCTGAGCAGGCGGCGGGCCGACAGCCGTCAGAAGATGCTGAACCGCCACAGCAGCAGCCACCTGCGCAGCCCACCAAGTCCGTCTTTGCAGACAAATGGGGAGCGTCCTCCACAGACGCTCGGCCGCCGTCCCCGCCGTCGCCGCAGCAGCCACCGCCGCCGCCGCCGCCGCAACCATCTGCGACAAAGTTCATCTTTGCAGACAAGTGGGCAGCTCCGGAGGCAGACACGCTGCCTGCGGAGGAACAGCCAGAGGACGCGTACCCGCAGACGCCGCCGGCGCAGCAGCCGCCGCGGCCGCCTGCCAGGTCAATCTTTGCGAACAAATGGGCCAGCCAGGGCGCCGGCAGCGATGACATCGACTCCGGCCATGGCGCTGTCGGCGCGAGCGAGCGCTGCGGGCTCAAAGCCCCACACCCTGCGCAGCCGGAGCCGTCGCAGACATCCTTTGTGGCGTTTGCCGCCGCAAAGAAGCGGGCGGCGCAGCCACCACAGGCTGACAGCCCTGTCGCGGCCGCAGCCGCCGCCCCTGGACCCCGCGACCCGCAGCGGTTTGCAACCGCGCAGCAGGCCGTTGATGCTGTCCCGCAGCCGGCGGCGTCGGAGGGCCTGCCGGCGTCGCCGCCGCAGCGGCCGCCCGGGCAGTGGGGCCCGCCGGTGCGCACGTACAGCCACTACCACGAGCAGCGCCGCGCCAGCCACGAGCAGTCGCTGGCGACGGTGGCGGCCGCGCAGCAGCGCTGGGGCAACGCCTCCAAGTGCTGACCATGCGAAAGCACACATCAAGCCTGCACATCCTGGACTGCTGATCTGTTCCGATTCCAGCACCTGAAGCGGCAACTGTCGCATTCATCACCACTGCTGCCAGGTGGCTGTGTCTGAATGACGTCATGCTGCCTGAACGCATCTCAGGTTCCCAGAGTGGAGGCCGCCTACAGAGGCGCCGCCGTCGTCGCAGCAGCAGCAGCCGGACGGCCAGCCGGCGCCGCGGCCCATAAATCCTGCTGCAGAAGCAGCAGGAGGCGGCCGCTGCAGGGCAGCCGCTGGGTGGCGGCTTCACCGCGCCGCCGCCGCGGCCCCATGCCGGCCCCTATATCGACCAGTACGGCCGCCAGGAGCCCGACTACAGCCCATATGCAGGTGCTGCGGCGCTTCACATTTATCGAACTGAGGCTTTGCTTTGACGGCGTCCGGCAGCGCTGTCTCTGCTGTGTTTGGGCATGCGATGTCGAGCTCAGGGTCTCACATCTGTATCCGATTCGTGCCTCAGCTGCTGAATCTCGTTTGGCTTGGCCTGCAGACAGAGCCTGCACAGCATTCGCAGTACTGCTGCTGATCTTTTCAATCGGTGCTGTTGATAGAGTCCTGCCCAACAACCTCATCTTTGCACCTGCTGCAGGCCTGGTGATGCCGCCGATGCAGCCAATGGCGCCAATGTCGCACGCGTTCCCACCCTCAGAAGCGTATGCTGCGCCGTCGGCTGCTCAGGCCTCAGGAGCGTACAGTCAGCCGTCAGCCGCTCAGGCCCCAGAGACCTACCGCCACCCGCCGCCGGCAGCTGAGGCCCACGACTCTGCAGCGCCGCATCATGACGCGTACAGCGGCCAGGCGGCAGCGCAGGATGATGACGCCCCGGTCGGCGAGGCTGCAGCCCAGCACAGCATGGATCCGCCGTCTGGCCACCAGCCGTCGGTCTTTGCGCGGCAGTGGGCCAACCAGTCACCAGACGCGACTGAGACCGACCATCCCAACGGATTCAAAAGCCAGGCAGACACGGCAGCTGTGCACAGCAGTCCGGACAGCGAGCCGCAGCCGCAGCAGCAGCCGCAGCAGTCGGTGTTTGCGCAGCAGTGGGCACAGCGCGGTTCGGCGCCGGGAGCGGAAGCACAGCCGGAGGCGGGGCTGGAGGCCGAGGCGGAGGCCCCGGAAGACGAGGACGTCCCCCAGGACTTTGACTACTGGAAGCCGCCGGTGGTTGCCGCAGCCGTGGGCGCAACGGCTGCCGCTGTGGCACTTGCCGGCGGGTCCGCAGCGGCTGCCAGCCGCGGCGGCATGAATGGCGCTGCGCCTGCTGGCCCTGTTGGCAGCCACCCACGCAGCTCCCAGGAGGGCGACAGCTACTGGCAACCGCCCGTTGCCGCACCGCAGCAGCAGCGGCAGCCACACGCATCACCGCAGCACTCGCCACGGCAGCAGCCACTGGTAAGTGTTCTGACTGGCTGCTGTGTGAAGCTGTTGCATCGGCGCCATCACTCAGCGCTGCCAGGCCTCCTCCCAGCTGCATGAATGGGAGCCCTTGCTACAGGTTGACACGACAGCAGCCCAGGAGTTGCCTGCTGATGTGTTGCACCCCGAGATGCTGTCAGAACGCAGGAAGTTCGCACAAGCTGACGCTGATGTGGCGGTGCTGTTTCCATCAACATCAAGGTTGCTGTTTTGATTATTTAAGACCAGGGTGCTCCTTGTGCCCCAAATTGAATGCGGCGGGCCTGAATCCTGACTGCCGTCGCCATACAGGTGAGCGCCGAGTCTGCAGAGGCGCAGGCTGCACGAGAAAATGTGCGCCGCATCATCGGGCGGTCTGTCGCCGCCGAAGAAGATCTGGGCGCCCAGCCAATCCCCCAAACATCCGCTGCCCAGCTGCAGGACGACGACTTTGAGGCGGAGCTAGGTGAGGGCTGCTGACAACTTTGCTTTGCAAGCTGCACACATTCTGCTTATGTAAACCCCATGCCCCTGAAGCACTTCCTGAAGCACTTTCTGAGAAGCACTAGCTGTTGCTCGCGAAGCAGGTGCAGGTCAATGAAATCAACGTGGGGCTTGCCGGTTTCGAAAGTGGCAGTGCTGTGCCTGACATCCAACACCGTTTCTGCCTGCTGTGCAGCGGCAGCAGCAGCGGCGGCTGAGAAGTCCACCGCCACTGTTGGCGCCGTCAGCGCATCGGCTATTGGGCGGGAGCCGTCTGTTGACAGCCTGCGGGTAGGCAACGAGTTGCTCTTGCTATAGGTCTTCGTGACCTGGTTTAGTTTGAGGCTGCACTTGATGCTGGGCCAACCCGCCGGCAGCACACCTGAAGCGGACTTCGAACATGCATGGCGCCTGTGCCAGTGCAGCAATATGAGTGAGTCAAGTGGATCATGATGCTTTCAGCAGCAGCTGAAAGAGTGTGTAGTACACTGCGTGTGCAGCCATCACGCGCGGGGGCTGGCAGGAGCCGTAACAGGAGCAGTGGCAGGTCCCGACATCCCGCTGCAGGCTTCCACGACAATAAGGATTGATACTGAAATGCGTTTGTCATGGGCACGTGCTGCTGATATGTTGTCCTCTGACTGCAAGGCGCCGTCAGAGTCGGCGGCGGACCCCAGCCTCCTGCAGGGCGGGGGCGCTCCGGCATCGCCCACCATCTCGCCGCGCTCCGCCCCCTTCGAGGTGTTACGTCGGCCTGTGCAGGACACAGCGTCTCATTGATGTGGGAAGATTTGCAGATGCAAACATCATTGTCCAGTTCGCCGGGCTCTCAGCTGAACAGATATCCTGTGCAATTTGATGATCCTATGCAGGCTGGCAAGCTTCCCTCTGTTACCTTCTGCAGTCTACTGTCGTGTTGCCTTGTGTCAAAGCCGCATTGCAGCGCTCCCAGGCTCATTGCGCTAGACGAACGATCAAGGCGTGTGGTGTCATTGCAAAACCGTGACATCATGATCACATGTTATCCGTGCCCACTTTTTGTTTATTGAGAAGTTTTCGAGCACTGGCATGCACAGCGGGCCACACAGCGCATATCCTGCATAGTTTCCTATGTCATTTCGGCACATGGTTTCTGAACTGCAGGGCTTGCCTGCTCCAGCTCCAGCAGGCGAGGCAGTGGTCTACCCATCGGACCTGCCAGCAGACGAGCCCAGCATGATCGCGCGGGCGCAGGACATCCTCGTCACCCTCAGCGGCCCGCAGATGCAGCTGGAACAGACACGGGTGTGTGTCGTCACTCGTGTTTCCAATTCTTTGCGCTTGTGCAACATTTGTACAGTGACATTGGAAATGTTTTCGCGTCCAAGGTGTCAAAGGAATCTGCGTTTGCAGTTGGCAAGGTAGAGCTGCTCTCTAAAAGGTGCCAGCATGCCCCATACATTTGTCTAGGGCAACATTTGTCTAGGGCAACATGGGCACCAGGCATCACAACTTTCAGATCTGACAAAAGTTTATGCTGCAGGCTGCCCTGGTCATGCTGGTGCTTGCAAATGACTGCCTTGAAGATCTTTTCTGTTACTGACGCATGATGGCTCAATTTGTAAGATCTGTCGGTGGCAGCGGCCTGCCTGCTCACTGCAGGCTGGCTTGGCGTTTAAGAGGAGGTGGAAGCGGTTCCCCTTACTGCGCTCTGCTAAACACTTGCCATATCAGTGCTGCAAGCTCTGTAACCGATTGTTACAGAACTTCTGCAGGGTGGCTTGGCATACCAGGTGTGGCAGCTGCGGGAGCTGGCGGCATGTACTCTCTGCTGCGCTCTGCTGACGCCCTTGCCTTTATCAGCGCTGCACAACGTGTGACTGTTGGGTCTGGGTTCGCTGCAGGGTGGCTCGGCGTACCAGGTATGGCAGCTGCGGGAGCTGGCGGCGGATTCCTCCTGCCGCGCTGCCATGCTGGAGGCCAATGCCATCCCCACTTTGGCCAGCCTGCTCGCCGACAAGTGAGTGTTGAGCCCTCTTGCCACTGCATTCCTGATGATGATGCACTCCCAAAGCGGCGCAGATATTAGCATCTCCGGCACCTTCCGCATGATCTGCTAGCAGTTTGCTGTGGAAGCGCAAGCGAGACGGGAGCTTGCATCCCGCAGTCGAATCCCTGCCGCTAAATGCGCTCCCCCTGTGGGCAGTAAAGGCTTTTGACCCTGGATATGTTTGTTATCGCTGTGCTGAATGAGGTGTTCATCGGCAAAGCACACTTTGCAGGATTCAAGACATGTTTGTGTCATTCAAGACATATGCAAATGGGGCAGTGATCCACATGCGTCTGGGCGCGCACGGCTCTGACAAAGAGTCTCTTCGCAGCTTTTGCTGGCCAATGTCTGGTTTGCAACTTGCAGAAGTTTGTTTTGCAACAAGAAGACCCATGCGGTGGCGATATTGGGTGCGCAGGCAACAGCAGAGTCTCAAAACACGACAATCCCATCAATCATACACCCAGCCACACTTTGCTGTGTCTTTTGCAGGAGCTTGCCAGATGAGACGCAAGCGAAGGCGGCAGCGACACTCGTGCGACCGGGGTGCGCAGGACCCCAGCAGCATTCACAGGACTTCTGTTCAACCTGTGCTTTGGTTTTTCAGGGGGTTGCTGTGCCAGACACACACGAACACTGCGGCGACGCTGATGCGACTGGGGGCGCAGGACCTGGGGGCTCATCGACATTAACAAAACTTCTGACTCCCCTGTGCTATGCCGTTCCAGGGGCCTGCCGTGTGAGACACATGCCAATGCGGCGGCGACGCTGATGCGGCTGGGGGCGCAGGATCCCGAGGCGTGCGAGGCCATCAAGCAGTCGGGCGCGCTGGCCTCGCTTGCGGACATGCTGAGCTCCGATGCCGGCGCCTGCAGGTCAGGCGATGGCCCCTGCGTTGCAATCACCTGTGGGGTTGTGCTTGGTGTGCTTCTGCCTGTTGCAGCAGTTCGTCCTCGCACATGTGCTCCCGGCAGCATGTCACAATTGATGGCTGTTGTGTGGCTCAAAGCCGTTAGCTGCTGAGAATGCACTCCAGCTATACATCAGCAGGTAAGTTGGCAGCATGCTGGCAGCGCTGGTGCTGGCAATGTTCGATGCAAAATCAACAGCAATTCGTCCATTTGGCATGTAATCTTGGTGCAGCAGTTGACTGCAGAGTGGCGGCGGCGCTGATGCTTGTGTCCATGGGGGTTCACCGCTGCTTGGCCGACCACTTCAGCGTAAAGTCTGAAGTCTAGGTAAACCTTTCGAACAACGTATTGATACAACCTTGCTACAGGGAGGCCGCGGCGCTGGCACTGGCATTTATCGGCTGGTCAGACGCCGGCACGAAGGTGGCCATCTTCGACGCGGTCGCCAATGCGGGGCTGCGGCAGGAGATGCAGAAGCTCGGCGGCGGCCGCGCCTCTTTGGGCCGCTCGCCAAGCATCACCAGCGAGCCGTCCACGCCCAACTCCACCACCAACTCGCCCTTTGGCTCCCGCCCAAGCCCGCTCAAGGTAGAGATGGTTGCCAGAAACGAGTTCGAGCGCTTGACGCGACTGATGTAGCAGCATCACTAATGAATTGTTGATGTTCGGCTCCGTTGCCAGTTGGCTTTCTCCTCATGCCGCTCAGGTTTTGATTGTCCCTCCAGAATTTTCAAGCAGCAGAGCAAGTGAAGCGGTTTGCAGAGCCGCTCTCTTGGCACATCGTACTTGCAAAATATGAACATCCACCGAAAACTGCCTGTCTGAGCGTTTTACATGCAGCATTGTAGGCTATTTCACAGCCTAAGTCCATCAGATTGCCAGTGAGCAAGGGTCTGGCGACGATGCTGGGCTCTGGTAGTGCAGCAATTCTTTGGACAACCGCGCAAGCCGACATGCCGTCAGCTCCATGAACGATTCTCATGACGTTCCTGTTGTATCTTCATGAAGGGACTGGTGTTGATGTGGGCTCCGGCATCTGCGGGTTGCGGCTACGCTGGTGGCCATTCTGACGACCGCGACATTATCATCCAACACAGATCCGTGTCAACATCATGCAGGGCCTGGCGACGATGCTGGGCTCCAGCAGTGCGGCGGACCTGCGGGCTGCGGCGGCGCTGGCGCATGTGCGGAAAGTATGACAAGAGGTCTAGAAGTGATACAACCTTGTGCTATCGTGCAGGGTCTGGCGACGATGCTGGGCTCCAGCAGTGCGGCGGACCTGCGGGCTGCGGCGGCGCTGGCGCACATGCTGACGGCGCGGCTGCCAAAGGAGTTTGCCGGCCGCCTGCAGGTCCGCAACACAGACGTGGTGCCCGCCATGGCTGCGCTGCTGGGCGAGGCCGACCCGCCCTCGGTGAGCCGTCCGACTTCAGGGTTCCAAAGGCAGTGCTGACTTGCTGCTCTGCTTGCTGTGTCTGAAGATGTCATGACAGCTGCCAGGAGTGGTCAGATGGCTGCGTCACCATGCCAGCAGGCAATCGAGACGGTGGGCAGCTGTCTGCCTCCATGCCGGCTTCCAGCATATGTTGAACCGCTGCAAAGACTTTGCTGCAGGTGTACGCAGCCATGAGCACGCTGGGCAACCTGTGCATGGCGGGCGCGCACAGCAACATCCCCGCGGTGCTGGACACCCTGGTGCGCGGCCTGGACGCCGGGTCCCTGACATCGCGCTGCCGCTGCGCCGAGGTGCGCTGCAGCAGATGCAGTGCTGCTGTTCCAGCACATCTGGCACGAGAACAGACACAGCATCAGGAGCTGGCCACCTGATTTCGCAGCTTCTGCTGCACCCGGGCATGTCAGTTGTCATCAAAGACTTTCAAATTTGACGAGCGCTTCCACTGGCTCTGCTGAAGGACTGGCGGCCCGAATGCTAGCCCCTTGGCTCCGTTCTGCTGCTGCGCCGGGCAATTCTCCAGCTGCATACCGCCGTCATGGCTGATGGCTGGCTGTCCTGCGCAGACTCTGTATGACTTTTGCACTTGCAGGCGCTGTGGCGGCTGGCACGCAGCGGGAGCGCCGCGCCCGATGCCTCGGTGATTGCGCAGCTGCAGACGCGGGGCGCCGCCCTCGGCGTGTCGCTGGCGCAGCTGCTGGAGGATCCTAGCCTGGAGCACGGCGCGGCCGGCGCCTCCGGAGCCCTGGCGATGACTGGCCTGGCGGCGGCGCTGACCGGCACCGCCGTCGCCTCCCACGGCGGCGTCCCCAAGGTGCAGCTGTGCAGGACACTGCCTATTTGGGTCTTCATACTACATGCAGCTACTGTTTGACGCACGACACACTGCCGCCTGCGCTGATTGGCAGCATTGCACCCTCGCACAGCGGCGTGCCCAAGGTGCAGCTGCCATGTTGCCTTTGTGCTTGCTTGCCATATCAGATGCAGACTGCCAGTAACAGCGTGCTGCTTGCACCACTGCTGACAGTGTCAGCAAGCTCGGCCACTTTCTTTCGTGTGGTGTGGTAGTCTGCCGGCTGATGCATGTCAGATTGTCAGACACATTGTACATATGAACAACTGGTCATGTGATAGTTTCGCCGCATTGCATGACATCATTCCCAATGTGCGTACTCGTCCAGCCTGTGATCCAATGCGCGCGCATGCTGCTTGCAGCCGTGCAGCAGTCGTGATGCAGCAGCCAAGCGGTCTGCGCATCTGGTCTGACATTTCGAGCAGGCAGTGTTTCCTGCCGCTCTCACTTTGCTCAGAACAATCATGCACGCCATGTCACAGGTGGAGGAGCTGCGGCTGGCGCTGCTGGTGTCTGATGCTGCGCTGGCACACCTGGCGGCGCTGCTGCAGCACGAGGAGGAGTGGATGCGCACCGCCGCCGCCGCCGCCTGCCTGGGCAACCTGGCCGCCTGCCGCTCCGACTTCAAGAACGCCCAGCCCCAGGTGAGTGCGTTTGATTGCGTAGATTCTCAGTTGTCATGCACTTTGTTTGCTGCCGCTCGCTGCAGTGTGCTGCTGTGCACATCACATCTCGTATACAAGACAGATGCTTCATGACAGTGACACACGCATGCAAAGTCTTGAGACGACGCGCAAGTGCCACTCGTTGTGCAGGGCAAGCGCGCGCGGCTGCGTGCCAAGTTCTCCAGCCATGCGGCCAGCTCCACGCCACGAGCCGCAATCTGTATGGCGCCAAAAGCCGTCACCAATGCCGCAGCCCTGCTGTGCTCCTCCCGCATCGAGGTGCAGCTTTTGAGCCCTTTTTTCAAAATTTTCATCTGGGCTGCTTCAGTTTTCGAGACGGTGCTGAGGCAACCCATTTGCAGTCATGCCAATGCTATGTTGTGCCCTTCGCTTGCAGCTGCTGGCGGCCGTCATTGCGGTGCTGAACAACCTGGTGTCGGACGAGGACGTGCGACTCACGGTGCTCACTCAGCTCTCGGCGCAGAAGGGCGACTTCCAGGTCGGCAATGTCTTGCGTGTCCTTTTGGACTGTGCTCATGTATGCAGACTCAGTGAATCAGGGCCTTGAATCGTATCACAACACCTCATGCAGGCGACCAAGGAGCGGCTTTTGCAGTGCATCTCGCTGGTGGGTCTGCCGGACCGCTCGCAGCGCGCAGCACGCTTCGTGCTGACCCGCTTGGACCGCCGACCGAAGGATGCGGCCAAGTCCTCGCTGCAGTGTTGCGCACCGCTGCCGCCACGCCTGCAGCCGGCGTTCTATGACATATGGGCTATGTCTGGGGCGAGGGGCGGTGCATGATGAAATCATGACGTGCGATTTGACGGATATATGGGCGATTTGCTTAGGAGTTAGGATCATTGGTGGTTTTGCCACTTTAATCATTATCCCCCCTTCAATTCCATACTCCAAAGACACAAACATGCCTCTAAACGTGCCCAGCCCAGCTGCTGACTGTTGTCGTCAATGCTGAAACCCGAACATCTATGCATTGCCTCACGTTGCACCATTCCCGCCAATTCTTGACTTCAACAGACTTGCATGTTAGTCGCCCTACTGACATGAGCGGGGCTAACAGGTAGCTTTGGCGGTTGTTGGTGCAAAGGGAGCGAACACGCTATTCAAGACAAGGACAGCTTTGGCGCCACAACTGGCGGATTGGATGCGGTGCTGGGCCGGCTCAGCAAAATCATGGGCTGGGTGGTGCCTCTTATGCTGCGCACGCGCCGCGGCTAAGGGGCGGTCGGACCCGCGTCAAACTGCATGCTGCGTGCGAAACAGGTCGGCTGGCAGCATGTGACGCTTTTGTGGCGCTGCACGCCTGATCTGATCGCACCAGCAGCTGCAGCAGTGCACGTGACATTTCGGCGGCAAAATCAGCGTCAGCGTTCATTAGCTCACGTGCCGCCTATCCCAAAGGCCTTTGACGTCTGCATTCCTGCAGCTCAGTCGCCCCATTTTGTACCGACATGCAGTTGAGACACATCCGCATTGGGGTGGTGTGCATGTGTATGAAGCTTCTGGCCGGTTCTGGCCAAACATGTGCAGCCATGCAGCGGATGTGTGTGATCAAAACAGGAGCAGCGCGCGCTGGAGACACATCCAAGCATCGTGGCGACTGCATGTGTCCGTGCAGGTTGGGTGGGAGCCGCTGGAACGCCGAAAGTTGCAGCGTCGGAGTTGGCGAGGAACGGTAATGGCGAAGGGCAGCGGCAATCAGCTGAGGGACGAACATGGGACAGAGCCGTCACTCGCGTGCCACGGGTCGATGCTCGCCAGCCATGGTGGTCAAAATTGTCGACACCACCACAAGGCCTGTCATGAAACCCATCCGGTGTCACAACAAGCATTTGTGTGGCACAGCTGTGCTGACAACGCTCACAGCATCACACTTCAGCATCATGCATACAGGTACAGGCCCACAACATTGTGCTTCCAAATGTACGGCAGGCGTCTGGCTGGACGCTGCGCAACTGGACGCTTGCATGATGGCATGGGCGGCACTGTGAGACGCCCATAAAGTGAGTGGCCACCAGTTCTTCAGCTGCTGTCGACGTGTCGACGTGCTGAAGGGCACAGTGTCCTTATCCTGTCATGTTGAGTGGGCTGCTGAGGGCCAGTGTGAGGCAGTCATGAGGTGGCACAATGCGGCACTCAGGATTGCAAACTTTTGATGGCTCAAAACCTGCACAACTTCAACACCCGAGCAGCTGACGCCGAGGTCTTTGCACATGCGCGCAGCCCGCGAGTTGTGCGACTTGGTAGGGGGGGCCGGGGCGTCCAACACCTTCGTCTTCACGAACGGCGGCGGGTACGGCTGCATGGGGTGCGGCAGCCAACGTACCATACTGCGCCTCCATAGATAGAGTTCAGATCCACAGCTTCTCTGGCTCCTGCATCACCATGCTCAGCTGAGGCCATCATTCGTTTCACGGTTTGCTTCAGACTGAGCATGGTTATATTTGCTCTCAGGATTTTGACAGAATGCGCACGAGGGCGCGGCCGCCAAGGTGGGATCCCTTTAGCTTGGTCTCATTGACACGTTGCTGTTGCCGACGCACATCTGCATGCCAGCCCCTTGCCGATGTCAGTGACTCGAGGGTCATGATCCAAGTGCTGACATCGATCTCGTTGGACATGCACTGCAGATCGAAGTCTGGCCTTGCCCATACAGGATGGTGACCCACCTCTGGAGAGTCGACCGCAGATCACAGCAGACCACACCATCATGCACTCAGGTGCATCGTTCTCACTGATCACTCCACATCTTCTGGGAAAAACTTGAGGCATCCTGCGATATGCCCGAGTCAAATGTTGACCGTCAGAGGCGCGCCTCAGCTGCACCACAGCCGCACGCAAGGTCTGCGGTCCTGGCACTCTCGAAGTGCTTGACAGCAAGGCCTTCGTGTTGTACCTCGTGCTGTCTGACACCAAGTCGTTCGACCTGCTGCTTGGCACGGACATCGGCAAGGTGACTGGGGCGACGATACCCAGATCCAGGTCATGACTGTCAGCAGTACGTCATCCCTGAATGCCGCTGATGCTTCTACAGTGGCACATGTGACGCGTGATATAGAAATGAAAAGCTGCCACGCGCATAGATGTGCAGAGAAGGCTGCGCTCAGTTTTGTGCTTGAAGAGCCAGGAGTGTCAGGTACTTGCCAGCTGGCCAGAGGCGGTACAACACATGGTGCTGGATGACACAAATCTCGAATTGTTTCTCGAAGATGTGCCTGCCGATCTGGTGGCCAGCGGTCTTGTTGAGTACCTTGCGAGTCTTGGAAAGTTGTTATACGTGCATTTGTGCTCTGACGACCAGATGTTGCCTGCAGGACCCGCTTTCGTGACGGTACCGCGACGCCAGGCTGAGGAAAGTTTGCTGAACAAGCGAGGGGCGCCACTTGGTAGCAGAGTCGGGAGAATAGAAACATCATCAAGCTTCCACATAGCCCTGCGTGCTGCACCGAGCCGCTGATGGCCTTCTGTACATGCTGCAGGCTGCAATTTGGGTGCAAAAGCGGCGAAAACGCGGGTTTTCCGGCGCCAAGTTTGCGGACTGCAGCGGCGCCCTTGGCGAGGGCGGCCCGTTGCATCAGCAAGCTCTCACATAGCCCTGCGTGGTGCACCGAGTCGCTGATGGCCTTCTGTGCATGTTGCAGGCTGCACTTGGGGCGCCGGAGCGGCGAAATTTGGCCATTTCCGGTGCCAAGTTTGCGGACTGCAGCGGCGCCCCTGGTGAGGGCGGCCCGATGCATCAGCAAGCTCTCACATAGCCCTGCGTGGTGCACCGAGCCGCTGATGGCCTTCTGTACATGCTGCAGGCTGCACTTGGGGTGCAAAAGCGGCGAAAACGCGGGTTTTCCGGCGCCAAGTTTGTGGACCGCAGCGGCGCCCTTGGCGAGGGAGGCCCGTTGCAGCAGCAAGCTTCCACATAGCCCTGCGTGCTGCACTGGGCCGCTGCTGAAGTTCTGTCCATCCTGCAGGCTGCAATTTGGGTGCAAAAGCGGCCAAAACGCGGGTTTTCCGGCGCCAAGTTTGTGGACCGCAGCGGCGCCCTTGGCGAGGGAGGCCCGTTGCAGCAGCAAGCTTCCACATAGCCCTGCGTGCTGCACTGGGCCGCTGCTGAGGTTCTGTCCATCCTGCAGGCTGCAATTTGGGTGCCGGAGCGGCGAAAACGCGGGTTTTCCGGCGCCAAGTTTGCAGCCCGCAACGCCCCTCCTGGCGAGGGCGGCCCGTTGCACCAGCAAGCTCTCACATAGCCCTGCGTGGTGCACCGAGTCGCTGCCAAGGTTCTGTCCATCCTGCAGGCTGCAATTTGGGTGCAAAAGCGGCGAAATTTGGCCATTTCCGGTGCCAAGTTTGCGGACCGCAGCGGCGCCCCTGGCGAGGGCGGCCCGTTGCAGCAGCAAGCTCTCACATAGCCCTGCGTGGTGCACCGAGCCGCTGATGACCTTCTGTCCATCCTGCAGGCTGCAATTTGGGTGCAAAAGCGGCGAAATTTGTGGATTTCCGGTGCCAAGTTTGCGGACCGCAGCGGCGCCCCTGGCGAGGGCGGCCCGTTGCACCAGCAAGCTCTCACATAGCCCTGCGTGGTGCACCGAGTCGCTGCCAAGGTTCTGTCCATCCTGCAGGCTGCAATTTGGGTGCAAAAGCGGCGAAATTTGGCCATTTCCGGTGCCAAGTTTGCGGACCGCAGCGGCGCCCCTGGCGAGGGCGGCCCGTTGCAGCAGCAAGCTCTCACATAGCCCTGCGTGGTGCACCGAGCCGCTGATGACCTTCTGTCCATCCTGCAGGCTGCAATTTGGGTGCAAAAGCGGCGAAATTTGGCCATTTCCGGTGCCAAGTTTGCGGACCGCAGCGGCGCCCCTGGCGAGGGCGGCCCGTTGCACCAGCAAGCTCTCACATAGCCCTGCGTGGTGCACCGAGCCGCTGCTAAGGTTCTGTCCATCCTGCAGGCTGCAATTTGGGTGCAAAAGCGGCGAAATTTGTGGATTTCCGGCGCCAAGTTTGCGGACCGCAGCGGCGCCCCTGGCGAGGGCGGCCCGTTGCATCAGCAAGCTCTCATATAGCCCTGCGTGGTGCACTCAGCCGTTGCGAGCGCTCTGTCCATGCTGCAGGCTGCAATTTGGGTGCCGGAGCGGCGAAAACGCGGGTTTTCCGGCGCCAAGTTTGCAGCCCGCAGCGGCGCCCCTGGCGAGGGCGGCCCGTTGCATCAACAAGCTCTCACATAGCCCTGCCTGGTGCACTCAGCCGTTGCGAGCGCTCTGTCCATGCTGCAGGCTGCAATTTGGGTGCCGGAGCGGCGAAAACGCGGGTTTTCCGGCGCCAAGTTTGCAGCCCGCAACGCCCCTCCTGGCGAGGGCGGCCCGTTGCACCAGCAAGCTCTCACATAGCCCTGCGTGGTGCACCGAGTCGCTGCCAAGGTTCTGTCCATCCTGCAGGCTGCAATTTGGGTGCAAAAGCGGCGAAATTTGGCCATTTCCGGTGCCAAGTTTGCGGACCGCAGCGGCGCCCCTGGCGAGGGCGGCCCGTTGCAGCAGCAAGCTCTCACATAGCCCTGCGTGGTGCACCGAGCCGCTGATGACCTTCTGTCCATCCTGCAGGCTGCAATTTGGGTGCAAAAGCGGCGAAATTTGGCCATTTCCGGTGCCAAGTTTGCGGACCGCAGCGGCGCCCCTGGCGAGGGCGGCCCGTTGCACCAGCAAGCTCTCACATAGCCCTGCGTGGTGCACCGAGCCGCTGCTAAGGTTCTGTCCATCCTGCAGGCTGCAATTTGGGTGCAAAAGCGGCGAAATTTGTGGATTTCCGGCGCCAAGTTTGCGGACCGCAGCGGCGCCCCTGGCGAGGGCGGCCCGTTGCATCAGCAAGCTCTCATATAGCCCTGCGTGGTGCACTCAGCCGTTGCGAGCGCTCTGTCCATGCTGCAGGCTGCAATTTGGGTGCCGGAGCGGCGAAAACGCGGGTTTTCCGGCGCCAAGTTTGCAGCCCGCAGCGCCCCTCCTGGCGAGGGCGGCCCGTTGCACCAGCAAGCTCTCACATAGCCCTGCGTGGTGCACCGAGCCGCTGCTAAGGTTCTGTCCATCCTGCAGGCTGCAATTTGGGTGCAAACAGCGGCGAAAACGCGGGTTTTCCGGCGCCAAGTTTGCAGCCCGCAGCGGCGCCCCTGGCGAGGGCGGCCCGTTGCACCAGCAAGCTCTCACATAGCCCTGCGTGGTGCACTCAGCCGTTGCGAGCGCTCTGTACATGCTGCAGGCTGCACTTTGGGCGCCGGAGCGGCGAAAGCGCGGGTTTTCCGGCGCCAAGTTTGCGGACTGCAGCGGCGCCCCTGGTGAGGGCGGCCCGTTGCACCAGCAAGCTCTCATATAGCCCTGCGTGGTGCACTCAGCCGTTGCGAGCGCTCTGTCCATGCTGCAGGCTGCACTCGGGGTGCCGGAGCGGCAAAATTTGGCCATTTCCGGCGCCAAGTTTGCGGACTGCAGCGGCGCCCCTGGTGAGGGCGGCCCGTTGCACCAGCAAGCTCTCACATAGCCCTGCGTGGTGCACCGAGCCGCTGCTAAGGTTCTGTGCATGCTGCAGGCTGCAATTTGGGTGCAAAAGCGGCGAAATTTGTGGATTTCCGGCGCCAAGTTTGCGGACTGCAGCGGCGCCCTTGGCGAGGGCGGCCCGTTGCATCAGCAAGCTCTCACATAGCCCTGCGTGGTGCACCGAGCCGCTGCCAAGGTTCTGTACATGCTGCAGGCTGCACTTGGGGTGCCGGAGCGGCGAAATTGCGGGTTTTCCGGTGCCAAGTTTGTGGACCGCAGCGGCGCTCCTGGTGAGGGCGGCCCATTGCACCAGCAAGCTCTCACATAGCCCTGCGTGGTGCACCGAGCCGTCGGTAAGGTTCTGTACATGCCGCAGGCTGTGCTGGGTTGCAAAGGCGACCGGGAATTGCCAAATTTCTGACATTTCCGGTGCCGGATTTGCAGCCCGCAGCGGCGCCCTCGGCAGGGGCGGAGCATTACAGCAGCGGGCTTTTCCATATCCCTGCATGCTGCACTGATCAGCTGCGAGCGCTCTGTGCATGCTGCAGGTGTGCTTCTTGGTGTTTGGCTGCCTTGCTGCGATGTGAGGTTGCGGGCTCCATCCTATCGTTGCAACACGAGGAGTGCCTAGGGAACACCAGTTGACTCGTCAAATCAACCTGACTGAATGATGCTGTGACTGTTCACCCTGCAGGCTGGGCCGGTGGCGTGGCCAGTGCTGCCGGCTGGTGCACAACTGGTGCTGGCGGCGTCGGCGGCGGCGAGCTTGCAGAAGCTGCAGTGCTGCTGGCGCAGCCGGTGGCGGCCAGCCTGCAGTCCATCCAGAAGTGGCGGGTGGGGTCGCATATCGGCTGTATCGGTGCACAGAGTTTGACAGGGGGTTTCGAATTCCTGGACGCCGCGTTTGCAATCAGGAACACAGTGTTGACTGTCCCGGTGCACTTCACCAGTGGCTGAGCCCTGAGAGGTGGTGCGCCTTCTGCATGGGCATTGTGAATTGCACACGCACAACTGCGCTTATTGCAGGGTTTAAATTTCCTGTGCAGGCAGAGGACTTCAGACGGCTTGGCTGCACACTGAAGGTACATGCAACAGCCTCAAGCTGCTGCGGACTGATGCTTGTGCTGAGAGTTCGGTTGCATAGTCGTTGACATGTGCCACTCCAATCTCTTGCTGCTCAGGTGCGGTGAGGCGCGTGCATTGCGCTGACGTCGCTGGGCAGCTACACCAGCGGCTACCCGGCGCTGCGGTCGCACCTGCTGCTGCTGGAGTGACTGTTGACCCTCGAGGTACATGTCTAGGCACTACCAGCCCTTCAACGTGTCCATGCTGCGAACGCAGACGCGCTTCTTTGCTGTGGATCTCCAATGTTGCTCCGGCCTGGGCTGAGGCGCATTTCCCATTGAATTCGCTGCATGTTCGTCTGGTGCTGTCTCGTATGCTTTTGTGAACCTGCCGCAGCTGCAGAGCTCCTGAGCATGACCTCTCAAAGCACGCAACTGCTGACAGTCACCTCACCATCACTGAGCCGTAAGACAGTTACACCTGAGTGCGGTCTGCTGCTTGCAGCGCCAATACGAAGCTCGCCTGAATTCGATTGCTGCAGGACAGCTAGCTGGACTTCGTCAAGCAATGCACGGGGCGGCTGGGGCTGGTGGACAGTATCAGTGCCAATCTAACTTCTGGTCATTGCTGAGAGAAGGATCACAATGCCATCGATACTGCTGCAAGACAGCCGGCAGACGTACACCGAGCAGCACGCGGGGCAGCAGGGGCTGGACACCACCATGCTGGAGGGCGCGCGCTTCTCCGCCGCCAGGGCCAGCCCCACGGGCGGCGCCCTAGGTTACCGCGCATGTGAGGGATGGCCCAGCGCTGCTGATGGTCAACATCCTCACCCATTGTGGTGAGATCTTCGCAGCTTGCTCAGGCCGTTTGCACGTTCACCTGGCAGCAGCTGATGTACAAGGCCGGCTGCAAGGTGTGCAGCGGCAGAGCTGAGCGCCTGTGCAATTAGGGGCTGCGCCGCGGTATCGGCACAGTGTGACGCAATCAGCAGCTGGGATGGCGTCGCGGTCTGATGCACAGTTGGGAGTGTTCAGGGTAATCCATGTTCTGCCGATAGGCTCGTATGACAGGAGGTCGGTGCCAGCTCGGCTGTGGCATAGGTCCGGGCTGTGCAACTTGCTGCGATGGCAGTACGGGCTGCATTGGTGGCCCGAGCGGCGAAATTCGCCAGCGGTGCGATCTGCTGCACAGTCGGGGGTGTGTAGCATGCTATCAGACAGCATGCTAGATACATGTGACAGAAGGTCGGTGCCAACTCGGCTGTGGCACAGGTCCGCGGCGTGCAATTGGCTGATGGCGTCGCCACCTGTTGGTGACCCGAGCGGCGAAATCGGCAGCTGCCGCTTGGTCTGGTGCACAGTGCGGCGTTTCCAGCACGATCTCGATCTGCAGTGCAAAGGAACCGTGTCAAGAGGTCGGTGCCAGCTCGGCTGTGGCACAGCTGTGCGCTGTGCAGCTGGCTGATGCCGTCGCCATCTGTTGGTGACCCGAGCGGCGAAATCGGCAGCTGCCGCTTGGCCTGGTGCACAGTGCCCTCTTCTGAGCCTGCTGGCCGGTTTTCCATGCAGGATGTGACTGGTGAGGAGCCGTGGTGGGACGCACAGCAGCGGCGGTGCCGGCTGGACGGCCGGAGCGGCTGCGGCGCCTCGCATGGCACGCCGGAAAGCAGGCGAGTGCGTTTTGCCAGGACCTCTGCACAGTGAGGACAAACGTGGTCGTCCCGACGTTTTCCTGGGTGCTGGGACCCGGGAGCAGCTGGCCGGACGTTCAGCAGCAGTGGCATGTGGCCCTGTGCGGATGTGGAGCATTGCCGGCAGCCCAGTGACGTCAGCGAAAGACGCACCAGCCGCCTGCCGGCCGCCTGGTGCACAATGGGGTTGTCTCGGGGCGCTCGAACGTCTTGTGGGCAGCAGATCACCTACAAAGGCCGGCTGCGAGTGGTGCTGGGGTGGCAGACAGCGCTGTGCACGGGTTGGGGCGGCGCTGCAATGCAACTTGAGTAGCGCACTGAGCGGCGGGGCTGACCTGCAGACTGGTGCACAGTACGGCGTTTCCAGCATGCTGTCAGGTATCAGAAATGGATACACATTACAGGACGTCGGTGCCAGCTCGGCAGCTGCACAGCTCTGCGCTGTGCACCGGCTGTGATGCTGCTGTCTGCTGCAGTGACGGCGACAGTTCTGTGGGGTAGTGCGCAGCCCGTAAATGCATGATCCCGTGATAGGGGCATCCTCTTTTGCTGTGCATGATGAAACCGTTTGCTGCTGAGCTGTGCTGATTGTGCAATGGGTGTAGCGGCTTGCACTTGGGGGGCTGGCGGTGCCATTGCACTTCCTGTTGCCGGCGTCCCTGGGCGTCTCCCCCCGCTTTGCTGAACCGTTGGTGTGCACTGTCGACAGCTGAGCCTATCGATCTTGCCACCTTGCAGGATTGAACCAACAACCAACAATGGGGGGGCTGCCTCGCAATGGCGCCGCTGGCCGGGGCGGCTGCGGCGCCACAACCCTGCAGATCCGGCTTGCAGGCGAGCGCTGTTTCAGTTGTGGATCTGCTGCTGCAGTGAGGGGCCGTGATTCTGCGAGAACATCAGTTGAACAAACAAGAGCAAGCGGTCATGATCCTGTTTGCAGGGGCTGGCCCTGCAGCGCCCCGGCCAGCCATCAACATTCGGCACATGGCGGCTGCCGCCATCCGTCCGCGTTGCCGCCGCACCGTCAACGCTCTGCTCGTCACCTTTCATGGTCCCGCTTCCGTGTGGCACCGCCACGCCTGCCACGTCCGCCGTCGCCGAGCTGAAAAGCGCCACGCACGATGGCAACAAGCCATGCGCTGCTGACCGGGGCTCCCGCCACGCCGCCAACATGCGATGTACTGCTACCACGCAATGCAGCACTTCCGGTCGTCGATAGTCCTTGTTGTTTAGGTTACAAATCCAAACGGCCGTCATATAAAGAATTTGTGGGTTGTTTCAGCTCATGATGATGTCAAGATGCTATGTTGCAACCACCATCAACTGTGGGGTACAAGGACGTCGACGAGGTGAAGATCACCTACCCCGTCTTGCCCTCCTCCTTTTGATTCTCCTCAATGAAGGGGCAACACAAAAGACGGGAGCCCAAATGGAGCATGGGAAGTGTCAAACTTTGATTGCCAGCTGCACAACGCCGAGATGCACTGCTACAATATGGTGGTTTTGGAGATGAGCAAATTTGCTCATACAAAGCATACGAGCAGCTAAGATTTCTCGAAAGAAGTCCATTGATATGCGTCACGTGCCGTGAAAGTCCATATTCGAAGAGCTACATCACTTTCTAAGATCGAACTTGTAGTCTCGAGCAGTTTTGATTCGAACTCTATGCTACCGAACTTTCGACCGGCGGACGGTGCCAATTATTTTTACGACGTGATGCCGTATTTTAAGAATTGATTTCATAGGCAAAACCCTAAAACCTAAGCCTTGAATGCAAAACCCCAAAAAACCTGAAAAACCCCAGCGGCGCCGGGCGAGCTCGATTTCAGGTTTTAGGTTTACTAGGGGGTGTTCCGAGATTGGAGACGACGGGTGAGCGGCGCCATGAGGCGGCCTTAGGGTTTTCAGGGTTTAGGGTTTTTTTGGTTTAGGTTTTAGGTTTTGGGGTTTAGGGTTTAGGGTTTAGGGGTTTAGGGTTTAGGTTTTAGGGTTTAGGGTTTAGGGTTTAGGGTTTAGGGTTTAGGGTTTAGGGTTTAGGGTTTAGGGTTTAGGGTTTAGGGTTTAGGGTTTAGGGTTTAGGGTTTAGGGTTTAGGGTTTAGGGTTTAGGG